>CM053244.1:0-516733 GCA_028583405.1 Pogonophryne albipinna | reverse complement strand
TCATGCAGCTGCTCGCATTAGTACCAGTGATTTATCACTGCTGACACATGTGCTCATGTATTTACAACACAGATGTATTCCCCTGTACT
Organism: Pogonophryne albipinna; assembly: GCA_028583405.1. Classification (NCBI taxonomy): domain Eukaryota; kingdom Metazoa; phylum Chordata; class Actinopteri; order Perciformes; family Artedidraconidae; genus Pogonophryne; species Pogonophryne albipinna. The sequence goes on along the minus strand of CM053244.1, from coordinate 516,644 downwards.
CCCATGCACCTGTGGAGCAGATTTATTACATGCAAACTCTAATATATTACCCCATGTGTCTTCCACATTAACAGGATGAGGAATTGTCAGTCTGTTGGACAATGGTTAACTTTAGTTTTCTGTCTACATTTGATTTGGGAAGCAGAAAGAACTAAATAATATATATTTTCCCTCTCTCATTGTTTATGCAAAGTCAGCTGCTCCTTAACGCCGATAACAGAGATAAAATCACTGCTGTGGATCTGCAGTTTTCTGCCTACATCTGCACTATCTCAGGCTGGTGCACACACACTCGCCCAGAGGCGCGCACACACACACACACACACACACACACACACACACACAACACACCACACACACACACACACACACACACACACACACACACACCACACACACACACACACACACACACACACACACACACACACACACACACACACACACACACACACACTCTCTCTCTCTCTAATCTGATTGTTCCGGAAAAATGAATGTAAAATTGCAATCAGTGTAGTGCAATTATTAGCCATCCCGCAATTCAATCTGCACTATTCCCAGCTCCTCCACTGCTGGAAATCAGCACATCACAACAGGCAAAACAAGAGAAACAAGTGGGTGGAAGGAAAGACAAAGAAAGAAGTGAGTAAAGATGGAGAGAGAGAGGGAGGGAAATAGCTGAAAGAAAGACAGATCAACTGCTGTCACATTCATCACAGAATACAGCAGTACAAAGACATTAATAAGAAAAAAATGATCATGAAAAAGGCACAGAGATGGAGGCAAAGCAGGAGGGAAGTTCCAGGATGGAGAACTAGTTGAAGGGACAAAACCAAAATAAAGAAATCAATTAGTGTCACATCTGTCGGGGGAACTGGAGCGGTGCAAAAAAAAAATGAAAAAGGTTGAGGAGGGGAATCTCATCTGAAAACCTGCATCTAAAATTCAGAAAGCTTCTTTCATGAACCTAATGAAATATTCAAATGGCAGTAGCCCAGGGACGGCACATCCATTGGCCTAATATGTTTGATATTTCCATGTAGAAATAAAAGCCAGGAAGTTAAATATTGATATCTGCTTCCTAATGACCTGTGGAGGATGTGAAGGAACATTACAGCAGAAAGAACCAAGAGGAAATGGAATTAAGAGGCGCGTTCACACCGGAGTACTTTTCCCCCGTACTTTTCCCGTTTAGTTCCGTTAGTACCCTAAAATGTTGCATTCACACCAAAAAGAGTACTTAGTGCCGGGAACTTTTACCCCCATTTGTAGTGCCTGCTAGAGAGGTGGTACGAAAAAAGTACCAAAAAAGTACCAATTTCTATTGGCCGGGGGCGAATTGCAAACCACGCCCCGTAAAACTCTGAATTTTTTTTTGAAGCCGCCATTGTATTTGCTGGCATTAGCATTATTAGCATTAGCCCCGCGCACCAACGGAGAGAGAATAACTTATGGCAACGCAAAAAAAAACATGGGAGCGGTGGAGTGATGAGGAGGTGTCGGCGTTCTGATGAGGTGTCGAAGCTGCTGGGACTCCAGCAGCTTCTACCAGCCAGTCCCCAACTCCGGGGACTTCCGGCCGGGGACTTCGGGTGGCAGTATACGCCGTGAAGTTGTTTGCGGCCTGCCAGTAAACCCAAAGCAGAAGAAGACGAAGTGACGTCAGCGGATCATTTGCGTAATCTTCCCTCAGGGAAAAGTACTCCGGTGTGAACGCGATTGGTACTTTGTGCCCTGGGGTTATAAGTGCCGGAGCACTAAGTGCCGGCACTAAGTACTGCAAAGTACTTGGTGTGAAAGCGGCTATTGATAACAAGTAAGACTTGTTTAGCCAAGGGGAGGTGAAGGGACTCACGACAGACATGTAAAATCCTCCATAGATTCATGGCCTACTAACAGCAGATAATGATGGTATCTTTTTTATTCTGTATGGATAGGTATAACAGTCTAGTTGCCAGCACAGTGAACCCGGAAATGTTGAGTACCCCAAAGCTTTATGTTAGAAATGTATAGTACTGTCCCCAGCACAGAAAAACAGCTGGATGATAACTTGCATGTTGGGCAATTTGCACAATTACAATAAGTTTTGTTATTTACGATTAATTAGCTTTATGGTTTATGCAGAAAATACTTAAAAAAATGCTTTGCCTATTTGAAGTGGTTTGGGGGGTTATTGAGGATGCTGAATACATTTCTGACTTTTTCAGTATCAGAAATGGCGGTTTTAACAAGAAAGTGGTCATATCTGTACTCTCGGTTGGCTGATTTGGACTACCATGAGTAATGTTGCAACCAGTTGGTATAAAGAACACAAGATGGACATTATTATCTCTACTGTGGACAAATAGGAAATCTGTCTAGATCCAAATGATCCAGAGTCTCCTAAATCATCCAAAAGACCCAACATGTATCAAAATTAGCCCGAAGTGAGTACAAATATTGGCATTTTCTGGTTAAGACTGGCATGTTTTATCGTGAAAATGTAAAAAATGTACTCAGCATCCGTAATAACGTTCGTTGTCGCGTTCGCGCGTGTCCACCTGGGCAGGCTGTGTGTGTCCTTCTCCTCCGTGACGATAACGGCTTGCGGTTAAAAAATAATAATAAACAAATTTGAAACTGGGGGGGACGGGACACAAACGGGCAGACAGCAGAGCTCGGGGCAATAATGCAGATTTGTTTGACTTTTTTACACTTTGTTGTTCTCCTCTTTTCCTCCGCTCTTGTTTCTGATTGTGAGTGTGTTAGAGATGGGCGAGTCCAGTGTTGCCAACTTTGTCGTTAAATTTGGCGGCTTTCCAAACGCTCCGGCTACTTATTTTTGTCAAAAGCGACTAACGACTAATCTAACGACTTGTAATGGTGTTATTAGGGACTTTTCTGGTGTTTGGAGACTCACGTATTGTTCTACAGTTAACGAGCTGCCGTGAGCCCCTCAGCCCTCCCATAGTACTCACAGGCGTGCAAACTCACAGTTGTCTCCCGCAGCAGCTCAGTTGCAGTCAGAGCAGAGAGGAGACAGCCACTCCCGCGTCGAGACAGCTTCAGTCACTTAATCACCTCGTCCACTGTGTGTGTGCCTCTCTGTGACAAGCTAAATATCCACGTAGGTCATCGTGTCACAGTCTAAACTGTATTCACAAAAGTACAGAAAGGAGTGGGAATCAAACCCCAAGTTTTGATCCTTGAAGGGGGTGGAACGTTATTTTATCGCCATTACATGATATGCAAATTAGGCGATGACGTCATTTAGGGACTTCTGGCGACTTTTCGGACAGCCAATAGCTACTTTCCTTAGTTGGCAACACTGGGCGAGTCCCGATTCATCCGGATCATTCTAGAAATGAGCTGGTCGTGACGAGTCTCCCCTAACCCGAGTCCTTTGAGTCCTACACCTTGTGTGACGTACAAATTAAAACTATAAATTGCGTCATTCGTTACTCTCTTTATAACATGTAAAATAACATTACAACGTACCCCAGTCCATCTGCCTACCCTTTAGCAAGTAGGATAGCTTCCAGAAGTTATCGTTTGGCTCAGGGGAGGGTACGCGGATCAGTGAAACTTCCTGCAGACTCGTGGGGACTCAGAGGAGCCGTAAGTTACGGCTCCTAACCGTAATAGTATAGCAGACCCAGAGATCCATACTCGTCATGTGCACGAGCATAGCCGCGGCCGGGAAGACATTTTACTTAGGGGGTGTGGCCAAAAGTGGGGAGAGATTAACAGTAACATGTTGCAGCCCCTCCTCCAGCTCCCGGAGCTATATATATATGCACGAGTCAACAGCAGACTCAGAGATTCGCAAATCCTGACTCACTGTGCAAAACATAGCAGACTCGTGTGGACTCAGAGCCGTAACCGTATAGCAGCAGATCCAGAGATCCAGCAGACTCGTCGTCATGCAGGAGTCAACAGCAGACTCAGATATTCGCAAATCCTGACTCACTGTGCAAAACATAGCAGACTCGTGCGGACTCAGAGCCGTAACCGTATAGCAGCAGATCCAGAGATCCAGCAGACTCGTCGTCATGCAGGAGTCAACAGCAGACTCAGAGATTCGCAAATCCTGACTCACTGTGCAAAACATAGCAGACTCGTGCGGACTCAGAGCCGTAACCGTATAGCAGCAGATCCAGAGATCCAGCAGACTCGTCGTCATGCAGGAGTCAACAGCAGACTCAGAGATTCGCAAATCCTGACTCACTGTGCAAAACATAGCAGACTCGTGTGGACTCAGAGCCGTAACCGTATAGCAGCAGATCCAGAGATCCAGCAGACTCGTCGTCATGCAGGAGTCAACAGCAGACTCAGAGATTCGCAAATCCTGACTCACTGTGCAAAACATAGCAGACTCGTGCGGACTCAGAGCCGTAACCGTATAGCAGCAGATCCAGAGATCCAGCAGACTCGTCGTCATGCAGGAGTCAACAGCAGACTCAGAGATTCGCAAATCCTGACTCACTGTGCAAAACATAGCAGACTCGTGCGGACTCAGAGCCGTAACCGTATAGCAGCAGATCCAGAGATCCAGCAGACTCGTCGTCATGCAGGAGTCAACAGCAGACTCAGATATTCGCAAATCCTGACTCACTGTGCAAAACATAGCAGACTCGTGCGGACTCAGAGCCGTAACCGTATAGCAGCAGATCCAGAGCCCGCCCTTCATAAACAGAGAAACAAAGCGGAGGGAGAATGTGAATACGCAAAACAGTGGACACTGAAACATGCACATACATTGGATAAATAACATAGGCGTTTAGTTTATTAATAAAAGAGCACATGTTCAATGTGAAAAGTGACCGTAGATAGATTACTTCAGTTGCAATTTAGTGCTATATATTTTTTAAATAAAAAAAAACACCTTGAATTTCAGACAGGGCGCGGGGCTCCGTTGGCAGGGCGCAGTGTATGGAGCTAATTTTCTGCCATAACTCCACAAACAAACTAAACAGGTTTTACAAATGCCTCATGATTCACTAACAAACACAATGTGGTTTGCAAAGACAAAACACCATCTACAAACTAATGCATTTAGTTTTGAAAAGAAAAAAACGTATCTATCAAATAAACACATAGGGGAGAAGGGGGTAAGTTGAGCCAGTGGGTAAGTTGAACCACCCATTTCTCATTGCCTGTGAAAGAGAGATACTCATTGTGGTCTGGTAAGTAAACATTTTTACAAAAAAACGTTTTTTGCTTGTCAACGTAAATTTTCTAGATGTCAGCTATATCAGCTGTCATGTCAAAAAAAAAGTATCCAGGTTTAAACACATATATTGTATATGTTGATGTGTTGGCAGCGTATTAAACCATGTTTATCATTAAGCTAAAAATGACTCTGAATTTTAATGCTAGGCTATTTTTTCTAAAATGGTGGCTATGGGGTAAAGTGAACCATGGGCCTTGGGGTAAGTTGAGCCAGTTTTTCAATGGAGAAATTAATGAAAGTAGGCCAAGTTGATAATAAGAGCTCATTGTAGGCTACATTTAAAGTTGAATTTACCCTGTGTTTGATTGGTAAGATGTATGAAATTGTATTACCATTTGTATGATTAATTTTCCTTTTAACATGTTAAAAAAAAATCAATCAATTCAATCGAAATTTATATTAAAAATATTTGAAAAACTAAGCTTGTATTTGGTTTGTTATTTATTGTTTATAGTTACCTTTAAGATTTGTTGTAGGTATGCCCAGGTTTGAACAGGTATGCCCAGGTTTGAACAGGTATGCCCAGGTTTACCCCCTGACCTGGATCAACTTACCCCTACACTGGGGCAAGTTGAGCCACAATACTTTTTTATTTTAAGAAGTAATATTTTCACTGCCCTTGATCAAATATGAGTTATTATCATTGCCATTGATAGGAGACATCCTGAATTATAGGTGTTTTCATTTTTACTATGTCATTTCTCCTTGCTTAGAGGACAGCATAACTAAAAAATGGCTCAACTTACCCCACTCTCCCCTACCATTTTTCTAATAAATCATGTTGTCAGAGACAAATTCAGCTTAGGTTTTACAAGTACAAAACTTTTTTTTACAACTACAACACTTTTTTTTACAACTACAAAACTTGTTTTTACAAGTACAAAACTTTTTCTTCTCACGGCGGAATATTACTGCCAAAAGTCACGTGAGTGAGTCACGTGACTTTTGGCAGTAATATTCCGCCGTGGCTGGCACATGCTCCACGGCAGCAGGGGGCGCAACTGAGTCCATTGGGGAAGGCGGGAGCCTCCCGCCGGGAGGTTGAGCAGAGCATGGAACAGCCCTTGCCAGCCTGATGACAGCGGTGTTTCTAGCGATTCAGCGATCTGGGTCAGTGTTTGAACAAGGTGAATTGAGCGATCACAACGAAAACAGCCAAGACACATATTGAGCCCAGAACACTAATGTTATTAGGGCTGTAAATATAATAAGCCTTTGTCTAAAATGGACAACATTGTAACTAAGGAGATTTAAACCATACAGCGATTCTGCACTCTTCATTTTCTTTCCTGCTATATTCAATGAGTGATACAAATATTTTTTACCACAAGTTCTTAATAAAACTGACACTGTTGGACTATAGGCTACTAGTTGACTGCTCCCAGAAATAAAATGAAGTACTTTACTGTGTACTTTGTAAGTAATCCTCTGTCAGAGTCCCCTCCATAGTACATAATGCATGTTTTCTGCTATCTTTGATGAATGATAAAAATAAAATGTTACCATTAGTTCTTAATGAAATTGATACTGTTTGACTTTGTATTAGTTAGCCTACTACTTACAATACATTGAAGTACTTTTACTGTGTATTTCTTGAGAAATCCTCTGTCAAAGTCCCCTGCTTAGAAGAAAATCAAGCCACTTCTGCTCAGTTTGATGAGGGAATTCTTTTTTGTTGCCATTAGTTCTTCGTGAGATTGATCCTGTTGGACTCAGTACTACTGAAACTACCCCCACAAGTACTATGAAGTACTTATTGTGTACTTTTCCAGTAATCCTCTGTCAATGTCCCCTCCCAACTACAAGAATGCATGTTTTTCTTTTAATAAGCGTTAAAAAACATTTCTTCCTGAGACTGATATTGTTGGACGGAGTATTTTAAGAGGATGGTGGACATGATATCAGCAATACTTCCAGTCAGTACCCCGGCAGCAACATTTTTACACCTTGGAAAGTCTTTAGAGACTGGCCTGGATAGCTGGTCACAAATATCCTTCAGCAAAGTGACAAACCCTTGTGACTCTTGTTGGCCTCTTATGGGGCTGCTGTCTTTTAATATATAATTATTCCTCTGCCGCTAGTTCGTACCTCGCAGATTCTTCAGTCTCATCAGCCTCATCCTTCCATCAGTCCCAGTCAACGCCTCCAGCACACTTCCAATATGATATTGTCCTGATGCTGTAAGGGTGATGCCCCATGATCACAAAATTACCCCTCTAAGTCTGAGTGCCAAGGACCTCATATTATGTCTGTCATTAATGTTACATCACCCATTATAACAGTTTTCTTTCCTTTTTGCTCTTCTCTTAACTAAATAGTCCTGTCTTTAAGTATAATACAATGTAAACTCATTTTCCTGCACCATTTTAAGGCTTCAAAACAGGCATTTTTACTGTATGTGTTTGGAGAAATGACACAATCAATGGCCCAGAATTGTACATTATAAACTATGAATCTTGTGGTGCTTGAAGAAATACAGACGGGTTAAGCCGGCCAGGTTATATTTATATGCTTTTTTTGGAGCCCTTTTTTTCAATATTTATTAAAATGTCACTAGTTATTTAAACAAACCACTATCTGAGGATAATACAAGCAACCATAAAACGCCCTTTATCTAGAGAGCCATTGAAGCCCATGAATAACTTTTTCTTTCCACAAATCTTTTCAACTGCTGTATTAATAAAGTTGCCACGTGTTTTCAAATTCAAGTTAAGCCACTATATGTGCAGAACATTACAAATATTCTTCATTTGCAGTATTTTAAAAGTGTTCAGAAAGACTGCATCAATGATATGCTATATATCTATATAATATCAATATTGTTATTAACTTCAACCAAAGTCAATTTAAATAGCGGGCAAAAGTGGGTTAATTGCCATGGATGTGGTGTTTGATATAGTTTACGTTCAATTTTAACTATTTTAGGCAGAAAAACGTATATTGACGAAACCTTTTTTAAGAATTTACTATAATTTAGAAAGGTTTTTATGAGAAATCATTTCAAAAGTAAACTTATTTTTCATTTTATATTTCAATTTGAAATGTTTGCACACAACATTATTAATTTATACATTTTTATAAAAAAATTAAATTATGAATCCATTTATTGTATTTCCATGAGGCTGGGGAAGATATCCAGCATGTGGTTCAACATGTAATACAAGTAAGTATATGTACAACATGGAAAAGTAAATAAAATAAGTTTAATAGGATGTGGATTTATTTTCTCTCACCTTGTAATTACACAATCAAACAATCTATAATTTGACCTTCCCAAAAACATTTTGTTGAATTGGACACATTTTTCGAAGCTCTATTGAATGACATGCAATGACTGGGACTGATGGAAGAATCTGAGAGGAATGAACTAGGAGCAGAGAAATAATCATATTTAAAAGACAGCATTGTCATAAGAGGCCAACAAGAGTCACATGGGTTTGTCACTTTGCTCAGACTCTAAAGACTTTCCAAGGTGTAAAAATGCTGCTGCTGGAGTACTGACTGGAAGTATTGCTGATATCATGTCTACCATCCTCTTAAAGTACTCTGTCCAACAATATCAGTCTCATAAGAAAGGTGTTTTAACGCTTATTCAAAATAGCAGAGAAACATGCATTATTGTACTCAGGAGGGGACATTGAATTTTTTTTTTCCTCATCAAACTTAGCAGAAGTTGCTTGATTAGGTTCTCAGGAGGGGACTTTAAAAAAAACACACACACTAGAAGTACTTCAATGTATTGTGATAGTAGGTGTAAGAATACTGAGTACAGCAGTCTCAATATCATTAAGAACTTAATTTTTTTTTAAACTTAAACAAAAAAACAAAAAATGTCTCTTTCATACACTTAGCCCCCTGGTATACCCCCGAACTCCGCCAAATGAAATCAAGGAAACGTCAACTTGAACGCCAACACAAGAAAACCACACTAACAGTCCATCTTCAAATCTACAAAGACTATCTCCAGCAGTACAGTAACGCACTCAAAGCAGCCCGGTCTAATTACTACTCACAACTCATTCAGTCTGGCTCCAGCAACCCCAAGCGTCTGTTCTCCACCATCAGCAAACTTCTCAAACCCTGTGACAACGCCACCTCATCCTTCACCACCGAACAGTGCAATTCCTTCCTCTCGTTTTTCCAAACCAAAATCAGCAACATTTACAGCAATCTGACACCCTCATCAGCACCCCCCACCTCCCCTCCTGGCTCCCCCCCCTTCACCTCACAGCCCCTGTCCCACTTCTCCCCTGTGACCCCCATGCAACTGTCCGACTTCATGACTGGAATTAACTCCACCTGCACACTTGACCCAATGCCCTCCAAATTTGTTAAAGAGAGCCTCCCTGCCATCTCCCAACTCATCGCCACCATCATTAACTGCTCCCTCAGATCTGGATCAGTTCCCCCCTCTCTCAAACTGGCTGCTGTCACACCCATTCTCAAAAGACCTGGACTCACACCTGACATCATGTCCAACTTCCGGCCCATCTCCCCTTTCTGTCAAAATTACTTGAACGTGTCATTGCCTCACAACTAAAATCCCACCTCAGCTCCAATGACCTCTTTGAGCCATTTCAATCCGGTTTCCGATCAAAACACAGCACCGAAACAGCTCTTCTCAAAATCACAAACAACCTCCTCCTCTCCTCTGACTCCGGCAACCTTAACATCCTCATCCTCCTCGACCTCACCGTAGCATTCGACACCATCAACCACGCCATCCTGCTGTCCCTGCTCGAATCATCACTCAACATCACCGACACTGCACTCTCCTGGCTGAAATCCTACCTCACCGACAGACATCAGTTTATCAACATCAACAACTGCACCTCCTCCACTGCTCCTCTGTCCCAAGGTGTCCCCCAGGGTTCGGTGCTTGGCCCCCTCCTCTTCATCCTCTACATGCTCCCCCTTGGCAAAATAATTATTCGCCACAACCTTCAATTTCACTGCTACGCCGATGACATCCAACTTTATATCTCAACAAAAACCATCACCCCCACAACACACTCCACTCTCACCAACTGTCTCTCAGAAATAAAAGCATGGATGCAAACAAACTATCTCCAACTGAACAGTGCCAAATCAGACATCATCATCATCGGCCCCCCATCCCGTATCAAAAACATCCAGAATTTCAACTTCACCATTGACAGCCACACTCTATCTCCCCCCCCCTCACATCCGCAACCTCGGAGTCATCTTCGACAGTCAGCTCAAATTCAACCACCACATAAATCACATCACCAGGACCGCCTTTTTCCACCTCAAAAACATTGCCCGTCTCCGCCCATCACTCTCCTCCTCTGCTGCTGAAACCCTGATTCATGCATTCATCACTTCACGACTCGACTACTGCAATAGCATTCTCTTACGGCATACCATCCAACCTCCTCAATAAACTCCAACATATCCAGAACTCTGCTGCCCGCCTCCTCACCCACACCCGCTCCCGAGACCACATCACTCCCGTCCTCCAGAACCTCCACTGGCTCCCCGTCCGTCAAAGAATCAACTTCAAAGTCCTCCTGATTACTCACAACGCCCTCAACAATCAGGCCCCCCCCCCCCTACCTCACAGACCTGCTGCACCACCACACCCCTTCCCGCTGCCTCCGCTCATCAGAAGCCAGCCTCCTATCCATCCCCACCCGCACCAATCACCGGACCTGGGGGGTACAGAGCCTTCTCCGTCGCTGCCCCCTCCCTCTGGAACTCACTCCCCCAACCCATCAGAGACTGCACTGTACCTCACCACCTTCAAAAAACTCACCTCTTCAATCTGGCTTTTAATGTGTGATTGTTTTTGTATTATTTGACTTTAACTTTAACTATATATTTATTTGTTGTTCCTTCCTTTTCTTTTCCCTTCACTATATCTGTAAAGCGTCTTTGAGCACCTGTAAAAGCGCTAACAAATTAAATCTAATATTATTATTATTAACTTATGGTAAAATTGTCTTTTTATCACTCATCAAAGATAGCAGAAAACATGCATTATACGGAGGGGACTCTGACAGAGGATTACTCACAAAGTACACAGTAAAGTACTTCATTTTATTTCTGGTAGCAGTCAACTAGTACCGAGTCCAACAGTATCAGTTTTATTCAGAACTTATGGTAAAAAATATTTGTATCACTCATTGAATATAGCAGGAAAGAAAATGAAGAGCAGCTTATTGACCGAGTGCAGAATCGCTGTACAGTTTAAATCTCCTTACAATGTTGTCCATTTTAGACAAAGGCTTATTATATTTACAGCCCTAATAACATTCAGTTTTCTGGTCTCAATATGTGTCTTGGCTGTTTTCGTTGTGATCGCTAAATTCACCTTGTTTATTATCACTATGGGCCCTTCTCACTTCTCTTATTTTTCATTTCCTCGCTCCTCGGTCTCGGTCTCACCGGAAGTTGATTTGTCTGCGCCATCTTGAGTAGCGTCCCAATGGCCTTATTTTTGCCGGAGGAGCGAGGAGCGATAATGGAGGAGCTATAACCGAGGAACCACCAGACCATCCTCCGATGAAATCCTCAGACACTCGCCCAGCCCCTTACTGTGTATCGCTCACTGATTGGACGATGCAGCGCATGCACTGATCTGATGCTTCTTGACATGAGAGCAGAGTGAAGAAAATACATGAAACCTTACGGGAGTCACTCCTCAGTTTATACCGTGTTTCAATTCATGTATCATTTAGTTAGAAATATGTGATATATCTGAACAACAAAGTGGTCAAAAATCATTTTATTCATTTATTGGAAACATTTTCATGATCGCTTTTTTCGTTTTACATTTTCATTTATGGTCATTTCCATTCAGTCAGTCATTAAGTGCTATTTAAAATGTTAATTTGCTACAAATCCAAACAAAGTGTGCAATCCAATGAATGTTAATCTAACTGGGTTTTGATAGATAGCATATCTCTTTTTCTTCTCTCAATTATTTTATTTCTATTGTGCACTCTAATCAATATTAATCTAACTATTTATACATTTTAAGAATGGCGTTTATCTTTTTTGAGAATTAGTTCTTATTTTATTTTATTTATTTGGGTCTACAACAGATGATACAAATGTTTGTGTCAGTAAATGTGCACTAACAGAGGCGGGGGTGTTTGTGAAAATAACGGGAACAGAGCTGCTGTCAGACGATCAGCTGTGCATCGTCATCACAAACGGACGTCGCTTCACGTGACACTCGGGAGGAAAGGACGTCCCATTGCTCTTAAAACTCATTTCCCTGCTTCTCGTGGTTTCCTTGGTGGGAGGGACTAGTCACAGGGAAACGACGCAAGTGAGGGACGCAAGGAATCCATTTAACCGTAGTGAGAAGGACCCCAAAACACTGACCCAGATCGCTGGGTCGCTAGAAACACCGCTGTCATCAGGCTGGCAAGGGCTGTTCCATGCTCTGCTCAACCTCCCGGCGGGAGGCTCCCGCCTTCCCCAATGGACTCAGTAGCGCCCCCTGCTGCCGTGGAGCATGTGACAGCCACGGCGGAGGTTGGATGTCTCTTTGTATCACTCCATCAATCAATGACATAAAAGGGGAAAAAATGCTCCATGTTTTTTAGGCTGTAAACTTTAACAGTTATGTAAGGCAAGACAGTTTATCACTCTTCCTCCTGTACATTAGATGTGAATCCAGAGGGCAGATAAAAGGCATAAAACACTTATAATGAATGGTAAATAAATAATGCTGGAAATAACTGCATCTCCATTAGCCTATATGCTATACAGAGACTGCCTAGACTTCTTCATGTCGAGAATTGCAGCTGAAGTGTTTAATATGGCAAAAGTTTGACATTTTACTTATACAACAAACCCACCTTCGAGTGATGCTCTAGCTTCTTCATGTTTTGTTTTTTTCCTCTTGCTTGCACCAGACTCAAACTGTCTTTTCGATTACATCTCCTGAACTAGTGGCCGTCTCTAAGCAGTGATTGGTCAGATGTCGATTCATTGCAACGGTGTCAGTTTACAGACGTGCTGCAGCTCCTTGTCACCCGCGTGTCGCGAGCGCGCAGAACTGTTAGTGGACGGGGGGGGGGCCTCGGTCCACACGGCGCGGATTGCGCCGCATTTGCGCATAAGACGAGCGCGAAAGACGAGCAGATAAGACGAGGCCCCCTGCGCAAGCAGAATGTGCACAGGTGAGTCCTCCCTCCGCAGCCAGTTGGCGTAGTTTTGGTAAAATTATATTGTACAGACCGACGTTAAGTGCTAGTGAACTGTCAACCGGGGGGGGGGGGGGGAAGCCTTGCTGCGGTGCCGTTCTGTGATTCTCCAGATTCTACAGATGGCCAGTCCGCCCCTGCTCACAAACGTATTAAGATCCAAAGCTTTAGTCCGTTTTGAATCAATGCTGAGTACTATGGGCTCAGAACAGTCTCATAATACACACATGCACACAGAAGGATTCACACTTGTATTTCATGCTCCGCAAAATGATTCACACTTGTATTTCCGGATCCACACTTGTGTTTTTCAATGCACACACACATGTGTTTCGTTTCATATACATGTAAATAAAATCCAAATACATAAAAAAGTTTATTATTATTTTTATTTTTTTATCCTCACATATTTGTTTTCCGTTTAAATCCCCTGAACCTGCAAACACAAAGCGCTTTCTGTGCACGTATCGATGTGCATTCGTGTGTGGGTTTTTTGAGACTCCCCTGACGGTCAGCCGATTCGTACTTGTAATTTTTTCTATCTATCAGATGTCTCCTTCATTCTAAGCCAATCACCAGAGCGTGCCCCCACGAGGGAATGATTTATTGCGTTCATGACACTTCATATACGCATTTTGCGCTGTCCGGTCAGCTCGCTAAACAGAGGGCGGAGCATCAGGTGATCATGCAGAGCTGCGTGTCTCCGTCAGACTCAGCAGCTGATCTGATCTCTCTCTCGCGTCCGGTTATACTTCACTCGCGTTTATGTCCATATCGATCATCATCCAGCTCTCCTGATCGGCCTTTATAGAGAGCACCGATCAAATTATTAAGAGTGAATATCGGCCGATAATGACCGGCGGGGCTCCCCCCGTTGACTGTTCACTGTCTAGCACTGGCTTCGTAGTGCACTGATCGATTATGCTAAGCTAACCTGTCGCTGCTCCCTCCACACTCACAAGAACTTCATAAAGACATAAATAAAGCAGCTGTATTCGCCATACAGGAAACACACATTTAAAACGGTTTTGCCTGCCGTTTTTGTGTACACAAGCATTCATTAATGGTTCAGAAAGTGGCGCTGCACCTTAATAATATAAAGGCTTGTATTTGCGTGCATTTCCTGTTCGGAAAGTGGCGCTGTACTGAGAGTGGAGGTGTCCTGAGATTAGCGCCTGCAGGCAGGCTCCATGGACCTGTCAGCTTCGGACAGCGCAAAATGCGTACATGAAGCGCTACGTCATGAACGCAATAAATCTACCCTCGTGGGGGCGCGCTCATGTGATTGGCTTAGAATTGAGGAGACATCTGATTGGCTATAGATAGAAAAAATTACAAGTACGAATCGGCTGACCGTCAGGGGAGTCTCAAAAAACACACACGAATGCACAGCGATCCGTGCACAGAAAGCGGTTTGTGTTTGCAGGTTCAGAGGATTTTAAACGGAAAACAAATATGTGAGGATCAAAAATACACATGTAAAACATTTTTCTGTATTTGGATTTAATTTACATGTATATGAAACGGAACACATTTGTGTGTGCATTGAAAAACACAAGTGTGGATCCGGAAATACAAGTGTGAATCCTTTTGTGGATCATGAAATACAAGTGTGAATCCTTCTGTGTGCATGTGTGTATTATGAGACTGTTCTGAGCCCATAGAGTACAGCCAAACTCTTCTCTGTCATTGTAGACCGAATGCTTCTCGTTTTGCGCCATCCCGTTCAAATGGCAATCACATTTTCATGCTCGCACCAGGGCCGGGGGAGGGGTTACAAGGCTCGCTTCTTGTGCTGCATTCACTTGCACTCGGACATTAGGGATTTTCTGATGAGCCAAAACTTTGCTTTCAAAACAAAGCTGCCAACTGGGGTGGCAGCATATGCACCACCACTCCTCGCCCTCCATGATCAAGCGGCTTCTCAGATTTTATTGTCAATGTTTTGACTGAACGTTGTTACTGTTCACATATAAGCAGTGGCGGCCCCAGAGTATTTTTGTTGGGTAATCTATGGTAGAGCTAACCCATACAGTGGTGGGGCTCAAGTCAGTATTTGCAATGTAATTACATACACGCTATATCGCCCCCCTTGACAGTGAAACGCCACGCGTGAGGTTTAGATTATTTCCCTGTCTCAATCAAAATGGAACTTTATGAAATAAAACGGCACATTTGTCTTGTAGTAAATAAAAAGGTATCACTGTGAATGTGACGTATGATAGTACACGTTGAAGATCCAATGGGGATACTGAATGGCGGTTCCGATTGATCTCAATCAGTAATGCATGATGCAGACCCAACGTTTCGTTGCTCTGATTGGCTGTAGGCAGGGTTGGGTTGTAACGGCGTTACGTAATCAGAATACAAAAATCACGTAACTGTATTCAGCTCGCGTTACATTTGAAAAACGAGTAATCTGATTACAGTTACTTTGGTAAACCTGAAGTGAATACATTTTGGATTACTTATTGGAATTATTGGTGGAAAGATTTCCTCACAACATTTACTATTCATTACTAAAGGTACAGCCGAATCATCACAGCGCACAAAACCTATTACCGCCGCAGATGGACCAAAAAAGGGAGCGTTTGAAAAAAATGTGCGGGTCCGCTCAGTAAAACAATAACAACGAAACATGGAGGAACAAAAGTCTGCGTTTAAATCGTGTGTGTGTGTGTGTGTGTGTGTGTGTGGTTAAAACACATCAGCCTGCGCTCGCTCTTTAGCCTTTCTAATGATTCTGAAGGTAAACACAGTGAAGGCGGTGCGTGAAAGGCACTGCACGCTCCTCTTCTCAGAGGCTGAGTTAACCCTCCCGCTGCCTCCTGGTGCTGCAGAGATTTCATGAAGTGAAGGAGGTTTTCCTTCTATAAAACAGCTGCGGGCAGCAGATACTGTGAGTGTCACGGACATGAATTCATAGATCAAGGCAGACTGGTGCACACACTCTCCTGTTTTGCCAATCCGGTGCTTAAACAAATATAGCTCTACACCCCTGGCCGAAATGTCCTTAAAATGAAGTCCGAGTTCGACATTTTAATACATGCCCTGCCAACACTGGCAGCAGGGCCGTATCCAGGATTTCCTAAATACCAGGTCCAAACATGTTTGGGGGGTACCCCCCGAGATTTTGGGGATTTTCATGATCTAGTTAGGTGCTTTTTAAGTCCTGTGGGGGGTCACACATTGGATAATATATTGATTTCAAACCAAGTCAGTGGGATGCAGCATAAATTATTTTTGAAAGTGTAGTGCATAAGAATCAGTTGATTGTTACTATTAATGATCTGGATATGCAGAAGAGGCTAAAATGATCACAAAACATTGTCAACATTCATTTTCCATGTCTCTCTCCTTTCCATAACCTGCAGCCTCTCTTCCATCTTCTTTAATCTCTCTGTCTTCTTCCATCTTCTTTAGTCTCTCTGTCCTCTACTCTTTCTCTTTGTTCAATCTCTCCCTCGTTGTTCACTTTTTGCTCCTCCTCACTTGTCGCTCCAGCCAGTGAATTAAAAGCAATTCAGCCATTTAGTTCATTTAACTTGTTTGTTTGCATTCTTTTTTTTTAATTTAAATCTGTTTTGTTTGATTCTCAAAAGAGAACAAAGATGTAAGCAAATGGTGTTTTATACAATTGTATGTTATTATGACATCATAACTGCAATAGATGTATGTTGTTTAAAAATTATGCCTATTGTAAATGAAGACTATTGTTATAGATACATAGATAGATATGTGGTACACCCCAAAAATGGTACAATTATTTGTGTATTTACTTTTATTTATTTTTGTTATTGTTTTGAAAAGCCCAACATTATCTGTATTTATTTTGGTGACATTCATATCATTTTATGGTTTATCTGTACTGTTTGAGAAGCAGTACGAGTAAGTAGCGCCAAGGTGGAACCTTTGGCAGGTGAGCGGTGACATCTGGGTTATTTTAGGGGGGACACTTCCGCCCCCTCCTCAGAAGCAATCCAGACGATCAACCGGATCCTGTGTATAATTATTGCTGCTGCACTTTTCTGTTTTCTACAGGTCAGTACATGATGAAAATTATCGATGTTAACTTGTGTGAATTAGATATGATGTTGGAGATGTTTAGGAGAGTGTGTCAGAAAGTTTTGAGCATGTTTGACATAGTAACGGTATTTTAAAAATACTAAACTGTCGGCAACAATAGATGCCATTTTCGCGGGCTTCAGCCGCGCCTGGGTAAATGTGACCTGAGCGAAGGCTCGCAGGCAGGTTAGCTGCTGCGCACGGGTAATAGGTTTTGTTTACCTGAGTGAAGTCGTGCAGGCACATTGCCTTGTTTTTTGTTTATTAACATTGACAGTGTATTTTTGTGATCTCCATAATATGTTATATTTGGTAAAGATAGATATAGTGATAGAAAGTATTATTTGATAGCGTTATGTGCAGGGCTCGAGCTTAAGGACGTCCCGTCGTCCCGGGCCGAAAAAAATAGTGTCGGGGAGGATAACAAATAATTTTGGGACGAATTTGGGACGAGAGTTAAAATAAAAATACACTGCTAACTCTACTACAAACGGCGATGAAAATGAAACCGACTGCACGTTTTGTGTAGTACACAGTTATCAAACCTCCTTGTCAACATAAACACACACGCACAAAACATTTAGAAACACGCGAAATACACACACATGTAGCTCCAGCTGTGCACGCGAATTCCTGGCCCGCAAATTCGCGGGTCTAGCTATTGTTATCTGTGTTGGTTATTCTCGCGTCCAGGAGAGAAGCTTAAAAAGGAGACTAAATGGAGTCTCTGAGATGGTGTCAAGTTGGTACTTTAATTAAAAATAAAGGCGCGGTTATGTTACAAACAGAATATTGTTCGACAGAAAAACAGCTGTGTCCCTGGCTCTGGCAGGTGAAGAAAGAGGCCGAACCCCTCAGGTCCCGCTGTTTTTATATCCTCTGCTGGCTCCTCCCAGCGGGCCGGCTCTCCACGTCTTAATGTCCGTTGTTTTGCATATCAGAGGATACAGACATTGTACATTCAATATATATCTAAACACGCCTTTTCTCTTCCTTAACTCTTTCATGACTTTTCATTTAACACATTCTAAACGCTGTAATCAATACTCCAAAAAATACAGGAAATACTTCACGGCAGTTTGGTTTCCGGTCGTTCCGGAAGTTGTCACATGCTACCCACATCTGTAAACAATAACGTACTCAAATAAACTGTACCTTCATTTAATATTCAACAACAATAATAATATCTCGACGTCTGTAGTGTTGAAATCAGTAGGTTTCGGTGTCGACGTTGTAGTGTTGAAATCAGTAGGTTTCGGTGTGCAACATCATATCATCTCGCTGCTAAATTTACCTCTATAGTAAATGGTATATTAGCCTCATGCTAAATGCTAACCGGAGATGAAGGATTTTCAGAATAAAAGCTTAACAACTGGTTGTGCACAGGAACTTCTGGTTTTTCAGTATAAAACAGCTTTTAAACTGACGGTATGTTTTATGGTTCATTATGCTATCAAAACATTGATTTTAATTTCTAACAGTCCCTCCTTACACACCTAAAAGGTGTGTATAATACTGAAATCAATGAGTTCTTCATCTGAACTCTGCATAGTACATAACTCATATCAAAAACATACAATCAAAATGGAATGGTTCGAATAGCCTCAACTTTACAAAAATACAAAAATACTTTGACTGTTCAAACATAAAAGTTTTCCCTTGTGCATAACTTCTAGTGTCAACATTCAATATGGTTCTTCAGAATAGCAGCAATGGCTTGGTATCAGAACATTTCTTCCTCCCTCCTTTCACAGAAACCGTTCTCATACCACGCTCAGTGTTAAGGCACTTGTTTTTACAAAGTGAAAAGAAACAACCCATTTTAAAATAGTAATGATTCTAAAATGCATGAAATCTATCATATAGAACAGTGAAAAATAATAAAAATGAAATAAACTATCTTGGACAGTGTAATGTAATAATAAAAATAAAAATACACTATCTTGGAATAGTATAGAGTAATAATAAAAAATAAAAATACACTATCTTGGAATAGTATAGAGTAATAATAAAAAAATACACTATCTTGGAATAGTATAAGTAAATTGAAATGGATTCACTCCATTTTAGCATTTTATTTTGCTCACTTCTTCACATGATTTCATCATTTAGAGAATCACATCGGCTGGACATTCATTGAACAATCTCATCTCTGAACATCCATCTCATTTAAACTCATTCAAACTAACTCATCATTTTCATCAACATCTGTATATGGGGGTGGATCGTCCTGTTCTACTAGCATTTGTAACTGTCTCCTCATGAGAAATGTACCCTTCCTCCTTTCATACCATTTAAGGTATGAAAGTAATATGTTCTCTAGAAGAGGCCGTTGTGATCAATTGGTATTTTAGGACATGGAATTAATGCAACATCTAGGCCTCCCCTGGGCGCCCCTATGCTATCCTTGTACCCTGGAGCCTAAACTCCCCCTGGGACTGGTCTCTTAGCCCTACTGGCTTTGGGTGGTCTGTTCTAATGCAGTGATAAAGTCCCTGGAATTGTGTGAAAACTGGTGGAATATCACTAACGCATTATACTAATTTATTTTCAATTCTGGTCTACTTAAATAACTATGCTGAGCCCTTTTAACAGTGTGTGGAACCTTGGGTGCCCGAGCATGTGATAATTACTCCCTCCTTTAACAAGGACTTTAAAAACAGAAGTCATTTCATTAATGGTTTGTAGTTCAATTCAGGAATTTTCACTCATGGCAGATATGTTTCTCCTTTTAAATAACATCTCTAAATGTCAGGTCATCACTGATTAAATGGATGAGCATTAGGAGGTGGTGGCACTTGTCTTTTAAAACTCATACTCTGGTGCCGTGCGCTCCCTCTGAAGCTGCAAGCAAGATTTAAAACATCTGCAGAGGTGGGTTGAGCAACCCCTTCTCCCTGAACGATATTGGTTGTCGAAAATATGCACCATTAAAATGAGTGATCCAAGGCCCCGCATGTATTACTCCCAATTATACTAGTTTTTCAAAATTCAAATTTTCAATCGCTCTTTGCCTAGTGTCTTTTTAAAACTCTACATCTTGGACGACAAACAAATGTTGTTTTCACCTTAACAGTTCTCCTATGGTAATAACCATGCTAGATTGGAATACTTTCTTTGGCCTGGTTCTAGCTCTACCTTTAACATTTTCCATTCAAATAAAGATTTGCCTGCTATCTATATTGTAACAAATTAAATCTTCCCCAAATTCTCACATGAATAAGAATCTCTATAAGAATAATTTGTTTATATGATGAAAATATTGAATAATATGTTCTACCCTCAGTGCGTTCTTAGGATTATTTTCTAATAAGTGTGTTTATGTGTAAACTCACTCACTCCCGTGTTCCTTCTCTCCCCCTCTGGTTGTCAAGCCACGACCCCCTCACGTTCTGCTGGCCCACGCGAACTCCTCTGGTTCTGTCCTCTCCTCTGTCCTGCCTTCTCCTCAGTCCATCCGCTCTTGGATCCTCCCGCTGTAACTCTTTTCAGTGGCCCAACTGCTTTGCATTTCATCTCCTCCTTTTCAGTCTCTATGCTGTTGCATGGAGGGCGTATTCCGCTCTCATGTCCCTCACTCTGCTCTTGTGCCAAATCTCGTGGCTCAGGCTGGAACTTCATGTCCTGTCTGAGGGACCGATGAGAGTTTGCCTCTTTGTCAGCATGCTGGTTTGGTTCTGGATGCCTCAGGTGGAGATGGTTCTGGATGCCTCAGGTCGAGATGGTTCTGGATGCCTCAGGTCGTTGTTGGTTCAGCTCGGGTTCTCTGTCTTTTCGATGGAGGTAGAGGAGTCTCCTGTGGTGAGGTCTTTTGTCTGAAGATGGGGTCGTAGCATTCTGACAGGCAGAGAGAGAGAGAGAGAGAGAGCGAGAGAGATCTCGGGACGCATTACCTATAGCTAATTCTAACACACTGAGGTAAAATATATCCAATCCTTTCCACGCTATTTTCCTAATCTTACTATCTGTCTTAGATGTTAAATGTCATCTAAACCCAATTAATGTCTACTAATGGTTTTGCCATATCCCTAAACATTGCTTTCCACCCACTGTAACATGGCTACTCCAAATAACTCTTTCAGGAAACCATTTTCTTCTATAAATTAAAAATACCTACATGTTTCAAGCACCACATATTTCACACACTATAAAAGAACGTCCCCATATTTTCTCCATCACTTTAAATCTCACTGTTATTTAGAACATAAGTAACTTCTGTGACTGGACATATCTGCAATGTCGCCACAATCTGCTGGGGAATTTTGTTCATAGAGTTTGTACGTACAAAGCTGTACTTGTGGGTTAGTAGCCTGTTTCTACTGTAATCATTTTCAATAATTTTGCTCAGGTCACCGGTCGGTTGTCCATAAACTTAACGGGGGGTGTTTCTGGTACAGACTAAAACATGGATCCAGTGTATTTGGAGATTCCCCTAATCTGTAAATCCCCATCACTGATTATCCCGATCACTTAAACCCATCTCATCATTTGATACAAGAACTGCATATATGGGGGGTGAATCATCTTGATTGTAACCGCCTCACCTTTGGGAACGAGTATGTCTAAATCCTCCTCTTGTTGCTCAGCTGATCTTTTGGCTCTGGGGATAAGTGAAAGTCTTTGAAACACAGCTGGAGTTTTGTTAGTGATGTGGGCATTATCTATGAGTGGACTAATGGATCCATGTCTTACTTGATATTGTACTCCCCTTCCAACCAGAAAGGTGCCAAGTGTAATGAGCACAATCAACAATGCTATTCTGACTCTTATCCCTAGGGGACCCCACAATTGGTTTGGCTTTGTTCTTGACATCATCTCTATTTTCTCCCTGGTTGTGTCAGTTACAGAATTTAAATAATGAGTACAAAAATAACGTATACAAAAATTGGACTCTTTTTCAGATGTAAAGCAAAAATAGGTTTTCACTTTAGTGGACAATCTATAAAAATCTATAGACAATTCGTCTTTTGAGCCATTTCTATCTTTATCTTATTTTAATTTATTGTTTTGTTCCAGCTCTGCCAAATCAGTCCTAACTCCCAATAATGTTCTGGAAGTTGCCAGTGAAGGGTGACAATGTGTGAGGTGGTGTCAATTTGCTCCTTTTTCTTTACCTTTAAACCGGAGCGCGTGTGAAGTTCATTACAACTTCTCACTGTTCCGTCCACCGGGGATCAGCTCACTGTCTTTTGTGAACTTTCACCCTCACCCATTCACCTGGCCGAACAGGAGTCTCTTCTGGTGTCTCGTCTGGTATCTCTGTAGCTTTCCTAGCCTGTGTAGACAAAACTCAGAGTTCTGACATATTCATTACTTCTATTCGTCTAATATCTAAAACTGGACCACTCCCTCCTTGGAGAAGGCCCAAGCTTCGGCATACCTTTTGTCGTTATGAGATCTATTATTAACTCCATGTTATTATTTATTAACTACAACGTCACTGAAATCAACATCTGTATAATCATGACACTCCCTCCTTTGAGCATAACATGCTCAATTAATATTGCAATGATTACCCTATTCTAAACGGGACATGTAAAACCCATAACGTTGCATTAAATAAATATAACTTCTCTGTGTACCCATAAGGCGTACAAAAAATATCGTATGATGTATGGTTTTCTGATGGTATAAATGCATATTCACTAAAATCTGCCATTAACACAACAAATTGTTTTCTTGTTTCAATAATGGCTTTTGTCCTGGTGTTATGCATCATTGTTGTGAAAAACAATACCCCTGGTGTCGCTAATGCGTCTCAATAATTCTAGGATTAGAGGATTGTTTGATACTGCTGAACAAAGATATGATAAAATAATATTTCTCCAAACTAGAGGGAAAATACGAACTATTCTCACAGAGGGTGACATGCATGGAGGGCTGGTGCCCCTCACTCAAAATGAGATATTGCCTTACGCACTACATTATAAATCAGTAAAGTTACTCAAGAATAAATAAATAAAAACTGATTCTTGAAACTGTTGTAAAAACCCTACAACTTCGTCATCCAAGCTCTCAATCAGTGTTATGTTATTTAATCTGCAGCTCATTGCCTTAAAACAGATACTTCAGACCGATAACATTTTGTTTATGAGAAAAATGTAATCTGACTCCATAAATCACATGATTGTTTGACTAAAAAAAACTACACTTCCACTAACAATAAATGAAGTTCCCATTTAAACACCGCCCCGGTCTTCTGACGGGGTCTATCTATGTACTGGCTGGAAAATGTTGTGCCAGTCTCTGTCGCTCCGTCACTGTTCTCCCGCTAACAGTCACTCTCTAGTTCTGCTGGGTTCTTGTT
This sequence comes from Pogonophryne albipinna, assembly GCA_028583405.1. Classification (NCBI taxonomy): domain Eukaryota; kingdom Metazoa; phylum Chordata; class Actinopteri; order Perciformes; family Artedidraconidae; genus Pogonophryne; species Pogonophryne albipinna. The sequence goes on along the minus strand of CM053244.1, from coordinate 492,880 downwards.
GACTTCTTCACTGGTTTGAGACAAGCGACCCTATCGGACACCTCCCTTTGTAGCCAGACTTCACCACAGCAGAATCGAGTTTCTGTTTTTAGGTCTCAACAGCTCCACGTCAGGTGTATCGCCGCCCCTTGAACTGCAGTCGGTGTAAACAGGAGGACTTGGTAAGGATCCTCCGTCTTGGGTGAGTACTAGGTTTCCGTCTTCATATTTTTTGGGTGGAAACCCGTCGTCTTGACCTCACTAGCTGTGTGGACACAATAGTTTACTGTGTAGGGGAACAACATCACTCGTAATCTCTTTCCTTCTCATAATTACAAAAATAGTCTGCTAAATGTTCTATTCTGTGGATGCTTTATGTGTAAATGCAATATGCTACTCACTATCTTTTGAATAACATTCAACCTCTCCCTCCTGTGGTGACAGATATGGCTCAATGTAGCTGGTTTTCAAAATACCCTTGGGCTGAGGATGCATCACCTGGTGGTCTGGCACTCTGAGCTTCCTTATTGCTGTGATTGATACCAGGGCGTCAGTGGCATTTGGGTCATGTTTGGTGCAATGTTCTGCGGACACTCTCTGGATCAATGTGTCAGCTGACCACATTTGTAGCAGCCTTCATCTGTTCTTCGTCTTGATCGTGGCTCTCCTCTCCATTGTCCCTTTTGTTGATGCTGTATGGGAGTGTATGCCTGTGCTTGCGGCTGTACTTGGGTAGGAGGATATGCAGGTGTTTGCTGTTGCCGAAATTGTGTGGGAAGATATTCTGGTACTTGCAGCATCCTGTGTTGCGGACAATATCTGGCCCAATGTGAGAACTGACCACATATGGAGCATCCCTCACCTTGGAAACCTTGTCCTGTTGATCGATTACCTCCTTGGAAACGCCCTCCTCCTCTGCCACTTTGTCTTCCTCGGAAACCTCCTCCCCCTCTTTGTTGATTCTGCACCTGAATCTCTTGCACTTCCTGAGCTTGAATTGTTGGATGTGTCTGACCTGCCTTCTCTGGTTCTATGGCCATCCCTGATGTAGCTGCCATTTGCCTTGCCGCTTTCTTGTTTTTATTAGCTTCGGTATCTTTCTCAGCTATTTGCATCTTCAAGAGTCTCAGTTGTAGTGCTTCCATTTCTGTCTTTTGTGTTTGTCTTTCTTCTGTGATTTCTTCTAATCGTATGTTCTCTTCTATCAGGTGTTTTAATTTACTGGTTAGCACTCTTACTTCATACTCCAATTCTTTGAGAGGTTTGTCCGTGGAGACGCCATCCAACTGCAAGACTTCTCCTATAGAACCAACATTCGGGGAGGGAGGAGGGACTTCGGCCAGGCTTAGATACAGCTTCGGAGATTGGATAACTGGAGCCTCTTTGGTTTTTTCTGCTATGTCTTCCCTCACTGCCAGGTCTGCTACTTGAACCACATGTATGCTGTCTGCCAATAGGCTGGCATATTCCAGATGGAGTATCAGACTTGTAACTCTTATAAATCTTTCTTCAGCTTCTCTCCATATAGTTAGCTGTTGTAGGCATTGTTCGTGCTCATAGTCGAGTACTGCTCTTCTATGGGCTTTTGTTGGTCCAGGTTGATCATCTGCTGGAACCAGTCCTCTTGTTTGCCACTGTTCCAACAGTTTCTCTATTTGGTTCCATGTCTTCTGTCTTTTAATTGGAAAGGTTAAAGCATCTGATCTGATTTTTATCCTTCCCTTGATATCTGCAGTCGAGTCTGGCTCTGCGTCTGGTCTCAACTTAGTTTCTCTTGGTGACATGTTCTCTAACTATTCGAATGATCAAAGATTGAAGCACGAGTCCTCTGACTAGTACCTTTGTATTCCTTCAAAAATATCCTATGTCATCAGAATTGTTAAATCTTGGTTTTTTTTGTTTGTTTTTTTTCAATTTAGATTTTTTTTTTAATGCAAATTTTAAAATCAGAATTGTTAAATTAAAATTGTACAGTGTATAGTTTTGACTTTGAAATATGAAAATTATGCACATTTTAAAATCAGAATTGTTAAAAAATTAAAATTGTACAGTGTATAGTTTTGACTTTGAAATATGAAGATTATGCATCTGGTGAAAATCTACTGTGTTCCACTTTCCGAAGTGTTTGGAATTATGTAAATGTAATAACTTGTGTTAGCTTCAATACATTCGTTTGCTTTTTTGAAAGAGTATTATGTAAAGTTTCTTATCTTATAATTAGAAACCACTTGCAATTCTATCTCGGCGATGAAGCATGTGTTTATTTATAACACTTAAAATTAAACTTCAAAATGCTATTGAGTGTTTCCTCTATGTAATAATTCTGTACTACTAGCAGAGTGCGCCATTGTAATTTCCAGCTTAATCCACTAGGGATTACTAATTACAAAACTAACCTCTATTTAACAAGAAAAGCTTATTTTCTTCTTAAAAATGGAAAGAGAATTACACTAGGGAAGAACATTACACTATGGTAAAACAACACAGCACATAACCGCCAAAACACATTTGCAAACTGGAATATTTCAAAAAAACGTCAATTCACACTTGCAAGCAGAAAAGAAACTTCCAAAATCAGATCCCTACAAATACCAAACTTCTCACGGTAAAAAAACCTGTCTATTTTATAGTTCCAACTATGCAAAGAAATATGATTTGTCCTTCTCAAGATGGAGTGCCTAGCCTCATGTGAATAGGACTGAGTACTTTCAATTAGCATTTCACGAAATGGCGACTGCCATTGCTCATTGTAAACATGAGGGCAAGACAAGATGGCAACTGATTTTCCAACCTTTGACCAGAAGAACAAAGGGATTTGAAAACACCTCGTGGCTCACAGCGGAGTTGAAATAATGCTAGAAAATTCAACACAAAACAACACTGCAGTTTAAAATAACATTTCTATGTAAGGTACAATTATAAATGGGCCTCATACCCTTACGTCATAGCCCTCAACCCATGTACGTAATGTTTTGACTTTAAGAGCCAGTATGGTTGTCTCCTCTGTTTAAATACGCTATAATGGGACAAAGTAAGACGCTATCCAAACACAATCAGCAGAATATCGTCTATCTAACGCACGAATGTCGCATTTCTCGTCGTCATCCACACGCAATGTCTGTTTGAAAACAGAAAATACATGCACGGAAAGCTTCAAACTTTTCAGGCCTTTTCCTCGAAAAGGACTTTTTTTTAAAAGAAAGCCTCACACTGTAATTAAAACACTCACTCAACTTTGTTCTTGTCTCAAACAGTCCCCACTGTTTAATGGCCTAAAACCATTCACGTTAAATTAAAACATAACAAGAAACATTTTTGAAATGATTGCCCTCATCACACAAAGGACTTTTAAAAAAGAAAAACAGCCTCACACTGTCTTTAACACAAACACTCACTCCAATATTCTCAGCTTCCACTGTGATTGTGTTCTTTGTCTCAAGCAGTCCTGACTGCTTAATAGCCTCAAACCATTCACGTTAACTTAAAACGTAACAAAAAACACTTATTGGAGCGATTAGCCTCTTGCCGACATGTAATAACAGACAAACGAATAGCATGCAGGGTTAAATATAAGAAAAATAAGTAATTTGAACTCACGCTGCTTGTGACAAAGCAAAGCCACGTGGATTGTTATTGTTATACATTTGGTTGTTTTAACATTAATTGCCCAGCTATTTTCAGGATCTGCTGGCCTCCGTCAGACACACAAATGTAACATTGTCCTGCATAAACTATGAGGAATTCGACATAACAGGTTTCCTCTTACCAAGTCTTTCGAGCTCGTTGTGTGTCTGAACGGACGCCTGCGTCCCCGGCAAACAGCTGGTTCTTAGTCTCTCCCGGTCCAACGAAGATCACGTCAGCTGGTCCCAATTGTTATCTGTGTTGGTTATTCTCGCGTCCAGGAGAGAAGCTTAAAAAGGAGACTAAATGGAGTCTCTGAGATGGTGTCAAATTGGTACTTTAATTAAAAAAAAAGGCACGGTAATGTTACAAACAGAATATTGTTCGACAGAAAAACAGCTGTGTCCCTGGCTCTGGCAGGTGAAGAAAGAGGCCAAACCCCTCAGGTCCCGCTGTTTTTATATCCTCTGCTGGCTCCTCCCAGCGGGCCGGCTCTCTAACGTTTTAATGTCCGTTGTTTTGCATATCAGAGGATACAGACATTGTACATTCAATATATATCTAAACACGCCTTTTCTCTTCCTTAACTCTTTCATGACTTTTCATTTAACACATTCTAAACGCTGTAATCAATACTCCAAAAAATACAGGAAATACTTCACGGCAGTTTGGTTTCCGGTCGTTCCGGATGTTGTCACATGCTACCCACATCTGTAAACAATAACGTACTCAAATAAACTGTACCTTCATTTAATATTCAACAACAATAATAATATCTCGACGTCTGTAGTTGTAGTGTTGAAATCAGTAGGTTTCGGTGTGCAACATCATATCATATCGCTGCTAAATTCACCTCTATAGTAAATGGTATATTAGCCTCATGCTAAATGCTAACCGGAGATGAAGGATTTTCAGAATAAAAGCTTAACAACTGGTTGTGCACAGGAACTTCTGGTTTTTCAGTATAAAACAGCTTTTAAACTGACGGTATGTTTTAAAGTACATTATGCTATCAAAACATTGATTTTAATTTCTAACACTATGTACTGAGTGTGTGTATTTCGCGGGTTGAGTGATGTACAATGGCATCCCGTGGAGGAATTCTGAAATGTTTTACCGTTACATCACAAAAACGCACAGCAGAACCAGACCCTGGAGCGCCGGCCTCTTTATTTACTTACTCCTCTTCATCCCCTATGGGTAATAAGGCTGAGATGAGAACCCTCCATCGTATTTAGTCCTTAGCAATATGCTGCGCCTCTCCCCATGTAGGGATGGGTACCGAGCCCCGGTATTAAACGGGCCCCGGGCCGGAATTATTAAAGACAGTGGTAACGTTAAGCTCCGACGTTATCGGACTTTTTATCGGTACTGGAGACATTTAAAAAATATATGTCATATGTATTATTGCTACATACACATTATATCGCAGTTTTAGTTTCACCAACTGTAGGAGCAAACACAGTAGTGGTGGCTTAAAGCCCACCTCCGCTCGGCGCCGACCGTTAGATGAGCCTGGTCAGATTTAATAAAAGAAGTTCAAAACACCGGCATAAAAGTTATATCAATAATCTGATTTTAATGGTAAAAAACACAATACGAAATACAGAGTGCCCTGTAACAGAGCACTCCGGGCTCCCCGCTCTACTGCCGTGCGATACAGGTATCGGGACCAGCCAGTCAGAAACAGGGGGCATTTTGCATGAATAAACAACAGTATATATGGACATTTTTGGGGCGGAGATGTGAGATGTCTCTTCCGTCCCATTTTACTCCTAAGCGAATCAGAGTTCTGGGAAAAAGTATTTTTCTTCTGAACAGAGCGTGAGAGCCTCGGAACCAGACAAGGTCAGAATCACTTTTTATCTTACACCTGGGTTAACTCCTTTAATTTCCCAAGGAAGGTTTCACACAAACTATTCTTTCCCAATCAATCAAACATTGTACACAGATATATTAGTATCAAACATTGTACACAGATATATTGGTGCTTGAGATTATATTGGCCCCAGAAAGAACCTTGAAAAGAACCTGTGTGTGTGTGCTGGTGGGGGGAAGTGTATGTGTGTGTGGGCTGATGAGAGGGGGTGTATGTGTGTGTAGCAGGGTATCTGGGTCATGGAGTGTAAATAAGAAGGTTTATATATATAGGATTACTTTTAAAACAGTCCCAAATAATACATGTTCACTTCAATACAGTTTCAAGATAATACCCGTTTACTTTAATACAGTTTAGAACAATATCTGTTTACTTTAATCCCTCTTTTGATCTCACCTTCAAAGATCAACTTATACACAGCATTTGAAACATAACCACTGTCATTCTTTTCTACTGTCTGTTCCCCAACATTTATATAAATCCATCAGAAGCTGGGATTTAAAGCACTTTAAACCTTTAGGAACAGTCCACCATAACAACTTCTTATGACAGTGGAGGGAGACCAAAATATGTTAAAAAAATTATCCTTGTCGGCTGAGTCATCGTGCTCGTCCTCAAGAGCATTTGGTACGAAGGGGAAGGGGCAGCTTCTCCCTCAAAAAATGGGTTATTAAAACAAAGTTCCTCAAAAAATGGGATATTAAAACAAACTCCACACCGGCTATATCAACCTGTTTCAGCGGAGAGTGTCGTCCCCTGTGCCGTCTTGGCTTGCCGTGTCTTTGTCCCCCCGATCCGCTGACCGCGGCTTCTGGGCTGCCTGCTAGAGAGATGTCTTCTGGATCTTCCTCCTCCAGCCCGCTGATGGCGGCTTCCGGGTCGATGCTGGAGAGATGTCTTCCCGATCCTCCGTCTCCGGCCCGCTGATGACGCCTCCCGGGTCGACTGCTGGAGGGATGTCCTCCCGATCCTGCTCCTCCAGTCCGCTGATGGCTGCTTCCGAGTCGACCTCCTCGTCGAGGGCCACGTCCGTCCTGATGTCGTCCACGGTCCTAGCAGGTGGTTTCCCCGCCACACACTGGCTCCAGCTGTCCCCCTTTCCTCCTAGACGGACGGCATGAGAGATCCGCTGGGTCACTCAGTCGGGGCCGGAGAGCCTGGGGTTGAGCCACTTTGTCCTGATGACCTTCAGCCAGACGAACTCCGCTGTGTCGGCCTCCTGGGTCCCTCTTTGGCGTCACCAACCTGTGTGGAGAAATCTGATACAAATCCCTCAAGCCTACGCTCAGGGCTCCTGGGCCCTCCGCTGTTTGGAGCCTGTTGGTGGGGTGTCTTAAAACAACAGCCGTCTGTGAACAGGTTTTCTAAATTAATTGTAGACCTCCTATCTGCCAGTGCAGCTTCAGAATCTTAATACTTGGACTGTGCCAACTAAATAAAACCCCAACATCTTTAGGTGAACTAAATAACATATTTCAATAGCTCTGAATTTCTGACAAGCATCTGTGTTATTCTTAATGAAATCCTTGAGATCCCATTTAAAATCTAAATATAATATGAACTGCTAATGTTTCTGGTAAAGAAACACACTAATGTTATGGATTCAAAAACAACCAAAATCATGATACTGACAGAATGAATGATTTCCTGGTGATACTGCTTATACCTGTCAGTGCTGAGATATTATCAAGCTGAAAAAATGAATACAGAATACCAACAAACTGTCATCAAATGTCTTTCTATCATGAACTTAGATGAAATGTATATCCTCATAATGACCTAAACAATAAAGTCTATGGCTTTTACTTCTTTACCAGGCTAGTTACATGATGCTGTCTAAATTAAATTCTGTCTCATTACATTACTATGTTTTAGCTTTAACTGTAATATGTTCTTTGTACATTTCAAACCTCAGTTACTTCAATACCTGTTGAAATATTACAAAATTGCTTCATCATCACAGTTCAACTTCTTCAGTATTCCATTCTGGAATTACATCTATCACAGTAGCCCCTTGGCCACTGATTCTGCATCTGTGTTACCTGTTATAACTCAATCAATATTAGAAACATGTCAACATTCATCAAACAGTATCTTATCCCCAGATATAGAGCAGGTCAATTCTAAAACTGTCAATCAATGGTCAGATTGAACATCCGATTTGGGGCAGCAGGTTCCTTTCAGTCCCTAAATGAAAAATGTACATTGTGAAGTTTACACTCCCCCTTTTTACACATGAACTCATGTGTAACCAAAATCCTGTATGGGAAGAAAACCTTCAGGTAACCATTGACTGAGTTATTCTCCCACAGAGCCCCAGAATAATGTGTTAGTCCAAAAGCATGCTTGATTAGTCATTGTTTTAAATCATGCAGTTGCACTGATCACATGCAGACATACACTCACATTCACATTCACACTGTCAGGTTGTAAAGTCTTGGTCAGGTTCACCCCAGAGTCAGTCATTGACAGTGCCTTCTCAAGTTACACTGTCGGTCAGGGTCAAAGGTCAGTTGGTCTCAGTCCTTTTGGCCATGTGTCGTGCTCTGCAGAGACTTTGATATGTCAGCATAGGCCAGTATCCTTTGTCTACAAAAATCTGTCATATATGGAGCGCCATCATTTATTAATTCACAATTACAACTATACTTTTCAAGATATCTCTAACTTTTCATTGGGACAGCTGTTTCCCACATTTCCTGAAATGTGTTCGCCAAAAATGTCACTTCCTTATAGTACTACTACTGCAGTTTATTAACACCTAATCTATATTAAAATGTCTAATAGATCTATTTCAGAAACTTGTGCATATAATTATTATCTTGAGTCAAAACATTATTAGGATCTGTAAAGTTCTGCCATGTATTTCATGACTGATATTAATTTATCTTCAATTCTGGTCCACTTAAAGAACAATGTTAACCTCTTTAACAGTAAGTGGAACCTTGGGTGTACGAACATGTAACAATCACTCCTTCCTTTATTAAGGATTTAAAAACAGAAGTAATTTCATCAATGGTTTGTAGTTGAATTTAGGAATGATCACTTATGCTAGGTATGTTTTTACTTTTTAACATCTCTAAATGTCAGTTAATTACTAATTAAATGGATGTCCATTAGGAGGTGGTGACACTTTGTCTTTTAAACTCATAATCTGGTGGCGTGCGCTCCCTGTGAAGCTGCAACTAAGATTTTAAAAACCACTGCAGGGTGGGTCAAGTGACCCATTCTCCCTATTGGTCGTCAATAATATGCACCATTACAATGGGTGATCCAAGGCCCCACATTTGTTTACTCCCAATTATATTGCTTTTTCAAAATTAAATCGGCTGTTTTTAATTTAATTTTAAACTCTACATTTTGGACGACAAACAACAGTTATTTCCCCATAAAAAGTTCTCCTGTAGTAATATATGCTACAATGGTGAAGCCAATACCTCAAATTGAAATACTATATTTTGTTTAGAACTAGCTTTCCCTTCAACATGACCTATATAAATAAATATTTGTCTGATCTTATAGAGATGTTACTAAAACTCTCCCTTTGAACTGATCAATACTGTAACAAATTAAAACACTACCAAATTCACACATGAATAAAAACTCTAAAAGAATAATTTGTAAACATGATGAAAAGATTGAAGAATATGGTTCTACACTGTACTCCTAACTCCCAAACACCCACTACTTAAAGTCTAGTGCATACTTCCATCACGCCTCCCCCCTTTTCCATCAGTGTGTTTTAGGATGATTTTTCACTTCACTTTAATAGTTTTCCTCTTTACCGCTATTTTTTATTTACCAATTGATTAATTCATGGTTAATACATCTTCTTATCTTCACTTATTTATCAAGTCAATTCAAGTTCTTTAAATTTGGTTCTCTAAAATACATTAGTAGATACCTTGTGGAGTATTCACAATAACTAATCCTCTCTAGGATATGAAATCCGTTCATCTTTAAGCAGATACTATTTCCTTATTTATCTTTTGTTCATGATAACAATGGTAAAACAACCACACGTTTTACCCATAGCTAGTTTCTATGTCAAGATTATTATGTGTGACATAATAATCAGATGTCTTGTTTGCTAAACAAGAATAATAAACTTTAATCTTTTCAGTATTCCAGACCATCATTTAAACAAGCAGCCTCTTATCTAAACACTAAGCATTAAGGTTTCTACACCACCCCCTGGGAAACTCTTGCACAATTATGCTGTAAAATCATTGCATCATTCCTTCAGAGTCTGAACGATCTGAGACAAGCATGTCTCAAGATCTTGTAATAATGAGCACAGTCAGTGATGCAGCTGTAGTCAGTGGCAGGGTCCCCCAAAAAGCTAGGACCGGCCCTGGTCAGTGGGCTCCAAGAAAACTCTCCCTGGCATTGGGATGAGGGAAGGAATCACTTGGCAGACACACGTTGTCCTCTGTACAGCAGAAATCCCCCCAAAACCGCAGTACCTCTTCACACCACTGTTGCCTTGACAACGAGGCACAAGCAAAATGTCAATACCTCCTCAGAGATACGTTCTTTGCACACTTCTTCTGTTTGCAGTGAGCAACTCTTCACCAACACACTGATTCAGAGAACCCAAAAGGTGGTGCACAGCTATCCAATGCTGCTGTAATCACAGCCATTCAGCTACTGAGAAAAACTCAATTTCAATCTCTCTCCCAACGGGTTACAAAATAAAACGGCTGAGGTCAGGAATGCTGAAACATGTGAATGTTAAAACAAACTAATGATAGTAGTCTGCCTATTCTTTATTACTTCAGTTCTAAGTTAATAGGCAAAACAAGGAAACTCTCCCTAACCACAGATTAATCTTTTATCTACTTGGTTATTCTATTCATTTTCAAATTGTTTATCTAAGTTGTGTTACAAGCATGGTGAGTTTGTAACAGAATACACAAATAACTGTATTCAATCCGCGCCGTATTTGAAAACTAATGAATTAAAATCAATGTTTAACAACGTAATATAAGTTAAATATATTGTTAAGCTAATTACTGTTTTATTGTGAAGGCATCTCTGGTGAACAGCGGCCTGTGGCTTTTATTTTGAAAGGCCGTTCCGGAAATATACTCCGTAATGTGAACAGTGAGCTTGACTTCTAGAAACACGGAAAGTTACGATAACAATCGTTCTAATGCATTAAATAAAGTCATGAAAGAGACAAGGAGGGGAAAAGGCGTGTGGAAGTAAGCAATGAACTGAAAATGCCACCAATCCTCCGTTTTAACCATGGTTTTAACGTGATGGCGGACATTGAAAACCGAAGCGGGCATAAGCACCCCTGTCATACATAACCACTTTTTACTTTCCCTTAACGTTACTGTATGTAATATAATTTTTTCTTGAAATATAATTAAGTACAATGCTGTTCATGACAAATACCATGAAATTCACAATGTAATGCAATGGTACCAATCAGTTCTCAAAACCTCTCATAAAACCACAAAGCCATGTAGGGATGGGTACCGAGCCCCAGTATTAAACGGGCCCCGGGCCGGAATTATTAAAGACAGTGGTAACGTTAAGCTCTGACGTTATCGGACTTTTTATCGGTACTGGAGACATTTAAAAAATATATGTCATATGTATTATTGCTACATACACATTATATCGCAGTTTTAGTTTCACCAACTCCGTTTCTAATTTGCAATAAGACTACAACATGCGTCTATGATGTATTTTCGAGCTTTCCAATCCAGACGAGATCTCTCTCTCCCGTCTGTGTGCGAGGGGGCGGGGCAGTTTGTAAAGGTCTCCTGACTGTGTTACAGACTGTCATCCTGTTAGTGGTTACTCTGGGTTCTGTCTTCAGGACACAGTGTTGGATTGTTTTGTTAATTGGATGGGACTTGATTGGATTCAATATTAGAGTAATTTTCTCGTTTGTGTGTTTGTTTAAATATATTTGGCCTTTGTTTCTTTGTTTGACTGATTTACTCAAATAAAAAGGTTGATGAATTATCATCTAATGATTTGTATGATGTTTTATTTATGTTAAAGGTCACTTTGAATGATTTTAACTAATGATAATGTAGAAAACTAACATTTTAAATTCGGGACGGTCCACATTAATTTCGGGACGGCTTAGATTGTATTTCGGGACGGTTCCGGGAGGATGGGGAAAAAAGTTAGTCGAGAGCCCTGGTTATGTGTTTATATTGACTATGTTGAATTTCTCCTTGAGATACAGTAATTGACTGTGACAGACGGATAACTTAAATGGAGAAATGTGATGTTTGTAAAGTACAGCTATTTGAATGTAACTGTGTACTTTGAATAAGAAGCAATCCAGACGATCAACCGGATCCTGTGTATAATTATTGCTGCTGCACTTTTCTGTTTTCTACAGAAATCATTTATTGTTGCTGTGGTACCCAAGCTTTTGGGACCTGTAACAGATACATATATAGATAAATTGATGAGTTTATTAAGCCTACATTATTTTTGTGTGACTGTACCTGCAGTTCCTCCCTGACTTCCATCACTTTCTCTCTCTCTCTTTCTCTCTGCCTGTCCTGTCTCTTCCTTACCAAAGCTGAGCTTCGACTTACGTAGTCTTTTAATTATATCTGAGTCAGTGTAAAAAGAAAACAACACAGTGTTATATCTTCAATGTTTTATTCAAATTTAAATGAAAGAAAAGAATTACAACGTTTGTTAAAACGTAATCCTTCTGACATTAGATGAATGTAATTAACTTTAGCTCTCTAGCTAGTTTATTCACGCAATTTAACCCGAGGTATAGCTTATACCAGGGGTGCCCAACCAGTCGATCGCGAGATGTGTCTAAAAATAGAACAACAATATTCGGTTTTATCGTTAATGTCCTATAACATAATCTTCCTGTGCCAGAATAATGCACTTGAACGCATCAAAGCTTTGTGATTGGCCGGCGTGACCCCATGTGTCGGGGCATGGCTGGTGGGCAGTGCACTAGTTCGCTGACGTTGTCCGTGTCAACAGGAGTGACAGTCCGCACACACACAAGACCGCAATTATGGCAGAAGCAAAAAAGCCCAAAATATATAATTTTCACTCCGAGTGGGAGGATGATTATTTTTGTATCTATTCCAATTCAAAGTCCATCTGTCTCATCTGCAATGCGAGCGTGGCTTTATCGAAGAAGGGAAATTTAGGAGCGGCATTTCAAAACAGTGCACAAACGCTACGAGACGGAATTCCCTCCTAATTCTGCCCTACGCTCCCAAAAGGGGAGGGGCCTGAAAGGACAGCTAAATGCACAGCAGTCCATTTTCACCAGGCCCAACAACAAGAGCAAGGCTGCTACCAGAGCATCTTATCGTGTCAGTCACGTTCTTGCGAAACACATGAAGTCTTTCAAAGACGGCGAAGTTGTGAAAGAAGCATTCCTGGAGGCTGCCGACGCGCTTTTAGGGGATAGTAAAAATAACAGTAGCATTTCAACAGGTTTTTGATATAATAAAAACTCAAGTTAGATACCGTTATTAATCAGCTGTAAGTTTGAGTTTGTTTGAACTTATTCATTATAATTATTGTACAAAATGGTATAAGAATGCAAACTTAAATTGATTATAGTCTATTATCAATTCAGGTTAAGAAACGTTGCTTGCATCCTATTTTAAAGGCATTTCTTTTTATACTCTACTAAAATGCAACAAAAAAAGGGTTTGATTCTATTAATTTTTTAGATAATCTTTTTTATTGCACTTTGGCAGCAGATTCCTGTGTAGCTTCAGATCTGAGTTGTCTTATTAGTAAGCCTAATTTATACTTTTGTAGCAACACTATTTTTATATAATGGCAAAGAAAGGGTTCAGAGTTTTTTCTTTTTTTCCTGTGTCATATGTGTCAGCACTGTTCAATGCTTCTTGAAAACATTACCCACTGTAGTGACGTGTGAATAAACTCCAACTCTGTATCAACAACACTGTTGTGTAACTTCAGTTAAATACGTGTGTAGATTAGAAAGAGGTAAGATAAAGGATCTGCAGTATTTTATGAAGTATTCATCGTACAAAGGTCAGTTTTATACAAGTAGAAGTGTGTATTTTCCTGGTAGTAGGCTGTCTGTAATGGCTACGCCTCTCCCCTTTCACACCAACGCGTTTTCAGCTCCGGCTCGGAGCTGGAGCCTGAAAAGTGCCGTTTTTTTCTGTTCACACCGCAGCGGCGCCGCCTCTTAGCTCCGGAATCCGGTTCACTTCCAGCTCCAAAAAATTGTCGGTCTAGAGGCAAGAGCTTCGGAGCTAAGAGGTGGCGTCGCTTACGTCTCTCTTACGTCGAGGCGTGCAGGAAACTAAACCCACCTCCCCTGAACATGGGTCGACTGTCATGCCTGCCTACAAGCAGTAGTGCTTATAAACACACTTTATAAAGTCAGGCAGCAACACTAACCAGGCTTTGTGTGATTCTGTTTATTTGTACCTTACTTTGACCATCCGTTCACTGTTATTGATCATTGTGGAGAGAGGCAGACGTTTTGTTTTGTATTATAGCAGCTATCGGATGGAATCAATACATGGGCCGCACAGGTTGTCGTGTCCGACTATCACAAGTGGAATCATAATAAAAATACGCCGGTAAAATGTGCCGGTAGAAAACGGTTTATGCCACAATAGGATAGCAATAGCAAGTAGTCAGTTTAGCTTCCGTTGCTATGCTAACATCACCCATTTTATACCAGAGAAACTTTCATAACAGCGTTGTGATGTCAAACAGCGTCAATTCAGACTGACACACATTCACTTAAGGGGAACTGGGGATATTTATCAGCTGCTTGTGTGAGTCGGACAGTGAATACTTTAGAGCGGCTGCTGCAGTGTGAGCTAACCGGGAGCTAACGGGAGAATATACTCCCGTGGAAGAGCAGCCAACACTGCAGCGGTCGGTAAATGCCGCAGAAACACATTAATAAACAATGAACCACGGCACTCTGGAGAAAAGTATAAGGTTGGAGAAGTCGTTATTTAATTTAATCTGGCTTCGTGTGATTAAAAGCAACACGATCATCGACCCGACGCAGTTCCCCGTTGTTGTTGTGAGGGCCGTAACGCCGTTGACGGTAACGTCATGACGCAGCAGCGGCAGCACCAGTCGGGCTCTGGGCGGTGTGAACAGAGCGGGAGCAGAAAAGAGAAACCGGAGCTGAACCAGAAAAGCTCCCGCTCGGAGCTAGAAAGGGAAAAGCGCTGGTGTGAAAGCCGCATATTTGGACTGGTAGATCTCGGCAGACTGGCAACTTTAAAAGTAGCTCTCGGTTCAAAAAAGGTTGGGCACCCCTGGCCTATACTATAGCTGCAATAGCAGTTAGTGTGCATGTTGTCGGACGTCCACTGACTAACGTAGAGCGTTCACACAGGATCTGCTGGTCATATGATGTCCTGATTAACAGAAACACAAGCAGCCCACTGGACTCAGATCTCTAGATACCTCATCACTCCTCCGCTGCTCCGGTACAAGTCCGGGCTGCGGAGGTTTGTTGATACATGTCGTCTTCTTCTGTTTGCTTTAATCGAGAATACGTAGTTATGCAGCGCCCCCATCGTCAGTAAATGAAAGTACTACAAAGAACCCCGTTTAGTGCACTTATTTCACAAGTTTTGTAAACACAGCTCGAAAAATATTACCGAGGTCCGGACCTCGGTGACCTCAATGGTAGATACGGCCATGACTGGCAGGACAGAAGGCGACACGCCCGTTCTAAGCCGTGTCCCTCACTCCTCACATCCCAAGCTGCATCCCCAAAAAGTTGATTATGTTGTTACATCGTTTCAGATGTTATGTTTCAATTGTGCTCTTGATAAGCCATTAAAACAGTAAAAACACGTTCAGTTTTCTCTTGCTTTTTGTGTCTCCTGTACACCAAAAATATATGGGATTAGTTTTGTATCATAAAGATAAAGCAACACTTTCTCAGAATAAAGCAAAACTATGAGTTTAAAAGGAGAAAAAAAACTAAGTCAAGCAAAATAAAATACATTTCAAAAATATAAGTTGCAAACAAATCATTTGTGTAATCATGTAGACTATAAGTCTTTTTTCTTTGTTTTAACATATCTTTTTGTTTGCAGTTCTTGTTTCTTCTTTCTCGATGATCAGACTTTTGCTGTCGCTGCAGCTCTCTCGTTTGCGCTCCCTCATTTTTTGTTTGAGATTTTGACACAAACATCCCAGGTGGGCGGGACTTTCAGGGGTGTGTCCCCATTGGCTACTCAGCTTTTGAGTGACAGCCCACTACACCACAGATCATACAGTGCAACTCATGCAGCAAACTCCGGAGTCCACTCGGCCACGTTAGTGTTGGTGTCTCCTGGGGGGTTTTTCATGAACATATCGGACTTATCTTATGGATTGCAGTGCATTATACTTGTGATGTGTAGTTCATACTTTATTCCAACTTTAAATATTTTAATACCTGAACACACTGCTGCTGTTAAATAATTTCCCAATTTGGGATTGATGAAGTGTCTGTCTATTTATTTCATAGATTAAAAAAACACATCTATGTATTTTTAAGCTAAAGGTGATACACAATATAAACTGTATACTATTATTTTTCAAAGACATGTTACATTTCAAAAGCATATATTGCTATGTTTAGGACAAACAATTAAAGACTGCTTTAATTGAACAAATTCTGCAATATAAAAGTGGCAGATTTGCTTTATTAAACAGAGCAGACCTAGGCTGCATACCAACACAATTAGGAACATGCTCACATCTTACTATGTTGGTCTGAAGAGCTGAAGCATTCATACACAATGCATAAAACTGGTGTTGTTTCATTCTATATCCTGTGAGAAAATGATATACATTTAGCATAAACAATTCAACATACTATTCCTAGCCTGAGGAAGATCTGAATAATCAACAGATTTGAATGGAATCTCTAACATTTTCATGTAGAATAAAGACAAACGAGTGATTATACAAATTACATTTATTGAAATTTGAACCAGAAGATGAAGTCTCAAAGAATGTTTTAAATAAAAGGACATAAAACAAAAAGGTGGATAATAATAAAATCTATTAAATGTATTATGTAAAGACATTTGGTCAAATGAAATGACACTGAGCCAGTGATAACAGTAATGCCAGCGTGGATGAAGATGGTGCAGGTCTCTCTTCATTCCCCCCCTCCGTGCTGTCCCCTCAGAGGAAGTGGGAAAACGGGATAAGACTCTGGATGCCACGCTGTCTCAATGATCCACACTGTTAATATGAGAGGAAAATAAATGTTTTAGGAAATGAAAAATATGAAGTTAACAAATAAAACACAGCTCATGGACGGTAGGTTTTCCTACAAAGTTAACTCAGCCTCCATTGATTTTCATATCAAATTTGCGTGTTAATAAAATAAGCTATCATGGCTTATACTTGGATATCTAAAGCCTGTTGGTAGAGTCAGACACACAAGTCCGTTTGAGTGTGTGCGTCGGTGTCTGAACGCTCACTCACTGCTAGCTATGTAGCTAACTGTTAGGCTACTTAGCTTGCATTGTTATGGATCTAAAGGTAGCACAAGCTAACTTTCATAGCACAGCTTTACTTCTCACTTAACACAATAAAGAAACAGACCGTATAGCACAAACAACACAAATGATCAATACTTACATATATTTTCACTTGTAGTATTATAATAATTGAAATGCTGGTTCTTCTGGGGGTCTTCTGTCCACGCTCAGCTAGCTACCGCACCGCAGCTGCCTGCACTGTACAATCCCTGGAGGACTGGGCTGTCACTCAAAAACTGAGTAACCAATGGGGACGCACCCCTGAAAGTCCCGCCCACCTGGGAGGTTTGTGTCAGAATCTCAAACAAAAAATGAGGGAGCGCAAAAGAGAAAGCTGCAGCGAGAGCAAAAGTCTGATCATTGAGAAAGAAGAAACAAGAACTGCAAACAAAAACCTATGTTAAAACAAAGAAAAAAGATTTATAGTTTACATGATTACACAAATGTAGTTAAGACACGTAACTGTAACTGTATTCGGATTACTTTCAAAGCCATGTATTCAGTAATCAGTAACTGATTACATTTACAAAGTAACCCTCCCAACCCTGGCTCTATTCAAATTGCATTCGGAGGCATTTTGATCTGACCGCGGCTGCGCTGATATTACAACGCCAGAGAATTTTCACACCTTTAGTGTATAAAACTCCCCCACTACTTAGACTATTCCTTGCACCCCTCTTCTAGCATAACCCTGAATGGTCTCAACCATAATGCATCAGTAACGTGCACTTGTTGTTACAGCAGGATCAGTTTGTGTGTTGTGGACACGACCCGTATATTTTCGCAAGCCGTGTTCTCAACATTTAGCATTTTGCTTATTATTTAATTGAATTTGCTTACTTTAACATCATTTTTCATGGTGGGGCTAAGGTGGGACTAAGTCATTTCTTATATGGCTGTAGCCTACCCCAGCATATAAGCAGTGTTCGAATAACCCATTTGCTATAGAGAACCGCAGTGACGCGTCCTAAAACCCGGAAGTAAACTCCTTCCGGTTCCTTCGTCAAAAACCAATGCAATTTCTCCATAGGATTTTGGAAAATAGCTGGAAATAAGGTCTGTGGTTGACACACATTTAAGAGACGGATCACGTTTTGTTCAGTCGGATAATATCCACATGTCTACCCTACTTTTATAATTTTCGAATCATAAATCTAGTCGCAAGAAGCAAAATGCTAACGTTATGCTATAAACGAACTACAGCAGGGTCGCTGCTTCAACGTCATGCCAACTTAAGATCCATATTCAAACATACAGATTGTAAATGGTACAAGTTGAAGTGTTTGTTTGAACAGTTTGCAGGAGGCAGGTACTTGCTTTCAAGCAGAACAGGGCAAACAAACTTAGCGGGAGTGTTTTACGTGTTCGGTGTAATGACGTAAAACGGCCTGGACAACTTCTGTAGTCCGATTCAGCCACTTGTTAACAACCATCGTTTTTCAGACACGTAAACTCTTCAAAAATCACCAGCGGGGTCACTGCTGATGTATTGAATGTCGTAGAACAAAACGTGATCAGTCTCTTCAATTTGTGTCAAACACAGACCATATTTCAAGATATTTTCCAAAATCCTATGGAGAAATTGCATTGCTTTTTGTCGAAGGAACCGGACGTGGTAAAAATGCTAACTTACTTCCGGGTTTTAGGATGCGTCCCTGCGGTTCTCTATTGGGGGAGCCCTATTTATTTTGGTGCACGCCGGTGGATTTTTCTGCGAGCGGCAGGGAGATCAATATACTTTTTGCCTCTTTGCAAATCTCACATCCACATTTTTAATTTGTTATGAAAAGCCATGGATACCTTTCATTCCACTCACTCCATCTTTTCTGTGTCCAGTAAAAAGACAGGTCATGGGCATCGTCAGGTTCGCTAGTGCAGGTGGCGCCGGCGGCTGTGGCCGTTGTTGATGCCTCTTCAGGCTCCTTATCGGCAGGCCTCTCCCTCGGTGTGGAGCTGTCAAACTCGACCCTAACGCCGCTTACAGCCGGCCAACTAAAAGTTGTTCCGTTCACGTCAGACCCGGCGGCAGACATACATCTCTGGGCGAGCATTTGATTTACCAGGGCGGGCCCACCACGACACTTACATTTCCCGGGAAATCTGAATTGTCAACGGGGGGGGGGGGGGGCTGTTGGATGCTCGCGATTTGTCAATGGGGGGGGGGAGGGAGGCGCTCGTGAATTGTTGAAAGAGAGGGGTTTTAGGTTGCCATAAGGCTGTTGACGGTCTTATGTATCCATTGGTTGGTTTTGTGGCACATTTGTAACGCTGTGCCAACTTGGGCAAGCACGCAGGCAAACTTGAGCGCACACAGGGTGGAGAGGTGGAGTGAGGTTGAGCGATGGAGAGAGAGAGAGATTGAGCGAGGCAGAGAGCCTGTGCAGCGGTCTGCTTGCGCACAGAGCAGGAGTTTGTGAGAGAGCCGGCTTGAGAGTACATTTCTCTTCAAAATATAATTGATTGCCAGCTGACTTGCTTGCTCGTTGGTAACGTAGGCCTAACTGGTTTCTTCTAATGTGCCTGCATCTGGCGCTGAGTTGCCATATTCCTTTCGTGAACCACTAGCAAGAGTAAACTAACTGACAGGCTGCTGTGCCGCATCTCACTCAAAAACCCACACGACTCAACCCAGCGAAAAACCAGTCTTGCGCGCAGCCTTTCATTCAGAATAAAAAAATGATATTAAACTAATGCAAAAATAAATATTAGGACAAAGCCCTACAAATAACAACAATAAACATAATAATAAAACAATACAAATGTGGTATTCAGCCCTGATTAAAACAGCGGGCCCAAATCCTGGATGGGCGGGCCCGGCCCCATGGGGCCCGCCCATGACGCCGGGTCTGGTTCACGTTGTCATTTTTAGACTCCTTCGCTTCTTTGCTTGTGAATCCAAAAGCTGCGAGGCTTGGCTCTTTTCGTTTCGCCATATTTTGTATTACAAAGCCAGAGTTAAAAAAATATCAATATGAACATTTCAAATACCACGCCGGCATCGCCACCGTAACCATAGCAACGTAAGTAGCGCAAAGAATCCAGCGCCGCCACTTACAGATGGCAACACCCAGAAATATTCACAAATATAAAACAAATATTCAGAAACTGTAATGAACAATGACTTATTTATTTCAAGAACTTTTATTTACAGAAACTCAACATTTCTAATCTGTGTGACACAAATATGCACGATTTTTTTGGGCTACCCCTATTTATCTCAAAATCGGCCTTCAGTGGAGCTCCCCCCCTCTTTATGGGAGCCAAGCTCCCCCTGGCTCACGCCCATTCCAAACACTGCATATAAGTAAACATTACGTTTGAATTACTTATTGACATGGTGTTATTTTTTTCAAACCACAAACCGCATGTTGGCACCACGCGCTGTCCACCTACGTATTGATCCACTATCAGCGTCAGTGCACCCCACTGCCAGATTGTGCCTGTGCATGGATAAAAGTACAATAAGCATTCTTCAGGTGTAGGTAGATTCTCTATTCGGACATTATAGCCTATATGTGCGACTGTCGGTTTTTTCAAAATAATTTTCCGGGCCAAATATTATTGCTGGCGGGCCACCAATGGCCCGTGGGCCGCCTGTTGCAGACCCCTGCTATATACAGTACCAGTCAAACGTTTGGGCACACCTTCTCATTCAATGGTTTTTGTTTATTTATTTTTCTTTCTACTTTGTAGATTAATACTGAAGACATCAAAACTACACTGAAAAAAAGAACACATTGGATTTACTCAATTCAATTGTGGACATTGGTTGCACACAAATAGTTTGCTTTGGCAGCAACCTATAGAATTGTTTTAAATCAACACAAACGATTTATGTCCAATCAACGCAAGTACTTTGTGTTGATTCAAAGTTATTGAAATGTGTTTCAATCAAGTAAATTAAACACTTTCATCATTTTACTCCAACCCAATTTGATCACTTCATTCAAACACAATTCTATCTCTTTTATTCCAACACTATTTGATCACATAACTCTAACAATATTTGTTATTTTAATATTCCCATGTCAATTACCTGTTTTCAGAAATGTAATTTGTTTTATATATGTAATACATTATATTTATAAATATAATTTAATATAAATATCAAACAGATTTTTAAATAAAAGTACAATAAACTATTAAAATGTCAGCAATAAATGTGTTCTTGTTGTCTAATACTTTTCAATGAACCTTTTCTTGATCACTCTAAACCAGGGGTCTCCAACCTTTCTCCACCTGAGAGCTACTTTGAAAAAATGAAAGTGGCCAAGAGCTACTTGCATCGCATCGCTTACATTTATTCACATAGCACTCATCAGTTGAATTAAGCTACTTTTGTGTGAAATTGCAATACCTAAAGATTATCTAAAATCTTAACTTCACATCAAGGTCCAAGAAAACGACAATTTCTCACATATTAATATGGACAACATAGTAAATACATTGCCTTAATCACCACCTTGCAAGCATCTTATAGCATGTGTAAAATAAGTGCATTCACTCTTTTTTACAGTTAGTGAGATGACTGGCGCTGCATGGAGTCCACCATAGAGGTGTATACTGGAGTGTACCCACTTAGGTTCACTCTAATAGTCATTTACATGTTCATCAGTCGGTCTTGTTCTGTATTTAGATTTCATGACAGAAAAAGCTGCTTCACAAAGGTCTGTAGAGCCAAATAAAGCAGACATTTTCAGTGCTGCTTGGTGAATGTTCTTATAGTTTTCTGGGTCTACAAGGCTCCAGAAATGTTGTAAGTTTTGCTGAGACTTCAGCTGAACATTATTTTCGAGATTTATAACCTCCATCTCCACAGGATTGACACTGAACAGTGCAGCCATATTTTCTTCTTCTTCGTCTTGACATTAAGTTATAAACCATAATTAATCAATTGTATAGGTTTAGCCTCCCTATATCTGTGTGTGACATGTTTCCATCCTCAAAAACAAAACACTAATACTTCTGCAGTCTAGCTGCAGCTTCTAGCTACGGTCTTCTGTTAAAAAGGACACTGAATGTCCTGAATGTGGCATCACACACATGACTTGAGTCTGAACCAAGGGGCAAACTCTGGGGAACAGCCGGGACGCCAATACGGAAGTGCCACACACTGCAGTTCATATATTGGCCGATAGGCGATGGCTGCAGAAAGGAGCAATTTACATAGACCCCCATGTTAAAATACCCAACTTTACAGCAGAAAAAAACATGTTTCTACCCCTGGCTCCATACATTTTTATTATCGATATAGTTAGATTCCACCTTCATGATTATGGATCTGTGAGTGAATTGTTTTCTAACACGACCCTTTTATTTATATTAGGTCTTAACGTTTTTGCATACATTAGGGCGTGGTCACATTGAGTGACGGCTCTGTCAAGTGACTGTTGCTGCTAGCTTCTTGTCTCTCTGCTAGCTGCTCCGTGAAGCTACAGGGACTCTGCCTGCTCAGCTCATCCAGTAAACACAACTTGAAGCCGGCCGTGGTTGTTTGTTGTTCATGCTTATATATCGGACTATTGTGACTCGCTCTGCGGTTAAAACAGACGGTGCATGAATGCGGTTTTGCGGTAAGTGAAATTCGAGTGCTTTATTTATGTGTTAATGATTTTAATCAGCTACGTAATGAATGTTAAGGCTTGGGTTAGCGTGTGGTAGCTACATCGGTGCTAACGATGCTAATCGTAGCCTCCAAGTTAAAATAATAGACTGTATATATAAAGGTTAAAACGAAATAGACATTAAGTGGGATAATACTGTTGAACAAACGGCTTCTGTTTGAGGTTGATAAAATAAGGTCATCCTTGTAACTTAGAGAGATATTTTATTAGGTAGGAACTGTATGCATCGCTAAGGTTAATTTAAATTGGCTATGCTCAAGTATGTAGACAAGCTAACGTCGAAGTAGTGTATGTGAAATCAACCTCACAATAAGATGTGTATATTACAATTATTAATGTCATATTTCAAGATGATTACTTAGATATTACAATATGGTTGGCATTATTGAGCTTACACGTTAACGTCACAGTCACCTGAAGAACGAACCCAAACCTTGTTGTTTTTATTAATTGTATTACCAAATGGGTATCAAATAAACAGTAAGCATTGGTAACACAACTTCCAAAGTTACAGTAAAATAAAAAGGACCCTGACTCGGACAATACACAATCCAACATGTTCAACAGAAGAGAATCAGTTATATTGTTTGTACACATGGTACTTTACATATATATCTGTTTGTTTAAGGTGTCCAGGTGATGCAGACAGGCTGGACCAGAGAGTGAGAGACAGAACTGGACTCCTCACAGCAGTGAACTTCAGCACAGGTACAAAGACTCTTT
Source organism: Pogonophryne albipinna (assembly GCA_028583405.1). Classification (NCBI taxonomy): domain Eukaryota; kingdom Metazoa; phylum Chordata; class Actinopteri; order Perciformes; family Artedidraconidae; genus Pogonophryne; species Pogonophryne albipinna. The sequence goes on along the minus strand of CM053244.1, from coordinate 469,535 downwards.
TTTTCATACTGTACAAAGAATCAAGAAAGATATTGGTTTAAATGAATGAAGTATTGACTTTAATACACTGATATACATTCCATTAAACAATACTAAATACTAGATCACCTACACATCAGTGAAGTTGAGGGTTTTTTCCATGCAAAAAGTTACATTTAGATGTTAACAAGCACTATGATTTTGTCAGCTTTCTAATTTAATGTATTGAAGGCAAAGATATTTAACACATAGTGAGAACTGCTACTATTTATCTCTCAATATTGTCTGTAAAAAACGTGGTAAAAGTGATTCTTTCAGTGAGACAACAGAGCAAGCTTCTACAGTTGCACTACGTTTTGATAACAGTTAAATATTATTTTGATAATAACATATATTTCAATGTTGATGAACTTCATACTGTTCATTCCTAATCTGATCGTCTTTGTAGCTCACTGTTGAAATAAAAAAAAATCATTACAATTACAAAATAATGATATCTACAGCCCCTAAACACACAAACACACTGCTTTCATAAATAACACACTTGTTCTGCAATAATATGTTTTATGTTTCCTGTAATTTTTGTTAGGAAAGGACATGCCTGAAAGACACAACATTTTCTCCTTCTCTGAGGGTCAAGAAGAACATCCAAGAGGAACATTAAAAGCTGATGTTATGAGATTTTAAGACCAGTACAGGACATTCACTAAGAAACTACTTTTATTGTGAAAACACAGTCAGCTGATCGAATGCACCTATTTCCACATCTACACTCCATCAGCTGATTATTTCTATTTGCCTCACTTTATGAGCTTCACATCGCTTGTGCCTTGTACCGCAGAGTTTGCAACGTCACAAATAAATGGGGCCAATCTTCAGTCAGATGTGAATGTGTAATCTAACATTTTCAGTAAGAATAATGGACGAAAGGAGTGCAAATACAATTTATTGAAATGTGAACCAAAAGTTAATCAAATGTTTTAAATAAAAAGCACATATGGACAGAAGGTGTAAACCTATTAAATGTAAGTAAGTAAACACATTTAGTCAGATAAAGTGACAGACTAGGCCTGTGCAGTTGGTATCAGCTTTGCCCAGCATGGGCTCCTCCATCAGGCCCGGTCTTCCTCGCTGAGGAAAGACCCTCAGTCCTCTCCACACCAACAGACTGGACGTCCATCACACAGAGGTTTCTCCCTGAAGTCTCAGCAGCTCTCTGGACACCACGCTGTCTCAATCCGTCCACACTGAATATGAGAGGGGGGAAATGAAAATAATAAATGCTTTAGACAATAAGAAACATAAAGTTGACTGTTGAGTTGCTCAGTTTTTTTAGATTGTCAATACTATTACTGTATAACTAATATCTCAGGTTAAGAGGCACATTCAAATAAAGATTGGTCTTTAAATACATGTTGTCTTTTGAAATGTTTGTCTAAAGTCAAGGATCTAGAACTGGTACTTAGCTTTAATGATACAGTCTGGTTATTATGCTGTTTGGAGGAGGCCTCACAAGTAAGAGCACTAACTAGCTACCATCACATGTACCTTAGCTTGACTTAAATGTATTAAACGTGTAATTAAGTGATATCAAAATATAAATAACTAATGTCATGCAAACATATTAATATTTACTTGATTCCAGTGTTGAATTTAGCACAATTGCATACAAACGTTAAGGGGTTTTAAGATTCTGAAGTATTATGCTAAAAACTCAATAACTTAGAATATTATTTATAGTTTTGCTGAATAGTTTCATGTCCGCTTACCTTAGAAACGTAAAATACGACGGCAGTGTGCAGATGGGGAGCATGTTAGCTTAGCTTGGTAGCTTCAGCTAGCTCTGGAACTTCCAGCTCGGTGGCAGCAGGTCCCGCCTCGGCTCCGCCTCTTTGCCCTTATTTGGAGCAGGCGGGAACAGGCGGGAGTTGAACTCTGACGTCACTGTCGAGCCGTTAGTGGCCGACTCCGCCTACTAAGGGCTTCACGGCAACTCTGCAGAATCCTATGGGTGACGTCACGGACCCTACGTCCATTTATATATACAGTCTATGGTCTGAACACAGCAGACAACAGGAGTATTTACAACAGCATTATAAAAACAAAAATACTGCATGTGGGTGCACACTTACATTCTCTGTCTTACTGTTACATGAATCCCATGAATGTATGAGATTAAGTTAGCTTCATTATCTCAATCAGTGATTAAGTGAATAATAAAGTTTCTATCAGGTCACTATCAGCCTGTCACTCTTATTAGTAGTTATTTTCAGGAGGGGGCGGGGTTTGGAGGAACGGAGAGGAGACGGTGATTGCGGAAGCTTTCCTCCTGCCTTCACAAACTTTACACACGTATTTATCAACTGAAAATAGCAAGAGGACATTCATACTCTGCAATCCAAGACTTGATTGAATCCACCAAAAACCTGACATGACGATAACGAGTGTTTTTCAAAAACACAAATCCCTCCCTGTGTGTCTCTGAGCCGCAGCGACGCGGACTGATTCAGAGCGGGTCATTCTGCCGTTGGTTCTGGACTGGTGCTGCTGGAGAAAGCAGACTGGTCCGTGTGTGGTGTCGCTGTGCCGCTGTCACATTATGCTCCTTGATCTCTGCGTCACGGACCAATTTTATATTTGTGTGACAGAAACAATTCTAAAATAAAAACACTTTATTGTCCGGCCGCGATCGAAAAATCAAGAGGCAACGTTACTACGCTATAATCGATAATCGAGCGGCGAGCTACTGAAAAGCTGCCCGCGAGCTACCGGTAGCTCGCGATCGACGTGTTGGAGACCCCTGCTCTAAACATAACCCATTTTTTTTCCATTGAAAACGATTAGAACGTTTTGTTTCAAAACCTTTATTCCAGAACCTGGAGATTAAAGAATCACTCAAGTCTTTTTAAAACATCCAATCTCCAATTTGAGAAGTACAAATATTAAAAAGGACCTTACATATTGTTTAGCAATTTTGTTACTGCAGTAACAAGGTAAACAAAAAAAAAAAAACAAAAAAAAAAAATATATATATATATAAAAAGCATCAAGGCATCAATAACTGGAATGGTGGTAGGAGAACCAGCCACACCACTCAGTCCAGGAATGTAGACTCTGCATCTACCTCAACTACAGGAACAGTGTAGGAACAGTGAGCCGTGAACATGGAAAGTGAGATTTTTTTACTCAGACCTCATTAAGACACAATTTGCTTATTTGACAATACTGGTACACTCCACTGTAGCATTACACTAATTAGCACAATCCACCCAGAAAGTTGCTTGCGAAGAAGACCTGGTTTGTTTTCACCTGTGGGTTTCAGCAGCCTGGCTAACAGATTGTAGATTAAATTGAGTGAATAAACACAGGTGAATGATAATTATTATTGGTAATATATATCACAGACTTTTCAAAAGAGGAGAAGGTTGGAGAGAATAAACAGGTGAAATGCAATGACACCAAATGCTGGAGACTAATGAGCAAAGCATTAGGTCCTACTCCTGATTCATAATACACCCTATGTAATGTAATATAAGCCCCACAGGTGGAAGATACTGCAGCCTGAGGAAGGTATGCACTATGCATGTTTGCTCAGCATTTTATTTCTGCTATGGAATATTGGGTGTGAATGCTGAAAGCATTTTGCTCTACCGAGATCTAATCCAGCTCGACGCGATCTTGTAAAAGATATATTTTCGACAAACTTTTTAGGCGGCTTTGATGTAGTGCTAACTTATACAATCATATTCGCCACAGTAGATACGAGATGTGGACCTGAAAATCGCCAATAATATGTTTGTGAATGTGTGACGAATCTGGTGACAGAGGCAGACCACAACTGCTGCGTTCGGTAAACACAACATATGGAAACCAGTTAGTCTGAAAACCAGTAGGGACATAACACCAGCAGTATGTGTTGTGTGTTTCTATTGTCAAGGAGGTTTAATTAGAACTTGTGCTACACAAAACTTGCATTTTAATTTGTGACGTTATCACGGTATTTTTCTTTTAATTCTAGGCCCAAATTCCTGTGCAGGAACAAGGAAAACTATTATTATTCCCATAATATCTATGTTTCACTCGATAATGTTTTAATATTTGGGACCTACTTGGTAAAACTGAGGGGCAGGCCTTACAGCGCCACAGCAACATTCTGGCGAACTTGCAGCACCATTCATTGCAAAAGAGAAATGGAAACAAAGAAGGATTAATGTCTAATGAGAAAATTCTGACAAAAATGCAAGTTGTCAAAATGAAATTTCAAACATCAATCAATAATAAAATGGGGAAGGTCTAAGTAACAGTAGTGACACAACTGTTTTAAAAGCATGTCAAAAAGTGTGACACATCACACAATGGCCAATCACATAACCGAGTGGGACAGGGTTAAACCAAAATACATTTGTATTCTCACCACATAAATTTGAGCCCACAGAAAGAGCGCCTACTCCAGACACGCACAGAGTTCGCGTTTCAATCTGCAGCAACAAAGAGCAACACAAAAAACAATTATACAATGCAAAAATGTATTTCTATAAACACAAATAGTAAATACTCTACAGATCAACAGATTATGTTTTTTTGAGGGATGATGCCAATCTTTTTTATAGCAGAGCAACAAATAGCCAATATACATTTCTGCATCTGAAAATGTAAATGACACCATTGCTCTCTCCAATGTACATGTATATATAGGGATGGGTATCTACCAAAATAACCTGGTAGTCAAAGGATACCTATCCTTATCATAATAATCACTGCTACATGGGGCACTTGGAAAGTCCGATGTCAGTCTGCATAACAATTAGCCATGTGCTGCATAATAATTAGCCATGTGCTTCTGGTAACTAGAGCATATATAGCCTATCTTTATCACCGAGAATGATGCACACACATATACATGACCTAAAGCTGACACACCGGACTGCTAACCATGCTAAGCCGTTAGCAAAAACAGCATTGACATTAAAAAGCATGGCCGTTTTTCCCTTGCTAACATTTAGCATAACTTTGGAGCATAGCTTGGTTACAAAGTGAGCGCCCCAGCCTCTTAAAGACAGTAATGTAAACTCGTACTGCTCGTTGACCAAAGCTTTAGTTTGAAAGCTAATGTTAATCCTAATGTGACGTTGGCTAACAATGGCTAAATTAACAGATAGCATTAAGTAGCTACGAACCAACACACCTTGCGGCGGGCCCCATCCGACTGACTAACGTTACTGTTGGGGCGGACATTTTCACAGAGTAAACGTAGCACACGGTAATTCAACAGCACGAGAGCAAATAACTTCATAACAGTTCATTAACTTAAGTTGGTGACTTTCAATGCAGTATACTACATATGGTTACGCAATAACTAATATTCCAATGTATTCCAGCCATCCATACTTACCGATCCGAGCTGAGTAATGGCGTGACAGAGCTACCTTCCTTGCGGCTGTCTTCTTCCAAAAAGAAATGCATTGTGCGCGATTTCGCGGGGTATCGCGGTGGAATTGATACATTTATTTGATTGACTCATTTTATCCCAACATGACCTAAACACGTTCATGTACTCTCTCCTCATACAATGTAGATTCTACACAATACTATTACGTTTTGCTTTGGAACACGAAACAATTGTATAACATTCACAAAATAGGCTTGGATAAATCCAACAGATGGCCAGTCCCCCTTTTTTCAGTGTATGAAAGAACACATATGGAATTATCTAGTGAACAAAAAAAGTGTTAAAACATCCGTAGCCCCCCTGAAAATGCATTTCCTGCTGAAAATGCGTGCGAATGCTATGTACATTTGTTGCTGAATTTAGCTGAAAATGCTGAAAAAGCTGAATATTTTATTCGTTGAATGGTCTCTGTTGCTGTTTTTAGCTACAAAAACCAATGTATGTGTGTTGCTGAATTTAGCAGAGAAATGCAGAAAAGTGAAATGATTTGAATCAAAATGGTTACAGCTCAAATGCATTGCAATGACTTTGTTCAAAACTTGAAAGTGAAATGTTAAACTGGAAGAGTAGGACAAAGAAGAAGAAGCTTAATATTTAAAAGAAAAGGTTTAAAAAAGGTATAAACAACAAAAAGTATAGCCTCAATGTCCTGAAATAGCTGAATAATGTAATAGTTGAATGGTTTCTGTAGCTGAAAGTAGGCTGAAAAAGTTAGATATTAAATGTAAGTAGTAGTGAATGAATGTTTACAAACACCTGTGTGTGTAAGCCCAGAGATCAGAGGTTTCCATGGAGATGTGCTGTGAAAGGAGAGTTTTTCCACTGTTCTGAATGAGAGATAAAGCTCTTACATTTCTAACTATAGTTTAAAAACGGTAGCTAATATCGGTCAAATGTCAACACGTGCAGCATCTCAGGACCCCGACAAGCGTCTGAATCTGCTGTTTCGGGTCAATAATGTGGCATTTTTGGCAGATTAGCACCCTACCCCTACACACTCCCCCTCCGTGACATAGTGAACGCCGTGGAGTGACACTCGCAGCTCAACGAGGCTTCCTCCTGTCAGATGGAGGGAGTAAATACAGCGGCAAGCTTTGGGACAAACTCCGCTCTCTCCGGCAGAAACAGGAAATGCCGTAACTGTATGTAACAACGGTTTCAAATCAGCATCTCTTAGACAAAAAAATTCAAATAAAACTCCAAACATCTTTAATTGTGTTACTTTTTTGTAAAGCTCTTTTAGTTTTAAACCTGATTTTTATAAGCTTCTTAGTTTTTGCAATAGTCTGTAAATATACACAACTTTATAATAAAATGCACACATTTACCTTTTTCTAGACTAAACACAGGTATACGATCCTAAGTTTAAAAAAAAAAAACGAGGTTGTTAACATCGCAATTTATCGGTGGATGTTTGCTGGAACTACTTGTAAACAGCGTGTTTCCGGACGGACACACCATAGACACCCATTATAAAATCGAAAACGGCCTGAAAATGTGCCAACACTTAAACGTTGATAAGTAAAAAACTGTAAAAGATATCAAAAATCTTTTTTATAGCTGAAGGTCTTGTGATCATTTTAAAGTTGGAATGAAGTCTCTAGCCGAAAGTATGTGGAAGGAGTAGCATTTGGCGCAAGATGTAGGTAAAAGAAAATTTGAAGGTTCCTCCCATTGAGTTACATGTTAAACTAGAGAATGCAATTCCTGAAGAAATTGCTAGTGGGAATGCTTTATGCTGAAAAGCTGACGCTGAATTGCTATGCTGAAATGTAATGTGTAAGAAGAAAGTGAAGAATTTAGATTGAAATGATACATGAACACTGGGGGCTTGAATGTGTGATGAGAGAAGAAAAGAAAGTAAAAAGGCTTGGAAAAGCAGCAGAATATTTGAACTGCAAACTTGCGAATGATCTGTCGCCATGCCAACGGCATTTGATGACATCCCATAATACGCTTAGATGCGTTGATGGCTGCATCGTTACCAAACCTGTGAAGTTTTGGGCTGTTTGGAGTATTTTCACTGAAGTTATGAGAAAACCGTGTTTCAAGGCGAGCATTGTGTTGCCATGGCAACGGCATTTGAAGAAATCTCAAAACTGTCCCGTAGATGTCTTCACGGCTGGACTGTTGGCACACGTGAAGTTTTAGCACTTTTTGACAATTTTCATAGGAGTTATAGCAATATCATGTTTTATTGCCATGGCAACAGCTTTTGAGGAAAACTCACTATTGGCACATAGACATGTTAAGGACTGGACCATTAACTGTCTTCTGAAGTCTGGTGCTGTTTTAGACCATTTGCATAGGTATCACAACAACATCGTGTTTTAAGGCGAGGGATGCATTTCCATGGAAACGGCACATGGTGAGACCTCAGATTTGGCGTAGAGCTGTTGAGGCATGGACCGGTGATATACAAGTGAAGATTCGGGGACGATTGGACCGTGTCCATTGGAGTTACAGCGACATCGTGTTTCATGGCGAGTGGTCTGTCGCCATGGCAACGGCATTTGATGACACCCCATAATACGCTTAGATGCGTTGATGGCTGCATCGTTACCAAACCTGTGAAGTTTTGGGCCGTTTGGAGCATTTTCACTGAAGTTATGAGAAAACCGTGTTTCATGGTGAGCATTGTGTCGCCATGGCAACGGAATTTGAAGAAACCCCATAATTGACGTAGAGCTGTTGAGGGCTGGACCGGTGATGTACAAGCGAAGTTTGGGGGACGATCGGACCGTGTTCATTGGACTTACAGTGACATCGTGCTTCATGGCGAGTGGTCTGTCGCCATGGCAACGGCATTTGATGACACCCCATAATACGCTTAGATGCGTTGATGGCTGCATCGTTACCAAACCTGTCAATGTGACATCATCGTGTTCCATGACACAGGTGTTTATATTTGCGCTAACGACGACAGCTGTGTGTCACCAATAATGGATAAAATAGGTGGAACATGTTGAAGTCAGTATGAAGTCTCCATCAGACAGAAAATAATAGGCTCAGACAGTCTGTTAAACTCCAGTGACCACGTCGTTAGCTCAAACACGAACACCTATGTGTTATGACATCATCGTGTTCCATGACACTGGTGTTTATATTTGAGCTAACGAGGTGTGCAGAGATCAAAGGTTTCCATTGTTCTGAATGAGAGATAAACCTCTTACATGTGAACGTTTTGTTGAAGAACCGTAACAGATATCTGTGAAATTTCAAAACGTGAAGCATGTCAAGGAAGTTGAGTATCTGAAGTGTAATTTTTGTGTACTTTCGGGTTAATAATGTGGCCTTTTTGGCAGTTTAACTAAAGGTGTGCGGCTGCTACCGTGAGGAAATATCAGCCTGAAATTACAATGGGCTTTAATGGAGGCATGTTGAAAGTTTTTGTCACTTCATGCCCTCAAGAGGCATTTTGTTTAATTATTTTTGCTTAATTATTTGTCATTTTTCAAGCTACGAGATGTTTTCCTACGTTTGTCATGATAAATGATGTCTCAGGAATGTAGGGTTTGGGAATTATGGCAGTTTTAAAAAAAGATATGAAGGCACATTTCAAACTGTCCTCCAATCTAACTCTGACATCACGCACTCTGCCTTAACGAGCTGCGCAATGTTAAAGTTCAAATGTAAAAAATTTGATGAATTATGGGCTATATCTCTGGAATTATGAAAATTATGAATGAAAAAAGTAATAGCCATCGATTCCCGACCGAGCTGAACGTTTTGATGTTTGAACGGAGTTTCTGCGATGTGGAATGTGAGAGAAGAAGAGGGCCAAAATAACAGGCGGAATAATAAAGAATTTTGTGCGTAGAAGAACAGATAGTTGGAATTCTGTTAACAGCATTCCCACTAAAAAAAAGAGTTTAAAAGGCTGAATATTTCAAAAAGTATAACATATTTTGAAAAAGTTGAATGGTTTCTGTAGCTGAAAGTATGCTGAAGTTATTGAGAGCCAAACTATTTTTTGAAATAATAAGAAAAAGATGATTAAGAACTACTGTATAGTGGAATGCTGTAGACAGCATTCGCACTAATAAGAAGAAGATTAAAGAGAAAAACAGAATAACTATAGTGGAATGGAGTTGCACCTTTGCACATGTGTCTCCGATCTTTTTGTTTATCCCTTTTCGGCAAAAAAAACTCTGGCTCCCGGGTCGTGCATTTGAGTCCTTATTCCCTTGTGTAACCAAGTTCTTAACAGATAATGACTGACATAATCAAACAGAACATGTTTTGTCATCTGATAAAGAATCACCAAACCCCACTCTAAATAAATGGATAAAGAAGACTGCAAAGAGGAAAATGAAAGGCTGGTGTCATTTGTTTTGTGCAGAATTTTCACTAAGCTTTTATATTTATTCAACAAAGATCTGAATAGTTTTGAAGTCCTGAAAAACACATACTCTATTTGCATCCTGTGAGGACAGGTATTGGGAGGGTTATTTAGTTTGGTTAAAAGCACACAATTGTCTGATGGATTTCCACTATCTTCCACAGGCCCTCTCAGAGAGCTGATGGTGTCACTGAGGAGGATTACCAGGGTCTCTCCCACTGGCGGTTCTACGGGGTGGCAGCTGCCACCTCAGAAAAATGCCTTGCCACCCTAAATGTAGGCAATGCATTTATTAATAATATTTTGTTAAATGTTGATTATAAATGTTGATGACATTTCTCCATATTTTGTGTAAACGTTTTACTCAACAGTTTAGAATGAACTCCACCCCCCCCTAAATAAAGAAAACAAATGGTTGCACTCGCCAAGGGAAAATCGTGTCAGGTTCGTTGTCTCGCTCATTGACGTCGTCTACTAGCACTGTTGCACCCTACTAGACAAAGTCCACGGAGTCGGTCGGAGTGACAGTTGGCTCGGAGCATTTCCCCTTCCAATAGTTTTGTTTTTACTAAGGACGAGAGCTTGAAACAAAATATTAATAAAACACTGCCGTTTGAATCGATAGCGTTTAACAGACGGTCGCTGTTTGGGGCGTTACGTTACAAAATACCAGAGGTTGATCACAAGACTCGAGTCACATGACTTGACTCGAGTCAGACTCGAGTCGCATATTTTTTTACTTGAGACTTGCTTGATTAACATTGATAAAAGACTTGACTTGACTTTGACTTGGTATTCATGACTTGAAACTTGACATAAGCTTGAGATAGATGACTTGAAAGGACTTGACTGTTTAAAATTAAATATTTGCGTTTGTTTTTGTAGTGAGATATTACGTTTAGTTTTTTCGAAAAACGTGCAAACCTGGCAACCCACTAGAAGGCAGGAGTCTCAGTTAACATGGCAGCGGCTAGCTTTACTCCAATCGTGAAGTTTGGGTTCAAGGATTATGTTGTCGATGACGCTAATAAGAAGAAAAGAGTGGTATGCAGGGTCTGCAGCATAAAGATCAGTGACACGACCACCACAACATCCAACTTCATTCGTCACTACAAAAAAACCCACAGAGAAAGGTACGTGCATGTGTTGTGTTAGCTAGAAAGCTAACGTTAAGTTTAAGCTACGTTAGACTTGGTTTCAAATCAATTAAGCATTTCAAAGAGAAGACAAAACGGTAAATTAACACTAGAACCGCCAAGGGATTCATTTTGACTAACCCTGATACTGACGGGCTGTCAGGAGAGAGAGAGAGATGCCTCGTTTATTTCACCAGTGTTATTATCAGAAGTTACTGTAAACTTTTAGTAGTTTGTTTAAATGTTTTAATTATGTTGTTTTTGTTTGTAGAAGTGCATCATTCCTTGATTTATTGTAAAATGAATCTGAACTTTTTTATCTGTTATGATGATAAACTGAAGCAATTTCAAAATTAACCCAATTAAGTGAGTTTTAAATCGTCCTACTTAGTTTATAAGGAAATTATGAAGAGGAACAAATTAATTTAAAACTGCGGTCGCACTTGTGCGCGCAGTGATGAGCGGGCCCTCGCGTCCGTGCGCCTGTCGGGGAGCAGTGGCGGCGCCAGAGATTTTCTCTAGGGGGTGCTGGGGGTAGCTTGACGTTTCATAGAGGGTGCTCAACATTAAGGGTTTCCCATTAATGCACCAGCGCTACAGTTTAATTTTCTACTGCAACACTCCCCACACGCACACACAGTGCACCCGCGACTGTTACAATGAAGGCTCGATAATCAGCTCACGGCATATAGGTGTAATCAGGGGTAAAGTGCTATTTTTACAAGTAGGGAGTGGACCTCACCTCCTATAGGAGGGTCCTCACCTCCTCTAGTAGGGTCTGGGGGTATGCTCCCCCGGGAAGATTTTTTTTTAAATATTGAAGTTAAAAGCATCAATCTGGTGCACTTTGAGAGCAACATTAAGAGATCTATGGATACATCTCTCAACACCCATGAAACAGAACTATAAACAGATTTTCTATTTCTTTATAGATATTTTACAAATCACTCCCCTTTTAAAACAAACAGTTTAAGACCCACTGAGATAACTAGACTAAAGTGAACTATCTAAACACTGAGAGAGTCCTTTACTTCACCTGAGCTGAGGCTATCTGAGACTCTCAGTCTGACAGGAGAGAGTTCTCCCTCCACCTTGTTGTTGAAAAAGCTCCTTATATCCGTTAGCTTGGCTAGTTAGCACCAGATGCTAACCACAACGATCTCCGGTAGATAGTAGACACCCACCGGTACACACACAAAATGGCTTGTGCCACACACACACACACACACACACACACACACACACACACACACACACACACACACACACACACACACACACACACAGAGAGCAGAGCTTGAATGAAACACAGAGACCCAGAAGTAAGCTACTTGTACTCACGAAGCATATTATGTGCAGAATCCCTCTCGCTTTCAGGTGGTTTTGATTGAGTATCCACACGTGGACGTTTAAGGACTAAAAAACGATACATTTTTCACTTTGCTGTTAGCAAATAATTTGGCGCTCTAGCTAACAGGAAGTCACTCAAGTGTCACAAAGTAATTTAGCCTATGGATAGGTCAAAAATGTAATGGGTGCTGGCCATTGGCCTAATCATATCACCTGTGTTGGCTTTATGTTTTTGGTCAAACATTTGTTTGTTTCACATTTGCATTGATGTAATCAATAATTTTTCTAATTTAATAAAAATAATAATAATAATTGTTAAAAAAAAACGAAAAAAAAAACAAAACACATATTTCTTGGGGGTGCTAAGGGGGTGCTTTGGCAATCCTGGGGGGTGCTTCAGCCCGACGATTTCAGCCAACAGTGATGTTTAAAAAAGGTGTGACGCATGGCTGGACTTCTGTCAACGAAGCACAGCTCTGCAAACTATTCCCGTTGTGATAAGTTATTTGAGATGATCAAATGTGCATCAGACTTTCTGCCCTTTACCGTTTGTTTACTCACTAATCACATGTCCCCTGGATGTTAGGCTATTTTTTTTTCAATACAACTGCTTTCATTGTGACTCGATGTTTACAGTGAGAACAGCTGCTGAGGTCAGTGCAGAAAGCAGAACAGTGTGTATAATATATATCGCTCAATAATAAATGTAACAGGCCTACATTTTACACTTTATTTGTAGGCTTTAGGAGATATCTACAAATAAACGTTAGGGTTAGGGAGTGTATAGGTGTCTGTTGAAATGAATATGCCGCCAGCAAAGGGCATTGTTGGACTAACAGTAGGTGTGTTTGTTTGTTTGTTTGTGTGTGTGTGTGTGTGTGTGTGTGAGAGTTGATGTGCCAGGCAGACAGGCAGGTCTCAGTAGGTTATCTGACATATAATTGGTGAAAAATTGTACATTCTCCGTTAGCCTACGAGCTCCCCGTTTGAGCGAAGGACTATTACTTCTCAATGTAACATGACATTGGATATGCGCTGGAGTTGTCCTGGATTGGAATTTTTCCGATCATTCCCCTATGAGGAGTTTGCAGAAATGTCCTTAAAATGCATGAAAAACGCACATTTTTCAAAATGGCCGACTTTGTCGGGGGCGGGGCTAATAAAAGCCAATTTGAAATATGTCCGCAATCATAAGAGCAATGTGTATACAGTGTTTCGTGAATATCGGAATAACTATATCCGAGTAGTTTGGAGTAATTTGCGACATGTAAATCGTCAAAAATGGTGTATTCGCTGTTAGCTTACGACTTCCACGATTGAGCTATCAAAAATGTTCTTCTCAATTAAGTATCATATTGGATAGGGGCTGAACTTGTCCTGGACTGGAATTTTTCCGATCATTCCCCTTGGAGGAGTTCGCAAGAATGTGCTTAAAATGCATGAAAAACGCACATTTTTCAAAATGGCCAACTTCCTGGGGGGCGGGGCTAATGGAATCTATTTACAGATATGTCTGCAATTCCATGAGGAATGTCTGTGCCAACATTCGTGAAGTTCTGAGAACCTATATGTGACTACCACACAATAGGGGGCGCTAGTGAGCAGTTTTTGGGAAAAATTACGTTTTTTTTTACATTCTCGAAAAGGTCGTGGGCTCTGACGTGTGTCCCAAGTTTTGCGTCCGAAGCTCATTTTATGCCATCACAAATTTAAAAAAATGTATAGGCCACGCCCACATTCTGGATTTGTTGCAACACTTTAAATCTGAGTTCATAGTCACCCCGAGAGTATGTGTAAAAAAAAGATTAGTCCATCCGCTCTTGAGTTATAAATTGGTGGTGTTTTTGGCCCCCCCTATAGTCCAAAATGAAAATGCTTTGGTGTGCCTATTCCCCAAGACAGACTGAACCTATTTACCAAAATCTGTGATGTTTGGATACATTGTTGATGAGTTATGAGCATTTCTTTCTAAGCCCCGCCTTTTTGCGAGTACGTTTTGATTGACGGCGGAAATATTTATCGTCCTAACATGCTCATTTTCTACGGTAATGTGTCTGACCCTCCACCGATGCTGTATACGAAGTTTGGTGTTGAAAAACTGAAAATTGAAATTTAAGGCGAGACACGGCAGGCAAAAACATCGTTTTTCAAGTACTGGTCAATTTTGAGATTTTGTGCTATTTTGATTCGATAACATGTTTTCTTTCAGGCTTTTGGAAGGAAAACGTACAAAATACACATTTAAATGTTTATTTGACTATAGTTTGTCTATTTGCGTCTGTAGATTTCTCCTAAATTCACCAAAAGTTAACATTCTAACGTAACATAAAGTACCGCGACCGCTGTGTGCACCATGTCAACAGAGATATCGTTGGAAAGCTGTGTCTCTCCTGCACAATCTCATCAGATCCAAATATGGTCATTTCCTTTGTATCAGCAACCAATCGTGAAAGCACAAAGGGGTCTTAAACCAAGAAACGAAATCTCATTGGCTGGTGTCAATTTCTGACAACGTGATTCGTTCAGATGCGTCACATGGTGTGCTAAAACACTTCCTGGTTAGCTTTCCGCTAGAAATTGAAATCTCAAAATGGCAAAAGAACGGCAAAAAAAACGTTCACAGAGAAGACGACAACAATTGTCACTTGCACGAAGCAAGGTTATACAAAAAACAGATGACCCCGAACATGAAATACCTTCACGGAGTGCGTCGATGCGCAAGCTATCATCCAAAGAACAGGAGGGTTTAGCTAGCGCCTCACTGCAATCTTTAAAGGTCGTTTTCTCAAAATGAGTTTTTTCTCCTACTCTGAGTTCGAAATGTCAACTTCAGTAGCACGTAGAGACACCAAACCTTCCAGTTATATTCCTATCAATATTATGAAGGCTTTTACAGAAGGGTTTGTTCATATATCATTCATCGCGTGAATTATACAACATTGTATACCTAAAAACATGGCGAAAATGGATATTTTAGGGCTGTTGACAGTATTTTCTGATTTATGGAGTGATAAAAAGAGATATCCAATATCCCTTCTGTAAAAGCATTAGATACTAATATGACTACAAAATTAAACAAGAATTTTGAACCTGGCTTTATCCAAAGTTCAGATTTCGATTCCTGAAATATGTTAAAATATGTGCATATTTAATGAGATAATGGTTAATTTGCATATTTAAACATGCTATTTCAGAAAACTTGTAATACAAAAAACAAATGCCTTATTGTAAGTAATTAACTGGAGAAATTTCTAGCTGATACCTTTAAGTTAAAAAAATTACCCTATTCACCTGGGGTGTCTCGCCTTAAGTGAATATTTAACTGTTTTGAACATTATGCTAATTTTAATTAATTAATTAATTATAGGCGCAGCTTAGGGTTCCAAGAGGATTATTTGTAGATCAGGTCCACCCGGATATGTGTGCAAAATTTCAGGTCATTCGGAGTTACGGTGCGACTTTGTAAATGTAAATCAAATTTTTCACCGGTCCTGGCCGTCCGTGCAAAATTATACAACTTTTGAAGCATCCTAAAGGCCTGAAAATAAGCATTGCAATATGGAATAATAATAATAAGAATTCCTCCAATAACAATAGGTTCCTTGCACTTCGTGCTAGGGCGCCGTTGGGTCCTAGCGCTCCGTGCTCGGGCCCTAATGATTTGAAAATGATATCTATGTGCTGACGCTGTTGGCGGTTCTAGTGTTAACAGAAATTTAAATTAAATATGTGTAATGGCGAATGCCATATATGATTTTCTTACCTGGAATTCTGCCTTTTTGAACAGACTTTTTGATTGAGTCCTAGCTATATTGTCTGCAGTTCTGGGGTTAATATGAATCTAATATGATTGTCATTGGTCTAAATTAGATTTCAAATGATTAACTGTGTATGTAATGAAGATCATAGTGTGGGTTGAATCCATTTTCATAACCACTGTCTTTTAACTGATTTAAATGCGGAAACTGGGCTTATTCATCAGAATTTCGTATGACTTGACTTGACTTGCTTGACCTGAGCAATGACTTGACTTGACTTGCTTGACTCTCACCACAGTGACTTGGGACTTGCTTGATACTTGTAGGTCAAGACTTGAGACTTGCTCATGACTTGCACATGTAGGACGTACTCCCACCTCTGCAAAATACTACACAGACAGCGCTAGCTGGGAGATCGATCACTTTATTTGCTAAACTATGCGGTATTATTAAATCCACGTAAATTACACATCACAGCAATGAGGCCAGATAAACTAAACCAGGGTACATTCTTTACCGTCAAACTGGATCTAAACACAGCTGCCTGTGTGCGTTTGATCAATACTTTCTGATTTTATATTTATTATATGCTACTTATTAGCTACATGGCCCTCACGTGTAAAGTTATACACGCATTTGTACCAGTGCTTTTCACAAGTAGACTCTTGCAGGCCAGAGCTGGAGTGATTCAACAACAACGAGACATATCTGAGAAGTGATCAGGACGAACAGAAAGAGGAAAAGGAAAAGAGAGTTCACTGAAGAGACCAGGAGGGTCAGAGCAGGAGGAAGAGGAGGAGATTAAGACATTAGTGAAGAAGAAGAAATGTATGTGAGGAATAAAGATAAAGTGTCAGAAAGAGGGACAGAGGCAGGGATCAGGAGGCAGATGAGACTCCAGCTGGACCACATTGTATGTTTTTATTCTCCTTACATACATATTCCATTACAGCAGCACAATCTAGTGGCTCTTAGTATTGACAAATATTGATTGAAACGTGTTGCTGCACAGGTCACCTTTAGCTCTCTGAAGAGATGGGTGATGTCATTTGTGTACTTAATTATAACTAAGTACTTTCACTGTACTTACAGTAAACAGAATTATAGGTTATCATGAGTATTTTCTGCTGTTTTATACTATATGTTAGTTTGTTTGTCTGAACACCTTGTTTCTCTTGTGCATTAAGAACACTTGTGTTAGGGCATGATTTAACAATAAATAGGTTATATATACAGTATAAAATACCACGTACTGTCGGCCCTCCCATGCCACCCTAGCCCGACCGACCTCTTGCCCCCCCTTTGCCACCGCATGTAAAATGTTCTAGAACCGCCACTGGTCTCTCCCCAAAGAACACTTTCACCAACCATCCATACTGTGAAAAGATAAAATAACTGGTACTGGATCAGGAAATGGAAAATATAAAAGGTAATAACAATGATTTTCTAAAGTTTTCATGTTGACAATGTAATCACTTCATCACTACTATGTGGACATCAGATTAAACAAAGATTGATACATACAATCTAAAGGTTTGCTTCATTCATCATATGATTTCTAACAAACATGGTACTGTGTATGACCTTACAGCTGCCTCCTCTTCAGATAGAAGGAGGCCGGGCATAATTCACTTTGTTTATCTACATATGGGAAGACACCTACTTTTGTCCTCCCACCCCTTCGTAATTGGGAATACCTGCATGTCCGGAGACCTGCCGACACCAAACCGATTTACGACTATGTGTGGGACTGCACTTAGACTATATAAGCTTGATGTTATTTCCTTCTCCTTTGAGCAGCATGTGTGAGTTGAACCAAATTCCTGAATGTGATTTAACTCTGGCATCAGCCCATATCCCGCAAATTATTGTTTCTTACACGACCACTAGAGGTGCTAAACTTTAAAACGTGACTATAGGTCGTAATAAGCTGTTGAACAATCGACCTATTTGGTCGTTTTTTGGAGGAGGACAGGCTGATCATTACAGCTCATCACTGCTCCATTAGGCCGTCCAACTCTGTACAGGAAGTGTGTGTGTGTGTGTGTGTGTGTGTGTGAGTGTGTGTGTGTGTGCGCGCACATGGGGACCTAATTGAAACCAGCTGTTCCACAGAGACAGTGCTGGAAAGAGGCCAGAGCGCCACATTAGTCTTAAATGAATAGAGCGAGAGACATGCAAACAGACAGGGAGAGAGAGATAAAAGAATGTGGCTCATGCCACATCCACAGTGTTTGGGGGGGGGGGGGGGGGGGGTTCTGATTGCTTCTTTCCAGACTTTGGTGACAATTTGATGTTTTTGACTTTCACAAGCGTCAGCCTCACGAGCTAAGGAGCTTATGTGCAGTACATAATCAGAGTTCTATCTTTATGCTTGCATCACTCTGACCCAGATATCACAGCTCCACAGGGGGGAACTCAGGACATGCAAGTCAGCTGCAAGAGATATGATCTCTAACCCCCCCAAAATTCCACGCATGTCCACAGTAGAGAAATCAACAACTTACAATTTATTGTCAATGAGCTGGATGAAAACTCTAAGTCATGGAGGGGATTAGGCGATAAACCAGCAGTGCATTTTAAACAGTGTTTCAGCACAATAAATGTTGTAGTAAGAACAAGCAACAAACCGTTAATAAAGTGGCAAAAGAGAACGCTTTTTCTTTTACTTATTATGTTGATTGTAATGGCTATAGAATAATGAGTTTTCAAAGAGGCAACTCAACCAAATAGCTACAGTAGCTAACCCGGGGAAACGTCCTTTTGATGGAGTAAGAGAACAAGTTGAAAAGGTAGAGGAATACAAAAATAAGAACAAGTCATAAGAAACACAATTAGTCACAAAGGTGCCTACTTAATAATACTGCTGGGTGTTTTACTCTCCTTATCACAGCACTGGGTTGCTAAATCCGATTTAGGAATTCTATGTTTGGTTCCAGGCTGCTGTGTAGGAACTCATGCTGCTGACGATATATTGGAAGTATAACAATTTTCTTACAGAAAATATGTTTTCACGGTCTCTGTTGCACAGTTAATTTGGAAACAAATGCAGCGTCCCGTTGGTGGTTCGGAGGAAAACAGCAGGAGATCTGGTTTTCTTTGTGACACCAACAATTAAACGACTTGCTGTTCAAAAAAAGGACATCCTGAAAGTCCTGGGTGATATCAGAACAGATACAGAGCTCTTAAACAGACCCATCTTCATGACAAAACTTGAAAAATGTTATGGTCAAGCAAGGGACATGATGTCAGAAGATAATCCACCAATACACAGGAAAACTGAGTCCGCCCAACTACAGAAAGTGTGGCATGGTCAATTTTGAACTGATACTTTGTCCTGTGAGCTCTCAGAGATAGGAATAGAGGATTTGAGTTACACTGTTGTTTTCGTTTTGCCATGTAAATATGTCTGATTCGTCTGATGATAGCTTTGTTACCAAATGTTTTGATCTCAGTCATCTTGGTGATTTTAATCTTTTTACTACTATGGTCAGAATAAAGTATGGCAGAAATAACCTGTTTTTTTACGTTTCTTTCAATTTCCTGTATATGGTTTCCATATGATTATTTGACCTCACAATGATTTAACATGTTTATCTGTACTACTCATTTTCTCCATTTACCTCACTTGTCCTATCATCTAAAGATCAACGTTTCTGCCCTGTCAGCTGACAACCCTGATAGTCCTGTACAGTTCACAGCAGGGACTTGATTAGACAACTGAATTCGGTACAAGGAGCCTCATTCATTCAGCTTTTAAATCTATCAGAGATATAATTTAGCAGGCATGTCAAGATATACACACCACCATTCCTGAGTATGTTTATTAAGCTTCTGATCACTCACATGTAATGTTGAGCTCAGAAGCTACATGTTGGCCATGAGGGGGGTGCATGAGGGGGTGCAGTAGTTCTTCATGAGGGGAGTGCAGTAGTTCTCCATGAGGGTGGTGCAGTAGTTTTCCATGAGGGTGGTGCAGTAGTTCTCCATGAGGGTGGTGCAGTAGTTCTCCATGAGGGTGGTGCAGTAGTTTTCCATGAGGTGCAGTAGTTTTCCACGAGGGTGGTGCAGTAGTTCTCCATGAGGGGGGTGCATGAGTTCTCCATGAGGGTGGTGCAGTAGTTTTCCATGAGGGTGGTGCAGTAGTTCTCCATGAGGGGGGTGCAGTAGTTTTCCATGAGGGTGGTGCAGTAGTTCTCCATGAGGGGGGTGCATGAGGGGTGTGCAGTAGTTCTCCATGAGGGTGGTGCAGTAGTTTTCCATGAGGGTGGTGAAATAGTTCTCCACGAGGGGGGTGCATGAGGGGGGTGCAGTAGTTCTCCATGAGGGTGGTGCAGTAGTTCTCCATGAGGGTGGTGCAGTAGTTCTCCATGAGGGTGGTGCAGTAGTTCTCCATGAGGGGGGTGCAGTAGTTTTCCATGAGGGGGGTGCAGTAGTTTTCCATGAGGGTGGTGCAGTAGTTCTCCATGAGGGGGGTGCATGAGGGGTGTGCAGTAGTTCTCCATGAGGGTGGTGCAGTAGTTTTCCATGAGGGTGGTGCAGTAGTTCTCCATGAGGGGGGTGCATGAGGGGTGTGCAGTAGTTCTCCATGAGGGTGGTGAAATAGTTCTCCACGAGGGGGGTGCATGAGGGGGGTGCAGTAGTTCTCCATGAGGGTGGTGCAGTAGTTCTCCATGAGGGGGGTGCATGAGGGGGGTGCAGTAGTTCTCCATGAGGGTGGTGCAGTAGTTCTCCATGAGGGGGGTGCATGAGGGTGGTGCAGTAGTTCTCCATAGGTGTGGAACAGAACACTGAGTGACGGTTCCTCAAGTTGTTTCAGCTCTGTGTGATATGTCCCAGAGGGAAACCGATTCCTGTCTTCTTGTTGTGTTTGTGGATCAGTCATTTAGCTGTCCTGTTGGTGTCCTCTGCATGTCTGAGGTCTTCACTCCACACACCATCAAGTCAGAGTCAACTTTATTAGCAATTTCTCTGTGTGTGATACAAACCCTTTATCACCATCCCCAAGAATAAGAATATATATACATACATACACACCTGAACACCCACATATATATATATATATATATATATACACACACACCAGAGGTGGGGACTCGAGTCACATGACTTGACTCGAGTCAGACTCGAGTCGCATATTTTTTTACTTGAGACTTGCTTGACTAACATTGATAAAAGACTTGACTTGACTTTGACTTGGTATTCATGACTTGAGACTTGACTTAAGCTTGAGACAGATGACTTGAAAGGACTTGAATTTTTAAAATTAAATATTTGCCTTTGTTTTTGTATTGAGATATTACGTTTCTTTTTTTCGAAACGTGATTGGGTGATTATAGCCCCGTGCGCGCAAACCTGGCAACCCACTAGACGGCAGTTAACATGGAGGCGGCTAGCGTTACTCCGAAAATTGTGAAGTTTGGATTCAAAGATTATGTTGTAGATAACGCCAAAAAGAAGAGGACAGCGGTATGCAGGGTCTGCAGCACAAAGTGCAGTGACACGACCACCACCACATCTAACTTCATTCGTCACTATAAAAAGACCCACAGAGAAAGGTACGTGCATGTGTTGTGTTAGCTTAGCTAGGAAGCTAACGTTAAGTTTAAGCTATGTTAGCCTTGAGACTTGGTTTCAAATCGATTAAGCATTGCATAGAAGACAAAACGCCAACGGTAAATTAACATTAGAACCCTGATTAATAGGGTGATACTGACAGGCTGTCAGGAGAGGGAGAGAGAGAGCGGAAAAGAGATGCCTCGTTTATTTCCCCCGTGTTATGAGAAGTTACTGTAAACTTTTGAATAATGTAGTTCATCTACTTTTAGTAGTTTGTTTAAATGTTTTAATTATGTTGTTTTTGTTTGTATAAGCGCATTATTCCTTGATTTATTGTAAAATGAATCTGAACTTTTTGATCTGTTATGATGATAAACTGAAGCAATTTCTAAATTAACCCAATTAAGTGAGTTTTAAATCGTCCTACTTAGTTTTTAAGGACATTATGAAGAGGAAACAATTAAATTATTTGAAAATAATATCTATGTAGGTGCTGATGCTGTTAGCGGTTCTAGTGTTAACAGAAATTTTAATTAAATATGTGTAATGGCAAATGCCATATATGATTTTCTTACCTGGAATTCTGCCTTTTTGAACAGACTTTTTGATTGAGTCCTAGCTATATTGTCTGCAGTTCTGGGGTTAATATTAATCTAATATGATTGTCATCGGTCTAAATTAGATTTCAAATGAACGTATGTAATGAAGATCATAGTGTGGGTTAAATCAATTTTCTGTCTCTTCTGTTTACTGTCTACAGATATGAAGAGTACATTCAAACCAAAATGCCTGGTGAGCCTAGCCAGCCTCCGATCTCCCAATTCATCGAATCAAGGACTGTGCCGCTATACAACTGCAACCACCCCCAGCAGAAAGCCATAACAAACTCAATATTGTCAGACCTCATTATAAATTGCAACATGCCATTGTCCATCATTGAACATCAAAGCTTTCATCACTTTTTGTCACTAGTGGACAACAGGTACTCTCCAGTGAGTCGAAGACCAATTACATCAAAGCTTGACGGTCTGGTGGCAGATAGGCAAATAAGCTAAAATGAATTAGAAAAGGCAGATAATGTGTCAGTGACTGTAACATATGGTCAGACCGTAGGATGAGAGGCTTTCTTGGAGTCACAGCACACTGGATCGACCTCAACAATGACAATCTTCAGATGAGATCCCAGTTGCTTGCGTGCAACCGCTTCAAAGGTTCCCATACAGGGGAAAGAATTTGTGAAGAGTTTGAGCAAATATGTGAACAGTACGAGATCAAGAAAAAAGTTGACCACATCATCTGTGACAATGCTAATATGAAAAAAGCTTTCACTACATGTTTTCCAGGACAGGGAGATGAAGAAGATGACCTTGATTATTCTGACATATGGAATGACCTGACAGTGGAAGAGCAAGAGAGGGTTGAACATTCTTTGAGCGCAAAAACCCAGACAAGACTTCAATGTTTTGCACACACTCTTCAACTGGTTATAGGAGATGGCCTTAAAGAGACAAAATTAATCAATGCAGCTCTCGCCAAAGCTTCCAGGTTGAGCTCTTTGCTCCATACAAGCACCACCTTCAAGGAGAAATTTGAGAAGAGTTTGGGCAGCGTGGAATCCCTGCCTCTGTTACCACACGCTGGAATTCTACACTGAGGCAACTGAAATCAGTGCTCAACTGTGACCACCTGAGACTGTCTACAGTTCTTGAAGATGGGGGACACAAAGAGACAGTATTCACAGCTAGAGAGTGGAATCAGATTGGGGAACTAGTGGATGTTCTTCAGCCTTTTGGGGAAGCCACAGACCTCACACAAGGAGAAAAAATGGTGACCATAAGTGCTGTGGTACCCTCTATCCTTTCTCTTAATCACCACCTGGAAAATCAAAAAGAAAAGTGCGCTACTTGGGTGGCTTGATCCGTGGGCTGCAAGGATCACTCCAAAGAAGATTCAGAGGGATCTTTGTCAATGTGAGGATGGCAGATGAAGAGAGTGATGGTGCAACCTTACCCTTCTCTGACCCTATATTCCTAAAAGCTGCTCTGCTGGATCCCTCATTTGGCACCATGTGGTTGACCCATGATGTTTTGGTCACTGAAAACATCAAGGAGGCTGTGTCTATGATGATAAAAAGTATGTTATATTTTTGGTGGTAATCTAACTTAATATCACACCATAGATGAGATGAGCTATAAAATAAATTGACATAGATTGCCAGGACATGGTTTCTTATGATAACCCACTTATGTGTTATGACTGTTGGTATGCAGTATTCAACCCCTGAATCCATTTTGTGACTACCTTTTTTAGCTTGTGTTTATCAGACTGGATTCTCAAAGAGGTGACCAAGATCACCCCGACCACACCAACCACCGATGAGCAGGACCAAATGACAATGGCAGAGCCAGACAGCCAGCCTGGGCTGTTCTCAGCATACCGCAAAAAACAGAAGAAAGACTCAAGTTCCAGTCCCCAAATTCAGCTGAACCACTATTTGGACATTTGTGATGGACAAAGCTGCCTTCAGTTTTGGGCCATGAATAGGCACACCCTCCCCTCTTTGTTCAAGGTGGCGGTTAAAGTTATGGCAGTCCCTGCTTCAAGTGCACCTGTTGAACGTGTGTTCAGCCATGGCGGGGTGATAATGCGACCCCATCGCTCACAATTGAGTGACAAAGTGCTAACCAATTAATTTTTTTGCAAATGCAATGCAGCATTGTAAGTGGCTATTCACCTTGTGTTTCTAGGCAGCAAAATCGTTACCAGCTTGCTGCTTGTGAAATTCCACCTGGTTTGGTTCAGGAATATTCACACTAGCTAGTATTTTTGCCATAAAGTCAAAGAGACATCCATGTTCCATAAACGTCAGGCATGCTTGAAAACCGTTATACTTGAATAGTTTGAATACGTTTCCATGGCTTGATGTAATGTTTAGTTATGTAAGTATTTAGTGGCATACTACAATAATAATACTTGAATAGTTTGAATAACCTTTCATGGTTTGATGTAGCTGTTTAGTATGACAGTAATGTTTACATTTTTGGATGTATATTTTAATTTATTTTCAATTTATTTTTATACATTAGTTTTTATTTCATACACTATTCCGTTGTGAAAATAAGCTTTAACTTTAATGTTGGAAATAAAACTCAACTTTTCATAACCACTGATTTAAATGCGGAAACTGGGCTTATTCATCAGAATTTCGTATGACTTGACATGACTTGCTTGACCTGAGCAATGACTTGACTTGCTTGACTCTCACCACAGTGACTTGCTTGATACTTGAAAGTCAAGACTTGAGACTTGCTCATGACTTGCACATGTAGGACTTACTCCCACCTCTGATATACACACATATATATATACACATACACATACAAAGTCATACAGATAGATAATACATAAAGCGTCTTTGAGTTTCTAGAAAAGCGCTATATAAGTGTCATATGTTATTATTATTATTATAAACACACATTAAAGGTGGGGTAGGTAAGTTTGAGAAACCGGCTCAAGATACACTTTTTGTTATATTCCATGGAATGCTCTTAACATCCCGATAGCAATGAATATCTGAAGTGCTTTGACAAAAAATCCATAAAAAAATGTCATCTGTGGAAGCCGTGGCGCTGTAAAGGCACAACCAATCATCTGAGCCGGCCCGGCTAAAGTAACTGGATGGCCTACCTGCCTGTCAGCCTTCCATCTGTGGACAGACTTATGTGCGCGTTCGTGTGTGTTGGAGGAGGGGCTCTGTAAGGAAGTGGCAGATTTGTTCCGGCTGTGTATTTTCAAATTCTAGCGCACTCGAGCTGGTTTCTCCAAAATTACCTACCCCACCTTTAAGAGGTTGAATAAAATATAAAATAACAAACAATAAAATATATTTATTGTTTGTTTTATACATATAAATTGCCTTTATCGCCACACAGATTTGGACAGGACACAGAATCAGAATACCTTCGTAATAAATGTCCCCCAATTTACATATTGCACATAAGTGTTATGGCACAACAGGGGTGTCATGGTCTTTGTTTTTTACATTATTGCCAATGGTGTAATTACACAACATTGATGTCTTAGTCTGTGTTATTGTGTGAGTGTGAGAAGTCTAGTCTGTGGTGTAAATCTAGTCTGTGTTAGAAGTCTAGTATACTAGTATACTAGACTTCTAACAGATGAATATATAACATCATTACAAATATATACAAGTTGTGCAAATAACTGTCCGTAGCTGTCCACAGCAGCTGGTAGAAAGAACAGATGGGTCTCACATGGTGAACATCACATGTCAGGTGCTGCTGCATGGCCAAAGCTGAAAACTGGAGATAAATATTCATAACACATCCCAGCGAGGATTAACACAGCCAGTGTGTGCTGTCTGAGTGCTGGTGGTCTGTGACCACCTGTAAAACGAGAGGCGCCTGAAGGCGTGATGAGTGTGAGGTGAGCAGGTCCTGCTATAACTCAGCTGTTCACAGAGTCAAAGTCTGAGGTGGAACCAGAGGGATTCAAACAGCAAGAGAATGCTTCCTGTCAGGAAGTAAAGCTCGTCAGTGCTTTACTCATCCACGATAGGCAGAAATGAGGTATGTCATGTCCTCTGCTGTGGAGCAGTGGGCTGGTGCAGATCCCCCCTGGACCCCCACTGCTGTCAGCATGCCGATGTGTCCTTGGGCAAGACACTTCACCCTAAATTGCTCCTGTGGGTATTGTCCACAGTATTAATGTATTACATGTCTGATATATGTAATATGTAATATAAAGCACTTTAAGCGCTAAAATAAATGTAATGAATTATTATGATGAATGAAAGTACAGAGACATCTGTAGCTTCCTGTTTTCTCCTCGTCTTTCCTTCCCTTCTCATCTTTCCTCTCCCTTTCTTCTCCCCCATCACATTCATTTGTATTACTCCATTACACTGTAGCCCAGATGTCCTCTCTGTATGTCCAGACACAGACATCTTCTTCTCTCTGCTCTCACTCCTCTCTCCCTCCTCTGTACCTCCTCACCCTTCATCTCACCCGCCTGTTTCTCTCCTCTCCTTTCATTCTGCTGCTCGTCTTACTCTGCACCTCCTCCTCTTCTCTCTCTAGTCTCCTCTCTTCTCTCCCTACATTTAGCTCCGTTTTTTGGGAATGAGGGAGTGAGAGAAAAAGAGAGAGAGAAAGAAAGAAAGATATGAGGCGAAAACTGCGACTTGCTGTAAACCAAATCTACTCTATAGTGTTGTCTCTGTACACATACACTGTACACACACACACACACACACACACACACACACACACACACACACACACACACACATTTCTCAGCTGATACCACTCTTCCACATCCATACCAACACACCTACATCATATTAGTTGCATACATGTATTCCAATGGCTCTCAGGGCCCCGGAAACTCACTATACTAGCGGAAAAATGGCGCCGCCCAGAGTGGCTGCCTGTACCGAGCAGCTCTTCCTTTGTTTCTAGCTTTTCCCCCACTACTTTTACGTTTTAGTGGATTTAATTTAACTGTAATGTTGGGACACTGTTCTCAACTTGTATATATTATTGGTAGGAGTTTTCCCGTTTTGTTTGTTTGTTTTTTTAAATCACACTTCCAATGGATTCAAACGGCAGGACAATCACCAACTCAGAAGAAGCGCTCCTCTCCCTCCGGGGCCGAGCTGGATTGCCACCAAGGGATATACCAACTATTATACGCAGACACAGACGGGGGACATGAGCTGGAGTCCTCGTGAAAAAGAACAGGGAGAATAAAATGAGGAGATTCAAACCTTATCTGCCCTCCGTAATCATGGGGAACGTCAGGTCGTTGACAAACAAGACGGACGAACTGGCAGCACTCGTGAAAACCCAGAGGGAGTACCGGGAGTCGAGCTTGCTGTGTTTTACAGAGACATGGCTACACGGGGATATTCCAGACTGTCTGGTGGAGCCGGACGGCTTCACGGTGGTTCGAGCCGACAGGGACACGCGAAGCGGCAAGAAGAGAGCTGGGGGACTTGCCGTTTTCATTAACAACAAATGGTGTAACCCTGGACACATAACTGTAAAGGACAGTATCTGTACTCCGGACATAGAGCTGTTGGCGGTGAGTTTGAGGCCATATTTTCTACCTAGAGAGTTCTCACACGCCATTGTTGTTATTGTTTACATCCCGCCGGGTGCCGCGGCGTCGCAGGCGAATGACGTCATCCACTCCTCCGTTGCGGGATTACAGACACAGCACCCCAGTGCATTTATCACGGTTAATGGAGATTTTAACCATGTAAAAGTCTCCAAAAGCCTTTCAAACTTCAGCCAGTATGTCACCGGTGGCACTAGGAAAGATAAGACACTGGACCTGCTGTATGCCAATGTTAAGGAGGCGTACAGCTCCACCATCCTCCCCCCCCTTGGCAACTCAGACCACAACCTAATAAAGCTTGTTCCCAAATACAAGCCTCTTGTCAGGAGACAGCCGGCTACCACCAGGACTGTACAGCAGTGGTCGGATGAGGTCGAGGAGGAGCTGAGGGAGTGCTACAGGTCAACAGACTGGGACATGTTTCTGAGGGTTCACGGTGAGGACATAAATGGACTCTCCCATTGCATCACCGACTACATCCGCTTCTGTGAGGAGAGCATTGTACCGACCAAAAAGGTACGATGCTACCCAAACAACAAGCCCTGGATCAATGGGCACATTAAAGACCTCTTGAACAGGAAGAAGAGGGCTTTCATGGCGAGAGACACTGAGAAGGCTAAGACTGTACAGAGGGAGCTGAAGAGGGAGCTACGGGCAGTCAAGGAGAAATATAGAGATAAGTTGGAGAGTCGTCTGGAGGCCAATAGCTCTAGAGAAGTGTGGGGAGGGGTGAGGAAAATCACTGGATACAAACAATCAAGCACGGCTGTGCAAGGGACCCCTGAAGGTGCAAACGAGCTAAACCTGTTCTTCAACAGGTTTGACCATCCCATCTCCAGCTCAACAGGACAGCAGGGGTTCCCAAACCCTGGCACCATTACTCCCCCTTCTTCTTCTTCTTCTTCTTCTTCTTCTTCTTCTTCTTCTTCTTCTTCTTCAAACACACCCAGCTCCACTCCGGGGGGGGCATCAGCCACTCCCAGCAGTTTCACACCCCTAATAATCACCACCGGACAAGTTAAGAATCAGCTATCGAAGATCAACGTGAGGAAGGCCAGGGGTCCAGACAACACCAACCCCCGAGTGCTCAAGGCGTGTGCCGGTCAATTAGCAGGAGTTTTTCAGCACCTCTTCAGTCTCTCCTTGAAGCTGATGAAGGTGCCGGACATCTGGAAGACGTCTTGCATTGTCCCGGTGCCCTAAAAGACACGCCCTAGCACCCCAGGAGACTACAGACCTGTTGCTCTGACTTCACACGTCATGAAGATCTTTGAGAGACTGATTCTGCAGCACCTCAAACCCCTCGTGTGTGACTCCATGGACCCTCTACAGTTTGCCTACCAGGAAAACATTGGTGTAGAGGATGCTATCACCTACATGCTCCACAGAGCCTACACACAGCTGGAGGAGCCGCACAGCTCACTGAGAATTCTGTTCTTCGACTTCTCCAGCGCCTTCAACACAATCCAGCCACACCTGCTAGCTGAGAAGCTGTCAGTGATGCAGGTGGATCACAGCCTGGTGGCCTGGATCACAGACTACCTCACCAGCAGACCTCAGTATGTCAGACTGCAGGGCAGCGTGTCTGATGTGCTGCTGAGCAACACCGGAGCCCCCCAAGGAACTGTGCTGTCACCATTCCTGTTTACCCTCTACACCTCCGACTTCCGCTTCAACTCCGGCTCATGCCACCTACAGAAGTTCTCTGACGACTCCTCTATTGTCAGCTGCATCACAGATGACAATGAGGAGGAGTACAGGGCCCTGGTTAAGAACTTCGTAGGCTGGTGTGACAACAATCACCTCCAGCTCAACATCAGGAAGACTAAGGAGCTGGTGGTGGACTTCAGGCGGAGCAGCAAGAGGCCTCTGACCCCCATCACCATCAGGGGGAGGATGTGGAGGTGGTGAACAGCTACAAGTTCCTGGGAGTGCACTTGAACAATAAACTGGACTGGACAGACAACACCGATGCTCTCTTCAGGAAGGGACAGAGTAAGCTGTTCTTCCTGAGGAGGCTCAGGTCATTCAACGTGTGCACGAGGCTGCTGCAGATGTTCTACCATCTGTGGGTGGCCCAGTGTGCTCTTCTTTGCCGTGGTGTGCTGGGTGGAAACACAAACACTAGGGACACTGGCGAGGCTGAACAAGCTCGTGAGGAAGGCTAGCTCTGTAGTGGGAGTTACAATTGGACAATCTGGAGGAGGTGGCGGAGGGGAGGACGAGGGAGGAAGCTCGACAGCATCCTAGAGAACCCCTCCCACCCACTCAACGCAGAGCTAGTGAGTATGAGGAGCACGTTCAGCCACAGACTCATCCCTCCACAACAACGCACCAAGCGCCTCGGACAGTCCTTGTGCCTGTAGCCATCAGGCTGCACAACCAAGGGGTTAAATATGAAAAAGAAATAAATTAAATCACTGGTCATAAATATACACTGTTTCCACAACCCATGTTAACTGGTCACTTTAACTTATTCCGCACTTTAGAACCTAGACGATGACAAAATATGTATATATGCTGACAGTTATTTTACTCTTATTTTTATTCATCTCCTATTTTCATAGTCTTTTATTATTACTATCATTATTTCCTTGATTTTATGTTATTTATTATTTATTTTAGATTTTATTGATCTGTGTGAATCTTTGCTGTACTGTTTTTTTCACGCTTACCCTGTTGCTGCTTTGTACAACTGAATTTCCCCTCGGGGATTAATAAAGGTTCATCTTATCTTATCTTATACAACAGGCAAAGAAACCAAGAAATGACAAGCATGTAATTCAATGGTAAAATGTCACATCTGGTTATTACAGTAAAAAGGACAAATTGAACTATTTTCCTCCAATATAAAACCCTGACATTACAAAATGCATGATTGTATACCGGTATGGCGGAGAGATCAAAAGATGTGGTTATAATGGGAGTGGATGGGACATTTTTGTCCGCGAGTGGCTAATGTGTGAGTTTTTTGTTTAATCTGATTCTGTGCAAAAACTAATAATCAACCAAAATCAATGTTGTTGCTATTCTTTGACATATCCAAGACTATGTTAAAAAAAAAAAAAAAGCCGACCCCCCCCCCAACATTTATTATATGGAAAATAACTGCCTTTTTGTGCATTTTTTTCATAGAAAACGCAAATTCATGTTTTCAAACTGGCAGTTAAAGGGTTAAAATCCTGAACATAAGTTAACATTTGGTATTTTTGATCAGGACTGAAGTTGATTGAAAGATTTAACCCCAAAAAGTTTAAAAAATATTAATCAGTTGTCATTTTAGAGCAGTTTTTGGAAGTGGAAATGTTTGTCCCGAATGACTAATTTGTAACTTTTTTGTTCAATCTGATTTGTGCAAAAACTAATAATGCAAAAAAATCCATTTTGTTGCTAATCTTTGACATATCCAAGACTGTTATAAAAAAAAGAGCCAGTCCCCAGATATGTATTTTTTGGAAAATAACTCATTTTCTCTGTTTTCATCATGAAAAAAAACAGCGGTTTCATGTATTCAAAATGGCATTTAAAGGGTTAAAATCCTGAAAATGATTACATTTTTGATATTTCTTATTAGGGCGGAAGTTGCTTTAAAGATTGAACCCAAAAAAGTTGTGAAAAAAACCTTTTAATATAATGTTTTTATCAAAGTCTTTTGCAGTGGACATTTTTGTCTCGAATGACTAATTTGCGTAGTCGATTTGTTACACAGTGAATTAAAGACCGATTTGAAAAATTGGAATTCCAAAAGAGATCGAGAAAATAGCCTTGTTACAAAAAATCAGGCCATTTGCACCAACACAACCAAAGTTATTGCAAAATGAAAAGTGAAAAATGACCCATATGGACAAAAACGTCCACAGTGATACCAGAGGGTTAATAATGAGGACATTTTCTTGGACTAAGGTCAGACTGGCCTCGCTCCCTTGGAACATGATTGTTCCGTTATGGTAAATGTTTACCGCCATCATAGTGTTGTCAGTGTCATCATCTCCAATGAGAACCTGTCTGCCACTACATATTCCTCCTCTCTTTTTGTGGTCTTTATAGTGGGAACAAATAGCTTTATGCCAGGATTCAGTGTTGTCGGTAGACAGCAGGAGGTTACAGATTACTATCTTGTCTCCTTGGTGGCTGTAGTCGGCTGTTAAGGTCTCTGGGTTATCTCTTAGAAGTTTAAGTTTGAAAGCTTTCTTTGCCTGTGCACTTTTTACCTCCTTTGGGTATTCAAGTGCAAGGAGGAGGGGCTTCCCGACTGTTGCATCAGCCATGGTGCTCTTCTTTGTTGTTGCTTAGCACGCTAGTTAGCAGATAGCCAATTTAGGCGCAATTCCTTTGTATCGGTTAGTATAAATGTCCCTCTTCCATCAGATAAGAGGCAAATTATTATTATTATTTTAATTTTTGAAGTAGTTGTTGGCTCCCTTGAATTTATTATCTCTCTCTCTCTCTCTCTCTCTCTCTCTCTCTCTCTCTCTCTCTCTCTCTCGAGACAGCCCGTCAGTATCAGGGTTAGTCAAAATGAATCCCTTGGCGGTTCTAGTGTTAATTTACCGTTTTGTCTTCTCTTTGAAATGCTTAATCGATTTGAAACCAAGTCTAACGTAGCTTAAACTTAACGTTAGCTTTCTAGCTAACACAACACATGCACGTACCTTTCTCTGTGGGTTTTTTTGTAGTGACGAATGAAGTTGGATGTTGTGGTGGTTGTGTCACTGATCTTTATGCTGCAGACCCTGCATACCGCTGTTCTCTTCTTATTAGCGTCATCGACAACATAATCCTTGAATCCAAACTTGACTATTTTTTTAGTAACGCTAGCCGCTGCCATGTTAACTGAGACTCCTGCCTTCTAGTGGGTTGCCAGGTTTGCGCGCATCACATTTCGAAAAAACTAAACGTAATATCTCATTACAAAAACAAACGCAAATATTTAATTTTAAAAAGTCAAGTCCTTTCAAGTCATCTGTCTCAAGCTTAAGTCAAGTCTCAAGTCATGAATACCAAGTCAAGTCAAGTCTTTTATCAATGTTAGTCAAGCAAGTCTCAAGTCCAAAAATATGCGACTCGAGTCAAGTCATGTGACTCGAGTCCCCACCTCTGCTGGATGCAGAAACCATTTAAGGGTTGAGATGGGCTTCACCTTTAGGAGGTCTGCACTACAAGTACCTATCTGTTATTCCACAGACCTTTATTCTTCCATGCATCTCTTTTTTCATCTTTGAGCCATCGTCACAGCCTGCCTCTGCATCTGTATATGGCTTGATTTTATTCTGCTTCGGTGTTTGAAATGGTTTGGGCAGTTGTCACTGGCAAGGTAGAGTTGAGGTTTGAATGTTGCGTGTGTGAGTGTGTCTGACAGAGAGAGAGTGTATGTGACAGAGAGAGTGTGTGTGTCATTGCATGTTGTGCGCTTCAAGATGGGCAGCAGCCCCAGTGAAGGACAAGCGTTTCTCATCCTTTTATGAGTCCGCCAGCATGAAAGCCAGCCAAGCATCTTAATGACCTATGACTCAACTCGGAGAATAATCTGACACAGTCACACACACATGCATACACACAAACACACACGCACAGGGATGAGTCACACAAAGTTCATGTAGCACAAACACTAACATCCTCACAATAGAAGACAAGGTTACAACCTCATGTGGTACAACTGCACAAAGAAATACATCTGACCCTTTTGTGTTGCACAGACCATACATTAGTATCTACCAGTATCAGAATTCCTTGATGAGTCCCACAGAGGGGAAGCACACAGTATATAGCTACAGCAGAGACAATACTCAAAGTAAAAAGGTAAATAGTAGGATCATAAAAAAACAAGTGAAGCAAGTTAAAAGGAATGAAGTAGCTGCAGAATGTCAGTAGTAAATACTATATTTAGAATATATTGCAGTTATAAAAGTGTTGTGACAGGTGTTGGGTAGTTCAACACCTTGTGGCAGTATGTCCTCAACAGATGCATGAATATAATTGTGACAGTTATTACAAAGTTCCTTCTGTCTTCCTGCAGACACCCCCCCCCCCCCCCACACACATGAACTGCATGATAATCATTCATTCATATGACACATTTTGTTGGACTGAATAATCAATTTCTTGTACTCATGTGTTATGATGCATCATTCATTGCAGTTGCTGCTTCACTGTGACACGCGTCATGTGACCTTCATGGCCCCAGAGCCAGGCTGTCCCAGGGGGCCGGATTTGATGTAAACACACTGTGTGGTGACCCCTCTCTCTTCACAGTTTGTGGATGGGTGGATTGTAAGCATACGTCATGTGTTCATGGTGTGTATTTTACAGTGCTTTATCGCAGATCAATGGCCCTGCTGCCCCAAGTGGTCAACACACATGTTTTGTTATACTGTGCTTGCCTGAAGCAGCAATAACCTCAGGTATCTTAAATTCAACCAGGGTTAATTTTCTGAATGAATAGTTTGATCTTTGTGGATATACAGCGTTTTTTTTGTTAGCTTGGAGTACATTATTCAAAACAATCCGGTTCCCAAGCAAAGCCCCTACTGAAACCCTGCCTGCCTGTTTCTTATATTACATTACATTGCATGTCATTTGTTAGACGCTTTTATCCAAAGCGACTCACATACATTCAGTACTGTGGACAATCCCCACAGGAGCAATTTGGGGTGAAGTGTCTCGCCCAGGGACACAACGACATGCTGACTGCAGTGGGACTTGAACTTGCTATCCCCTGATTCGAAGTCCAGCACAATATCCACTGAGCCAAAGCCTCCTAAATGCTGTGGTTTATTTCATGTATTTACTGTACTGTATGTTATAATTAGATTTTTGGCACCTACCAAATTCAAATGTCTTTGGAACCAATAGTGACATTAAAACAACATCCTACATAGAACATAATCATATTATAAATATATCACAGTGTTGTTTCTTTGCACTTTTCCTCCCCTCTCCGTCTGTCTCTGGGGAGTTTATTGATCTGAGCTGAACACAAGTCTGTTTACTCCTCCGGGTTTTAGGATTAGGCGTTGGCATACTGGAGAGATACATTTTCTAATCTTTTCATCAGTTGTGAATATTTATGATTTACATCCGGTTAATGTGTAGTGGTGAAACATTGTATTTTAAATGACTGATGTCTAAGACAACACGAGTAAAGCATCCAGAATATTTGTAATCATTTAGATGTATTTTAGTAATGTTATTTTCATTTAACTGTTCAGTTTTTGAGAATTTACCAAAGTCAAAGTCTGATGTTTCAAAGCACTCTTAAATTATGACGGAGGAAATACTGGTTATTTTCGTTCTTTACTTATACTTATTTATTTTGTCAGCCTAAAATCTGAAAGTCCAAACATGCTGCAGTGTTATAGGATCCATGCATACATTGACTGTGTAGAAGGTGTTGCTTGTCTCACAAACTTTTATCTCTAACTCTGCAGTTTCCCTCAGCGCTACGGAGCATGTTAGACTCTCTCGTTGTTTTGGTTTTCTAGCCCTCAACTTTTCTGTGTCAGTTCATTCTCAGCAATTTCAGTAACCCGCTTTCCAGCAGCAGCATTCAGCTGTGATCAGTGAATAAGCTCTGATAAACTCTACCACACACACACACACACACACACACACACATACACACACACACACACACACACACACACACACACACACACACCACACACACACACACACACACACTATGCAGGCTGATGACCCTGGCAGCGTCTAAATACAATAGAATATATGGAATAATGGATGTCATATTTGCTATAAAAAAGCTGCACATCAGTCATGTGCAGTTACTACAGAGAAGTAGGTGTCAGGTGGACTTGTACTTCCATGGCTTTGAGTCTAGAATTGAGTATTTGATGACAGCCATAGCTAAAAAAAGAAATAATAAAAACAAGCGGATCACAAAATCTTTCACTGACAAATATTAAATTATCCAATTATAACCAGAGATTATCCTGAGAGATAATCTGAGTATGGTTGCTCTGCACAGCTCTCATCATATCTGTTCAGCAGAGAGAATGAAAGTGACAGGTCTCTCAGATTCTTTATACTAAGCCTGAAATCACTCCTGGAATCAGAGCGGGTCCAAAATGCTACTGTGAAAAAAAACTTCACTTTCACATTGCTTACCCCAGTATTCAGGTGTTGAAACCGTTTTAAAAGAAAACAAAGTGAATTTGATTCTGTCATTTATTATTACACTTTTACGAAGCTATTTCCTGAGGGCTCAGAACATGGCCATGACCAATAAAACGTTGACTCATTGGCAGATGGAGAGACACATTTGGAAGTCATTAAAACTTTCATGCTGTTGTTTGAGTTTCTAAACTGAGTTGCCAGCTTTATCGACCTCTTGCCAAATAATTCGTTTTTAAGCTTTTAAATGAACTGTTATAACCGTTTTTGAGGTGAGAAACTAACTATTTAGATTCACAATATGTGATTACTTTTCCCCAAAAACCTATATTTGAGAACTTATAGCGATGTTTGGAGCTGCTGCAGTGGCTGGTTGTATTAGAGCAGCCGGTCTGCTTTAAAAACACGTCAGCAATGTTTTGCTAATCCCTTCACTGCCTGAACAATACACAGGTCCACACTGCAATTCTAACCAAAGGGTGATACATAATAATTCAAATTTAAGTTATAACAACCATCAATTTTGGATAGCTAGCTAGCTATCATTTGCTAGCTAGTTCGTTAAACAGGTAGTTAATGAGTAAGCAGATAAATAGATGTATAGAAATAATTTGCTAGCCAGCTTATTAGATATAGCTGACACCGTTTGCTAGCTAAATAGCTAATGTTCGCCAGCTAAATAGCCAACTGAAAGGTTAAATGATTTCAGTCGCTGGTTAAATTGTTTTTCTAAATGTCAGAACTGTGGACCTTGGTTTCCCCTTCTGGCTCTGAGAGTTATTATAATCTGTCCACATGAGCTTTATTATGCAGTCCGACCGGCTCATATGTGTTGGTACTCCTCATAGCACCCCAAAATAACATTTTGGGCCATTGTCATATGTCATCCCGCAGTCACTAACAGAGGATGGATGCTGTAAAACCATCAGATCACCACAGTGTAGCTGTGAATGATCTTGAATTAAATGAATTGTTTACAATGCTGCTAGTGCTAAACCGGAAGAACTAGGACAAACGCGGAAGTGGGACAAGTGACAGGCCTACATAAGGTGAATAGTCCAAACTATTTTTCTAAATGGCTAATGGGTTAGCAAACAGCTGTCGTTCACACATCCAGCAGACAGAGTATCATTTATGTTTACCTGGTGAATGTTATCCAATATCCTCTCTCTTTTAGCTCTGTCATTGGCCTCTCCTCCTGAGAGAATGTCTGTCTCTTCTGGTAAACCATCCACTATGTTCAGCTTTCTCCAGGTCTGTCTGCTGTTTGCTGCTGAGCAGGCAGTGTACAGTGGGATTGTAGAACTTTTTCACAGAAAACTGCTGCTGCTGGAATTGAGGTTGTTGAGAGCGGCGAGACTGAACTAAAAAGCTGCTGTAACCAAACCAATAAGCTGAAGACACTAAAACGCTCTGTGGAGCCGAGGGGACAGCAGTGCTCTGATCATTCTGAGTGGGCTCATAAGGTGAGCCCTTTACTTAACATGTGTTTATCTGACCCAATGTTCATATAACAATGTTGACGAATCAGCTTGATATGCTTGGGATAAGATAAAGCTTTAATGATCCTCGCAGGGAAACCCAGATGTTTGAGCAGAAACAGGAATAAGAGACAGTATAGATTAAAATCAGTTTTATAGTTTACATAAATGCCTCCTGGCTAATGGCACAATTTAATTTAAATCTTTTAATGCAAATGACTGCAGGTTACATTGTAAAATGTCATAATATTTGATGAACAGCAGTTAGAAAACTTCAGCAGACAGACTGAAGACAGATGTTGACCAAATCCCCAATGTTTTGAGCAATGCCTATCAGATTTGAGAACATATTGGCATTTTATTTCACACTCATATATATTTTTTTTTTGTCTGCAAAACAGTATTTGTTGGGGGATTTGGTTGAGTCAAAAAGAGGCTTGGGGTGTGGGGTAGGGGTTTCACAACTACCTATATTTACTCGTCGACAAGTTTTTCAAAATAGTAGTCCACTAGTCGACTAGTTGTTACGTCATAATAAAGACACACAAAGAGAGGTGTACAACTGTATTTTGTATTGCAATTCATACAGTTACGTTAAACACTGTAACAAAGCAGCATTTTAATTTGTGTTAAATGCTGTTCCATGATTAAATAAAAAACAGTAACTGGACTCACCAAATCTACTGCAAAAACTCTGTTAAGAACATAAATGCAACGTAAATCCAGTGCGCATTGCGCAACACTTTACTCGCCGTCACTGTCCTCCTCGATAACGATGTCCACCCTTCCAGGTTTTTTTGTTTTGCGTTAAGGAAGACAAAAGCATCAACATGTGAGGGAAGGAGGCTTGACCGCTGTCGGGTGACAATGTTGCCTGCCAGGGAAAACATCCGTTCACTTGGGGTGCTGGTGGCTAGCCAGGTAGCTCCTGGAAAGCTTGGCTAAACGGGGGAAGCGGTTTGCGTTTTGTGCCCACCACTTCAGAGGGTTATCCATTGTGGGGATATGGGGTGTCTGCTGGCAGTAATCGCGTAGCTCATCCGCATCCGGGGGGGGGGGTGCTAGTGGAGCACGCTCGTGAACTTTTAGTGCCGGAACTGAAACTGTAGAGCACATTTGCCACTCATAAGATGAGGACCCCTGAATGTCAGACGTGTAAGGGCTTAGCCAGCATGTTGATGTTTTTGTTATTGTTCCTGTTTTCATTGTTGTTTCTCTCATTTCAGTCTCAGCTTTCCTGCCCTTGATTGAACTCCACCTGCTTCCCTTCCCTAATTAGCCTCACC
Source organism: Pogonophryne albipinna (assembly GCA_028583405.1). NCBI lineage: Eukaryota > Metazoa > Chordata > Actinopteri > Perciformes > Artedidraconidae > Pogonophryne > Pogonophryne albipinna. The sequence goes on along the minus strand of CM053244.1, from coordinate 430,924 downwards.
TGTGCCCCATTATCATCTCTCCCTCTGTCTACTTAGTCTGCATCCACATTCCCTTCAGTGCCAGTTCGTCTTAGTTATTCCTAGCGTTCCAGCAGTGTTTTTCTTAGTATCTGATTCCACGTGTACCTGACCCAGCTTCGTGTCCTGACCCGGTCCCTGTCTACTCCTCGTCTGTTTTGTTAGCCTTATTGACTGATCTCCCGTGTACCGAACCTTGGATATAAAGACCTTTTTTGCATCCTAATCCTCTGTCTCTGAGTCGTGCTATTGAGTCCTCCACTTGTGTTCATCCAGTCGTTACAGTACGAACTGGCTAGAACCATGGACTCAGCCAACTCTGAGATTTTGCGGTCCGCTATTCGATCCCAGGGGGCTCATCTTAACCTGCAAGATGAACAACTTACCGCTGTCTGCCAGGGAGTAAGAGAATTGTCAGAGCGTCATGAGGGTTTCCAGTCGGATCCGGCTACAGCTCCCGGTCCTGTTCCTGCCACCGTGCCGACACCGCTGCCTTCGGTTCCTCATCTCTCCAGACCAGAGCGTTTTTCCGGAGACTCGGATAACTGTTGTGCGTTCCTGGTCCAGTGTGGGTTGCACTTCGAGCTGCAAGCATCTTCCTTCCAGTCTGAACGGGCTAAGGTAGCCTACATCGTTTCCCACCTCACCGGCAGAGCGGAGGCGTGGGCTACGGCGGAGTGGGCTCGAGATTCTTTAGTCTGTAATTCCCTGAGAGGTTTTACAGAGACTTTAAGCAAAGTATTTGATCACACAACTCCAGGCAGGGAAGCAGCGAGAGCTCTAATGGATTTACACCAGAGAGGGAGGCGTGTCTCCGACTACGCCGTGGAGTTCCGCACTTTGGCTGCAGACAGCGGCTGGAATGATTCATCCCTCTTCGCCATGGGCTGTCTGGCCCCATCAAGGACCAGTTGGCTCCTCTAGAGCTTCCCTCTGACCTGGATAGTTTCATTGCTATGGCAATAAGAATTGACACTCGCCTCGAAGAGAGAGAAAGGGAGAAGTCGAGAGCTGTGTTTTCTCCGCCCGGCCAGAGAGGGCAGTCTCAGGCCAGTCCTTTTTTCCCCAAGCAGCGTTTCCAGACGACCGACTCTCCAGCGCCGCCTACTGCCCAGGAGGAACCCATGCAGTTGAGAAGAGCAAGGCTGACTCCTGAGGAGCGCCAGTGCCGCCTACGGGAGGGGAGGTGCATTTACTGCTCACAGAGGGGTCACTTTGTAGCCAGATGCCCAGTAAAAGACCAGGCTCATCAGTAAGTAGGAGGTTCCTGGTGAGCCGAACTGTTTCTTTTTGTCCCTCTCGTACTCTCACCTCTGCTCAGCTAATTACTCCTACTCAGACTTTGTCACATCCTGCTCTAATTGACCCCGGAGCAGATGAGAGTTTCATTGATTGGAGATTAGCCAAGAGACTTGGACTTAATTTTGTTCCCCTGTTGAGGCCTCTTGTAGCAAAGGCTCTGGATGGACGTTTATTGTGCCGAGTCACTCACCGTACTCGGCCCCTTCAACTAATCATCGCTAACGGCCACACTGAATCCCTGAGTTTTCATCTTTTTAACTCCCCTTCACACCCTCTTATTTTGGGCTACCCATGGCTGGTAAAACACAATCCCCACATGGACTGGTCCACCGGGAGAGTTTTTTGGCATAAGGATTGTTTGGCCACATGTTTCCCTTCTGCCCCTGCTCCAGAGAGACCTCTGCTCTCCACCCATGTGACTGTTGCCCTGACTACTGCTGTCTCTACCCCTCTCCAAGCTGCAGCAGACTCTGATTTTCCGGATCTTAGCAGGGTGCCCACCTGTTACCGGGACCTGAAGGAGGTTTTCAATAAGACTCGTGCTTCCACCCTGCCTCCCCATCGACCCTATGACTGCTCCATTGACTTGTTCCCTGGGACCTCTCCCTCTAAGGGACATCTCTACTCCCTGTCTGGCCCCGAAAGGGAAACAATGAAGAGATACATTGACTCCTCCCTTGCTGCCGGGATAATTCGGCCTTCCTCCTCTCCGGCTGGAGCAGGCTTCTTCTTCGTCGACAAGAAGGATAAGACTCTTCGTCCATGTGTCGACTACAGAGGGCTAAATGACATTACCATAAAGAACAGGTACCCCCTTCCTCTTATCTCTTCAGCATTTGAACTATTACAGGATGCAAAGATTTTTACTAAACTTGATCTTCGAAATGCTTATCATTTGGTAAGGATAAGGGAGGGGGATGAATGGAAGACTGCTTTCAACACCCCTTGTGGCCATTACGAATACCTCGTAATGCCATTTGGGTTAACCAATGCTCCAGCTGTTTTCCAGGCTCTGGTTAATGATGTTCTCCGTGACATGCTCAACCAGTTTGTTTTTGTCTACCTCGACGACATTCTCATCTTTTCTCCGGATGAGACGACCCACATTCAACATGTCCGCCAGGTGTTGCAGCGTCTCTTGGATAATCTACTCTTTGTGAAGGCAGAGAAGTGCGAGTTCCACGTCTCCACCGTCTCTTTCCTGGGATTTGTCATTTCGGAGAACAGCATTCAGATGGACCCATCAAAGGTCAGTGCAGTCACTGAGTGGCCTACACCTTCCAATCAGAAACTCATGCAACGATTTTTGGGCTTTGCCAATTTCTACAGACGTTTCATCAGAAATATAGTTCTGTGGCTGCCCCACTGCATGCTTTAACCTCCCCCAGGTGAAGTTCCAGTGGTCCCCCCTAGCAGAACAGGCTTTCCGGAGGCTTAAGAGGAGCTTCACTTCGGCCCCTATTCTCACGCTTCCTGACCCACTTCAGCAGTTTGTGGTCGAGGTGGACGCTTCAGATGTGGGCGTTGGGGCAGTCATCTCTCAAAGGTCGAAGAAGGACAACAAGCTCCACCCCTGTGCTTTCCTGTCTCGGAAACTCTCCCCAGCCGAGAGAAACTATGATGTGGGTAACAGGGAGCTGTTGGCAATTAAGGTGGCTTTGGAGGAGTGGCGCCACTGGCTGGAGGGAACCGAGCACCCTTTCCTAGTCTGGACCGATCATAAGAACCTTCAGTACATCAGATCTGCAAGACGCCTCAACTCCAGACAAGCCAGGTGGGCCCTATTCTTTACCCGATTCAACTTCACCCTGTCATACCGTCCCGGTTCTAAGAACGCTAAAGCTGATGCTCTATCCCGCCTGTTTGATTCCGATCCAGCTCCTCGCACTCCCTCGCTAATCATTCCCCCCTCTTGTGTAGTGGGGGCAGTCACATGGGACATTGAGGAGAGGGTCAGGCAGGCGAGTGCTAATGTTTTGGTTCCCGACGGTTGCCCACAGAACCGGTTGTTTGTTCCTGACCCTCTTCTCTCACAGGTCATCCACTGGGCACATACTTCCCCTCCTCTCCTGCCATCCTGGCGTTCGCTGCACCATGTTCTTCATTAAGCAGCGGTTCTGGTGGCCCTCCATGGAGAGGTCGGTCAAGGAGTACGTGGCAGCCTGTTCAGTCTGTGCCCGGAACAAGACTTCCCGTCAGCCCCCTTCTGGTCTTCTGCGCCCGCTCCCAGTGCCACATCGCCCCTGGTCTGACATCTCGTTGGACTTCGTCACAGGGTTGCCGCCGTCTCAAGGTAACACCACTATTTTGACAATTGTGGATAGATTTTCGAAGATGGTCCACTTTGTCCCGCTGCCTAAGTTGCCATCTGCCAGAGAGACAGCAGAGGCAGTGTTGTTCCATGTTTTCCGTCTCCATGGTTTCCCTAGGGATGTTGTGTCGGACCGGGGCCCACAGTTTACCTCACAGTTTTGGAAGGCTTTCTGCTCACTCATCGGTGCCACAGTCAGCCTCTCTTCTGGATATCATCCGCAGTCTAACGGCCAGACGGAGCGGCTGAATCAGGAGCTTGAGACCTGTCTACGCTGCCTGGTGTCTCAGAACCCTGCCACGTGGAGCATGCATCTTATTTGGGTGGAGTACGCACACAACACTTTGCATAGTTCTGCTACTGGTCTCTCACCTTTTCAGTGTGCCAATGGATACCAACCACCGTTATTCCCCGACCTGGAGAAGGAGGTCAGTGTTCCATCTGCCCATGCCCTCATCCGCCGATGTCATCGCACTTGGAGCCGGGCCCACCAGGTGCTACTACGGAGTTCAACCCGTTATAAAAGGATGGCCGATCGCCGACGTATCTCTGCTCCTGCCTACCAACCTGGACAAAGTGTGTGGCTCTCTACTCGAGACCTGCCCCTTCGAGTGGAGTCTCGCAAACTGGCTCCTCGTTTTGTGGGTCCCTTCCAAGGTCATCAATCCTGTGGCAGTGCGGCTTCGACTACCTCGATCCTTGAGGGCCTATCCTACATTCCATGTGTCACGCATCAAACCGGTTAAAGTGAGTCCACTGGTTCCCACCTCCAGACCCCCTCCACCCCCCCGGTTTATTGATGGTGGACCTGTATATACTGTGAAACGCCTCTTGGCAGTTCGACCTAGAGGCCGGGGACGTCAGTACCTGGTTGACTGGGAGGGCTACGGTCCTGAGGAGAGGTCATGGGTCTCCACCAGTAATGTCAGTAAGGACCTCATCCAAGACTTTCAACGTCAACATCCTGAACTACCTGGGACGTCAGGTGCCGTCCCTAGAGGGGGGGGGGGGTACTGTAAGGGCTTAGCCAGCAGGTTGATGTTTTTGTTATTGTTCCTGTTTTCATTGTGGTTTCTCTCATTTCAGTCTCAGCTTTCCTGCCCTTGATTGAACTCCACCTGCTTCCCTTCCCTAATTAGCCTCACCTGTGCCCCATTATCATCTCTCCCTCTGTCTACTTAGTCTGCATCCACATTCCCTTCAGTGCCAGTTCGTCTTAGTTATTCCTAGCGTTCCAGCAGTGTTTTTCTTAGTATCTGATTCCACGTGTACCTGACCCAGCTTCGTGTCCTGACCCGGTCCCTGTCTACTCCTCGTCTGTTTTGTTAGCCTTATTGACTGATCTCCCGTGTACCGAACCTTGGATATAAAGACCTTTTTTGCATCCTAATCCTCTGTCTCTGAGTCGTGCTATTGAGTCCTCCACTTGTGTTCATCCAGTCGTTACAAGACGTGTTTTGCTGGAGCATTGTGCAGCACCTCAGCGCCAATGTCGGCATCCTCATCTCCCACATTTATCTCCATTTTGTTCATGACTAGTTGTCCAGGGCCTACAGCGCCAACTAGTGGTAGAGGTAGTCGATTAGTTGGTGAAACCCCTAGTGTGGGGGGCTGTGGAGAGTCCTAGGTCTGTATGTGGGCTGCCTTCCAGTAGACCAAGCACCTCGCTGACCAGCGGCTCAGAAAACCCTCATCTCTAGACACTGTGTGTGTGTGTTCTGCTAAGCAGGCTGTGATATTAGCATGAGGGTGGTGTGGTCACAGGGGATGCTTGAGTGAAAAAATTAAATATTGATTTTTCTCTTGCGAAGGCTAACTTTGGTTAAAATGCTTTGTTGCTGAAATGACACGATAATGACACAAACTAAACAACATATTCACAACTACATTTTTTTCAAGTCTTCAAATACACGAACACACAAGTATCATCGTTGAAGAAAGTCGACAGCCGTTCTTTGGTTTTGTTAACCATGTATGATGAGAACATTTCTTTCAAACAGGCATTGCTACTGTTCAGATTTTTTATTATTACTGATCTTTACTGAACAACCAAGTTCCCTATATCTGTTTTAAATGTGGCAATACTGCTAAAAAGAAGTCAGAGCGACATTGTGCTTCTCCTCTCAGAACTTGTTGTTGCTGGAACACAGTTTCACTGAAGGTGATTAATGACAGCATTTCAGTTTCACCTGCAAATAAAGTGATTTAGATAAAGATTAATCTCAATCTTTAGTTATTTATATAGCACATTTAAAACAACCTTCAGTTGACCAAAGTGCTGTACAGGCAATAACTACAATTAATACTAACCCTAACCCTAAGTACTTGAACTGGATCCTGTAACTGACAGGAAGCCAATGAAGGTTTGCCAAAACGGGTGTGATTTCCTTGAACTTTTTCAACCATGCCAAACATTACGGGGAGAAAACAACTTGGCCTGTCATACACCAGAGACGCACTGCTGGCCCTCCGTGCTGTGGGAAGTTTCCCACCCCCCAACCTGCCAGAGGACATATGATCTACGGCTCCGAGGAGACGTCTCCGTAGAAGGGGAAGGAGGGGAGGAGTACAGCAGCGCCTCAGACGGAGAGGCAACAGGCCGCCTTTACCCTCCATGATACTCAGTAATGTGAGGTCGCTACGGAGTAAAATGGAAGAGCCTATCAACGCTACAGCCTGTTTCGAGTACCGTGAGTCGTCTATTATGGTGTTTTGTGAGACATGGCTTCATCAGGATATTCCCGACTCTTTGTGTGAACTGGAGGGTTTTTCACTCATCCCCTCGGACAGGAGTGAAACGTCGGGGAAAGGCAAAGGTGGGGGCATCTGTGTATTTATCAATGACAAGTGGTGCAGACAACACACTTTGCGTAAGACTATCTGCAGCCCCGACGTTGAACTTATGTGCTTGAGCCTAAGACCCCTGTACCTGCCTAGAGAGTTTGGGAATATCCTTCTCTGCACTGTTTATATTCCACCCAGCGGGAACGCAGCAAGTGCAGTAGCTCAAATCACTGACTGTGTTCACCAGCAGCTACTACACACTCCTGACGCTCCGGTTTTTATTCTAGGGGACTTTAATCATTGAAACTTGAACTGTCACTACCCGGTTTTCAACAATACGTTACATGTGAGACCTGGGAAGATACAATTCTAGACAAATGTTACGGAAATGTGAACAACGCATATGTGAGTAGAGCCAAACCCCCGCTTTCGAACTCGGACCATAACACTGTTCATCTAATACCTACCTACAAAACGGTTCTCAAGCGAAAACCACAGACCAAGACTGTAAAGGTTTGGACTAGTGACAGCATAGAGTCTCTTAAAGGATGTTTTCTCTCTACTGAGTGGAGTATCTTTCATGAGATGGACGTGGATAATGCTACTGAGACGGTAACTGACTATATACAATTCTGTGTTGACAATGTGATACCTCAGAAAGAAATAACTGTGTACCCCAACAACAAACCATACATAACTAAAGAGGTTAAGGACTGCATCAATCGTAAAAATATAGCTTTTAAAAACCGGGATAAAACGCAACTGAAATGTGTGCAAAAGGAGCTTAACCACATGCTCAGAGAAGCTAGAAGGAGACATAAGGACATTATTGAACAGAACTTTTCTACAATGAACTCCAAGGAACTTTGGGACACTATGAAGCAATCACAAATATACTCCAGCTAAAAAAACTCTTGTACCTCTGATGACCTGCAAAAAGCAAATGAACTGAATGACTTTTACATGAGATTTGAAACCCAGACTTCTCCTCTGAATGTACAGACATCTTAGAGACAATCTCTGCTACTGACCAGGATGAAAGGGTGGTGATTGACCCTTTAAAGGTCCATCACTTTTTAAACACACCTGTACTAAGAAGGCCACAGGCCAGATGGCATCTCTGCATTCCTTCTCAAGACATTTGCAGAAGAACTGACATCAGCATGGTGTCCCATATTTCAAAAATCTGTTGATCTTCACACCACCCCCCCTCTGGAAAAAATCAATAATAAAACCTGTCCCCAAAAAACCTTGTCCAAAGGTAAACAATGATTTTAGGCCTGTTGCATTGACATCCATTGTCATGAAATGTTTTGAGAGGATCATGGTGCCGCTGCTAAAGAAAGAGGTTGATGTACATTTAGACCCTTTTCAGTTTGCCTACAAGCAAGGGCATGGCACAGACGATGCTCTAAATAGCATCACACTGGTCACTAAACACCTGGAAGACCCTAAGGCATATGTACGCCTACTGTTTGTGGATTTCAGCTCGGCTTTTAACACACTGCAGCCTCACATCTTGCTTCAAAAACTGATAAAGATCAGTATAAATCCTTTTATCTTGAAATGGTATTTTTCATCGCACTCAGGTCAACAATGCCCTCTCAGAGCCCCGACCATTAGTACAGGAGCCCCCAGGGTTGTGTGAGCTCCCCGGTCCTCTTCACACTGTACACAAACGACTGTACGAGAATCCACCCGGAGAATTATATCATCAAATTCTCAGATGATACAGCCATCCTTGGCTTAATGCACAAAGGCAGCAGTTCATCGGCTTATCACTCTGAATAGAGAGATTTGTGCACTGGTGTGATTTTAACCATCTAGTGCTGAATGTGAAGAAGACTGAGGAGACGGTGTGGGACCAAAGGCAGTGGGTAGGCCGGTGGTTATCCACAATGAACCCATAACTCAGGTCAGCTCCTATAAGTACCTTGGTGTCCATCTAGATAATACACTCAGCTGGAAGGCGCATGTTCAAGGTCTGTGCTCTAGACTTCAACAGCGATTGTACTTTCTGCGTCGACTGGGATTTCGGAGTCGACCAGAAGTTCATGTTACTGTTCTATCATGCAGTGTTGGAGAGCATCATTAGGTATGGTATCACTGCCTGGTATGGTAACTTCACAGTGCAGTCAAAGTCACAGATCGCTCGCCTGGTACAGACTGCTATAAAATTATGGGGGTTAAAAAACACCCATCTCTCCAAAACATATACGAGCAGTCCATTTCAGACAGGCAAACAAAATTGTGTCTGATCCCACCCACATACTCCACCCAGAATTCCAGCTCCTACCTTCTGGTAGAAGACTCAGGGTTCCCAAGAGCAGGCTGAACCGCTATAAGCACTCATTCCTACCTATGTCGATTAAGCTTCTTAACATTCACATGAAATGAAATGTAGTCAAATGTAATGAAATGTACTTTTTAAATGTTGGCCTGAGGGGTAGTGCAATAGGTCGCCATTGTCAGTATGTGCATCCATGGCCGGCCCTTCCCACTGGCGAACTAGGCGGTCGCCTCGGGCGCCAGATCTGGAGGGGCGCTGCGCTGGGAGAAAAAAAAAAATGAATACATTTTTTTTATTATTCTGCCTAATTTTATGCCCTTGATGTGTACGTTTACATTAATAATTGAATAAAGTAAACACCCTTTGCACCCCGGGCCGGCGGCAACATTTTGCATTTGCCCTGTACGATGGGCGCTGTAACTGTAAGTGATGAAAGGGGGGGATGGTCGCTTATCTGGCACCCACGGGCCGCGGCTCACAGCCAAAGTGACGCGGCAGCTCCAGCTGAAAGTGTCAGAGATTGCAACGATGCAACAGCAAGAGGCAAACAATTAGCATTATGAAAAGGTCCAAGCCTTCAGGGGCAACGGGAAGGAAACGGAAAAAAGAACAGGAGGAATCGAAAGTCAAAGACAGAGGTACGTCGGCTTGTGTAAAAAAGAAAAAAGTCAGTATGTACTGTACCTTTAGACATTTGATTTTAATCTAGCTAGCTAGCTAAGGTGCCCATGATACAGCTTTGATGCTAGCCGCGAGCCTCTGATACAGAATGATAAATACAAATGATTTAAAGTTTTTATTTATGTCTTATTATTCTTATATCATCTTTTTGTAAATAATATACTACTTTTCTATTGTGATAGCTGTAAATTGATCCTCCAATAGTGTTTAATTTGTCAGATAGTTTATTTTCACCGTCAACTTGTGTGTAGGCCTATATATATATATATATATTTATTTTTCTGTTTATTTTCTATTATATTTAAGAATTTGTTTATTTTCTGCTCTTTTTAATGTCTAATTATTGTGCAATGCTTTGTTTTATATGCTTCTGTAACGAAATAATGTGAATGTTAGCCAGAAGAAAGCTATCTGGATAACTGCTCCTTTGTATAAAGTGAGGCTGACCAACCAATATGGGCATGTGTTATTATTTACATTACATGTCATTTGTTAGACGCTTTTATCCAAAGCGACTTACATACATTCAGTACTGTGGACAATCCCCACAGGAGCAATTTGGGGTGAAGTGTCTTGACCAGGGACACAACGACATGCTGACTGCAGTGGGACTCGAACTTGCTACCCCCCTGATTCAAAGTCCAGACCTAACTTTTATATAGGCCAGTTGTGAACTTGCATACAGCTGAGGCAGATTGCAGCAGTTATTTTTGCCTGACTGTATATACATGTTTTTGCTTGTAATGTGCTAATATCTACCATATCATTTTCCAGCTGCACTTGAGAAATACCTCAAAAAGCCCCCAGTTGCTGGAGAAGGAACATCTGATCTCCCATGTACATCACACTCTGAAGAATGTAAGTTTTGCCACACATTTATGGTCTCTGTGTAATCGTTAATACACTACTTTTTGTCATTATTATTATTATTATTGTTATTATTATGATAAATAATAAACTGAAGCATGAATAACTTCTTTGCATGTTTGGATTGCCTGCCTGCAGGTGAAGGAATAACGAGCACAGTATGTGAGTCCACCATTGCAGCCCCCTCAGATCCTGCTGACTGCCCAGGCCCATCTGAGTCCACCATTGCAGTCCCCTCAGATCCTGCTGACTGCCCAGGCCCATCTGAGTCCACCATTGCAGTCCCCTCAGATCCTGCTGACTGCCCAGGCCCATCTGAGTCCAACATTGCAGTCCCCTCAGATCCTGCTGACTGGCCAGCACTGAGTGATACAGTGAGAAAAGCCATGTGAACATCACATTGAAATCATGGTCTGATACCAGATGGGAGAGTCGGATCAACAGCATAGAGGCTGTAAGGTATCAGGCTGCAGAAGTCAGAGATGCACTTCTAGAGGTGAGGGATAAAGCCACAGATGGAGTTGTAAAAATTGAGGCACAATCTTTGGCTGAAGAGGTTGGATCATACCGCTTTGCAATATGCACTGTGTATGGTATGACATCCTGACCAACATCAAACATGTCAGCAAAATGTTGCAATCAATGTCAATGCAGCTGGATATTGCTGTTGACCTCCTGAGAAAAACAGAAGTTTCTTTGGTCAGCTACAGAAGCAATGGATTTGCATCTGCCAAAAGACATCTGTGGCCAAATGAATGTGGAAGCTGTTCTCAAGCAGAAGACGCTGAGAACAACCAAGAGACAGTTCTCCTATGAGTCCCCGGAGGAGCAAGTGAGTGATGCACTAAAGAAACTCGAAGTTTCTTTTTTCAATATGGTGGTGGATGTTTCCATTGCATTACTGCAGGAGAGATTCAAGGCCTTAGGTGAAGTAGAGGAAAAGTTTGGGGTGCTACTCAACTTCCCTGACCTGCCAAAGGAAGATCTGACGAAGCAGTGTGAAACACTCAGCAACACCCTGAGCTGGGGTGGACAGTCAGACCGGGATAAGAGGGAACTTGCACTGGAGATGCAGAATTTCCCAGCTTTGCCAAAAGCCAACATGACCACCCTGGAACTTCTGACTTTCCTACAGGAGAAGAAAATGAACGAAGTGTATCCAAATATGTGGGTGGCCCTCAGGATCGCTGTCACTATTCCAGTGACAGTTGCTGCTGGGGAGAGGAGCTTCTCCAAATTGAAGCTCATTCAAACATACCTGAGGTCGTTAATAGCTCAAGAACGCCTCAATGGATTAGCTTTAATAAGCATCAATCGCGAGGTTTCGGGGCAAATATAATAATAAATGAATTTGCAGCAAGGAAGTCCAGACGTGTCCGACTTTAAGGATGTGGACTAATTAAAGGACACAATAACATAGCAGAGACGTGTTGTTCTGATTGCCTGTTTCATTTGATTTATAGTGTGGGTAATGTTGTTCATTATCTTAATTTATTTGCAATAACCTCAGTTGTAAGAGCTCCGTTGGCTATATTTGTGTCCACGTTTGCACTTTCTTTTCTTAAAGTTTTAAGAGAAGCTACTTTTGTTTGATGAGTGATTTTCATTTAATAACTACAATATTAATAATAAGGATAAAATAAATAAATATGTTACATTTATTTGTTATTGGCTGTGGGTTATTGGTTATGTTCACATACTTATTTGGTTATTAAAATATAAACCGATCTTTTTCATATGGGTGTTTTAGAGTTGTACCTCCTATCAGGTCTCTAGTAATTGTGTGCTCAAAGTGCACCAGATTGAAGCATTCTACTTTAAAATGTTAAAACCCCGGACCCCCCTAGAGGATGTGACATCCACCCCCCAATTAAAACATGTTCATACAATAATGAATACATTTGAAACCTTTATGTATATTACCTATGTCAATAAGTTTCTGTTTTTGTAGTGTATTGGTCTTTTGTAGAGATTTTTCATTTATTCTTTATATATTCTATTGTGTATTGCTTGGAGGGGAGGGGCACCAAATCATAATCTCGCCTAGGGCACCAAAATGTCTAGGGCCGGCCCTGTGTGCGTCTGTGTATTGTGTTTGTTCAAACGGTGTATGACTGATGATATGCGTATGTCTCTTAATGTCCACTATGTTTGTATATGTACATGTATGCTGAACTGCAGGACGGAGTCCAGAACAAATTTCCTTACGGGGACAATAAAGTATATCGTATCGTATGTGGTCATAACGTCTCTTCCCAGTAAGAAGGCGTGCAGCCGCATTTTGGACCAGCTGCTGGCGACGGATCAAACACTTATCAACACCAATATACAGGGAGTTACAATAGTCTAAACGAGACGTTATGAATAGGTGGATTAGCTGTTCAAATTCCTTAGTAGGGAGATAGGCTTTTACCTTCCCCAGAAGCCGCAGCTGGAAGAAACTTGTCTTGACAACTGAGCTTATTTGTTTGTCGAATTTAAAACAGTTGTCAAAGATGACTCCAAGATTTCTGACAGAGGGACGACTGTAGGAGGCTAAGGGGCCGAGTACACTATTAAAGCCATCCATGAGTTCAGACTGTCCAAATATTATAATCTCTGTCTTGTTTTCTTTGAGAGTCAAGAAGTTGATTTCCATCCATGATTTTATGTCTTTCAGACAGCTAAGCAAGGCAATCCTAGATTCCTTATTTGCTTTTATAGGCAGGTATACCTGCAAATCATCTGCAAAGCAATGGTAAGAAATGTTATGCTTTTTAAAAATTGACCCCAGAGGTAGTAAATACAGACTGAATAAAATGGGGCCTAGGATAGAACCTTGAGGAACCCCATATGCTAGTGGGGCTGCAGCTGAAGAATACTGGCCAAGATGCACAGAAAAGGTCCTTTCTGACAGATAGGATTGAAACCATTTTAGGACATTACCTTTAATTCCAGCACACAGTTCAAGGCGTGATAAAATAATTTGGTGGTCAATGGTGTCAAAAGCAGCAGACAAATCTAAAAGCACAAGCACAGCAGAATTCCCAGAAGAAGATCATTCAAAACTCTTAGGAGAGCAGTTTCTGTGCTATGGCATGATTTAAAACCAGACTGAAACTTCTCTGATATGCAGTGTAAAACAAGGTGCGACTGCAGTTGCGCTAACACCACTTTCTCTAGGACTTTAGACAGGAAGGGAAGCTTGGAAATAGGTCTAAAGTTGGAGAGAACAGAATGATCAAGGTTCTGTTTTTTGATAAGAGGCTGCATTACAGCGTGTTTAAAAAAGGTTGGAACGCAGCCTGAGGTGAGAGAGATATTTATACCAGTGTCACAAATGTCCCTGATACAAACATCTAAACCATGAGACAACACAAGGTCCAGTGTGTGTCCCTTCTCATGTGTCGGGCCATTAACCGACTGTAAGATTGAAAGAGTCAATGAGATTCATAAAATCTTTGACGAGCGGTCGGGAATCACAGCACACATGAATATTAAAATCGCCAATGATTAAAAATCGATCAAAGTTCAAGATAACCCCGCAACAAAGTCTGAGAATTCCTGAATAAAATCCTTATTGAACTTCGAAGGGCGATAGATCAAAGCACAGAGCACTGGAAGTGTTAAGTGTAGTTTGAAAAGTTGCAGCTCAAAGCTGGAGAAGCTGTTCGACGGAGTTTGACGCAATTAAAGCTGGATTTAAAGACCGATGCCAGTCATTAAGCAGGAAAGTCTTGTTAGCTAGCGATCTAGCATTGATGAGTGCCAGCCCAGGCGGAGAGAAAGCTCCTCTCTTCCCGGTTTTTGAGTACAATCCAGTGGGCGAAGGTGTCTGTGATCCACGCCACCCCTGTGTATCCGCCTGGGGAAATTAACCTGCTCCGGTAGGCTCACTGAACGGCCATCCGGAAAGACGCGGAGGAGCCATCTCTGCCTAGTCATCGGGGTAGCGTAGCATCCACTGCTATTGAGGCCAGGGGCCTTTCCACGTAGAGATAGCAGGTAAGCCCTAATCCTTACGGCTTCTCCGCCCCGCTTTCCCCTTCGTCTTGGGCGCTTCCTCTGGGGGATGGCATATACCTGGCGGCGCAGGTATGCCGGAATGCTTGTGGAGGAGGAGGATTCGAGGTTGGCTCTCCTAAACATTGCTCTAATACCCCCTCCTGAAACGCTTTGATTTCCATATGCGACTGTCGGTCGTAAATTAGTAGAGCAGAGACATTTTGACAAAAAACACAAAACAATAAAACTACTAGAACTAATAAAAGGCTGAACAGGCCTGGGAGGCATCTCGCCGTGCACACTCCTGGCGCCATCTTTTCCCAAGAGCTGTTTCTACACCAAGGTGGAGAAGAAAACACCTGAATCCAATTAAGACCAATTAACCTGGTCTAGTCCGGTCTGATTGTTCACCATTGTTCAGAAATACCTGGTAGAAATTATAGTCAAAATAAGAAGTACATCATGAATTTTTATTTAATACTTCATATTCAATAATCAGAAATAATACTTAATAAAATCCGAAATGCAGAAGGATTGTGTTGAAATAAAAAGGGTGTGTTTTATTGCTCATAAATGTAACATTTCATTAACAAGATAGAAATTGTGTGTCATGCATGGTTTCAAAGAAAGACAGACTGTGGGTATGTTGATCACTGTTTGCACTCCTGTGCAGTGTTCAATGCTTTGGTGCGTTTCTGTATCACTTTTCCCAAAAGTAGTTTTGCAGCCTGCCACACCATGAGTAGCCAGCGGTGCAACAGAGCCCCCGGCATCACTAGAGCTATATTTCTGCGCGTTTGTTTTCTACAGCTATCGTCTGCTGGTCCCCAAACACCCACCCTCCCTGAAGTGCTTACACAGGCTGCCTAGTCTTGGCAGGGTATGACACGCCATTAACTGGCCGCCATGTCATAATGCTTAATTAGAGACATCTGGAGCTGAAAATATTTCATGACTTCTCCCAGGACCTGTAAGGATTAAAATAAAAGGACCTGGCTGCTTTAAATACGGAGACGGAGAGAGTGAGATAGGGGAGCAGGGGGAGAGAGAGGACCCTGTAGGGGAGTCCAATGGTGACAGTACACCCATGGCTAATATGATTCCCCAGCTGTGACTCATGGGAGAAGTGTATAAATACCCACACAGGCCCTGACACTGACACGCTAACCCTCCCCACTCTCTATAAACCCATGAGACAGAGGCACACATTTTTCTTCACCCCCCGAACTGTGAACTTGTGTTTATCTTGCAGCGTGCATGTGTCTCATACACAGCTGTGCAATACAAAAAATGAAAAATAAAGAGAGGGATCATATAGGGGTTTCCTGTAGCATAAGGTGTAGAAACCGCAAAGAGGAGTCACTGAGAAAACAAGAAGGTTAGGAGAGGGGGGGTCCCAGACTTAGAGTCTCCCCCTGCAGCTGTTAACGGGGGCTTCCTGCTGATGGAGAGCCGTATGATGCTGCTCACGTGCAGCTGCTATGTGAAGGCCAGATACTTCTACAAATGCTTCTCACGTTAGCTGCTGCCACTTCCTGTTTGGGCATATGTGTACAACTTTGTGGATCAAGTTTTAAAAAATACAAAATATTTATGACAGAGTGCCAAATCGTGAACTTTAATTGGTAAAATGTAAAAAAGATAAAGCATTGGGAAGCTCAGTACCCATCCTGAGTGCTCACGCTCCACCAAAGGAAGTACTGACGGAGCGGGAGGTGCTCGGTGTTTCCAAATGACTTTTTCAAATGAAGAGAAAACTGCTGCTGATTAACAGGGAAGACAAAGAGGGAGAGTGTTTCACCGACCATGTCAGCTCTGCAGGTCACCAGGTCCACATTAGCTCCCTCTCCCCCTCCTCGGAGACCTACAAGACACCCTCTTAGTGGAGGAAGGCTCCGAACAAACCAGAGTAAATCCAGTTCTGGGAAACCAGGACGGGCAGTTTTATTAGATTTTCTGCTAGTTTGGAGGCTGCAAAGCACTCGATGCAATGACTTATGGCGCATTTCCACTGCAGGGCCTCGCACGGTATAGTTTGGCCTTAGTAGGCCAGGCTCACTTTATGCTGCGTTTCCATTATAGTTTAGTAGCTGGGGCAGTAACTATAGTAACACAATGTAGGTGGAGCCGTGACGTCATCTTCAATGCGAAACCACAAAACCAACATCAGCCGTTAGCTCTTAGCACTCAGAGCTCACAGCTCCTCATATCTGTTCAGAAACTAGACAAAAGTTAAACAAGTACAAACCACAGACTGTCTGTGTCATGGGGAATACAGTCGCTGGTTTATTTATGTCTGTAGGCCGTTGTTGTGAGTGTGGACGGTCAGAGCATATACTGTGTTAGCTTAGCCGATCTCCATTCAGAAAACACGCATTTTAAACGGTTTTTCGCCTGCCGTCTGTCTGCAGACTTGTCAAAGCATTAATTCATGGTTTTTACTAACCGGTATCAGTATGTTGTTACTTCGGCATCATTTTGAAATGTGTATTACAATTAAATCACGGTAAAATATGTTAATAGTTGTAGCCCCTTGCCAGCGATTCTCTCACTAGTTTAACATATTCAGCCCGGTTGTTGGCCCGGTAAGAACCTCAATTTTGGATGGTCAGAAAAAAGGTGAAAAAGTAGCCCTGAACCGGATCTACCCCTTGTGGAAAAGCAAAAAAAAACGGGCCGGGTTCGGCACGGTACGCTTAAACCATGCTACGCGCTGCAGTGGAAATGCGCCATAAGAGTCTCTCAGGAGAGCCACAAAGAGAAGATATTTATTTATAAGGACCACCATAGATGTTTGGAAAAAGTCATAGTTTTGATGAAATGGAAAAAAATACCTGAAGGATTCAGCTGATGCATATAGAGAGAGGATACGAGGAAACACCAGTTGTAGTGTTGTTTCCTTATTAGCGTACAAATCATTGGCTTGGAGTTAATCAGACTGCATGTTACCACATAAAGAGTCATCACTTCTCTCTGTGGGCTGTTCATGGAGTAGATCTGATTTACCATGTAGATTCATATCATGAATTGAATCATACTTTTGTTTCTCTAAGTTTATGTTAGCCAATTTCTGTTGAGTTTGGGACTGTTTTGTTTGTTTTTGCGATAACCAATCAACAAATAACCATCCAGCCTCAAGCACTGATAACATGAACGTTTGCAGATTATTATCATCTGATATTTGGGAAGTGTGTTACATTTGAAATGGCAGAAAGTCTTGTTGCAACTTCCAGATATTAAAAGAGGCCCCTTGAGTTTCTCTGGAAATTATCAATAGTAGCAGTTAAGTGAATACTGTTTAAACAGTACCTGTGTTTGTGTTTTGTATTGATTTCTCTGTTTTATCCTTTCATAAATGTGAGGACTAAAACTTGCTCAAACATTCTGGGGTGCTTGGAGTAAACAGGTTTTATTGCTCTGTGGGGGAGGGATAGATGGCAGGGTGAGAGTTGGATGAGAGTTCCTTCTGCTTAAGATCTCCAGTATGTCATGTTTCAGGGAAGTCAACATATCTTGAATAGTACATGTGTGTGTTTAATTACTTTGTATTCATAATAAGCAGTCTGTGTAACCAGAAGCTGGAAATATGAGAGTATTAATATGTATTATCTTTGTGAACAAAGGGATATTATTTGGACAGAGCTCAGGCCTCTGGAATGTGCAGGAAAGTGTGTGTGTGAAAGTCTATGCAGGAAAGTGAGATAACGGACTCCAGATATATTTTATTACCATCTCAGAGACACTTGTTTATTATCCTGGCTGGCTCGCGCTGATTCGCTAAGAAAAGTCATCTTTTACATCTTCCAATGAGATAGACTGACTCGGCTCCTCCGGTGATTTTTGGGTATAAAAGTTGGGTTTGAATTTAGTTCATTCTCTTTTTCCTCCTGCTGCGAAGACCGAAGAATCCCACCAGCACGAGAAACTAGAGCAGGGGCGCTCCTAATTATATTGAATTGTATTGCATTGTATTATTGCCTTTTATAATTAAAACAGATTATTGTTTAACTGGTATCCTGGTGTTTTCTGATTTTCCCTACTGTTATGATTTCAAGCAGCTCGCCAAAACGACACGCTGGGCAGAGGTGGGTTGTAAAAACCATCTTCTGCCGCAACACGTTGCAGCCTTGTTTTGGAGGAGCAGTCCATTTAATGGAGCCACATAAATGTAAGAAATCCTACATTTACTCAAGTATTGTAACTAAGTACTTTTTTGAGATATTTGTACTTCATTTGAGTATTTCCATGTATTGCTACTTTATACGTCTACTCTGCTACATTTCAGAGGTGAATAAAATGCTTTTTACTCCACTACATTTATTTTAACACTCATAGTTACTTTGTACATATAAAAACACATTATAAGATGATATGGGATAATGCAGTACTGTACTGCTAGTTTACAAAGTATTTTCTAGTATCTTAATTTCGTCCACATAGACAAAGTACAATACTAATATGTTGTTACATGTATAAAAGCAGGATAATATAATTACCATAATAAAATAATACTGCGAAAATAAGTAAGTACTTTTACTTTTTATACCTGAAGTACATTTACTTGATAATAATACTATGTTTTATCTTATTCTAATGGGTCACTGGCAGAATGAGTACTTTTACTTTTTGTACGAACAACATTTCTCTGCTCAGTACTTTTGCACTTTACTACTTGTTGAGTATTTTAATAGCATAGTTATTGTATTGTTATTGTTATTTTACTTAAGTAAAGGATCTGAGTACTTACAACACTGGTATTTTCCTAATGCAGGATCACGCCACATGGCCACGCCAGGAGTGTTATGGCGCATTTCCACTGCAGGCCTCACTCGGCCTCGCTCGGTTTGGTTAGGCCTTATTAGGCCCGGCTCACTTTAATGCTGCGCTTCCATTACAGCAGTGACCACCAACTGGCGGCCCGCGGGCCACATCCGGCCCGCCAGACATTCTCATCCGGCCCGCACGACGGGGGTGACTGTGGCGTTCTACTGCATTCGCCTCCCACCCATTTTTTTTTTACAACGTCTCGTGAGTAAGGTGCAGTACCGGAGTCCAACAGAGAGGCAGCAGCTGCGGGACAGTAGACTGCGTACTGCGAAACCTTCCCTTCTTGAAGAAGAAGAAGTGATCCTTCGTTGTGAAGAGTCTGCTTTGTGCGCTCCGCACCACCACAGCAGCAGCCCCGCTACGACAGAGTCCAACAGAGAGGCAGGAGCTGCGGGACAGTAGCCTAGAAGCAGGGTTGGGTTGTAACGGAATATGTTTAACGGCGTTACGTAATCAGAATACAAAAATTAAGTAGGCTAACTGTATTCAGCTGGCGTTACATTTGAAAAACGAGTAATCTGATTACAGTTACTTTCGTAAACCTGAAGTGAATACATTTTGGAATACTTATTGGAATTATTGGTGGAAAAGTTTCCTCACAAAATGTAATATTCATTACTGGCAGAACTGTGTGCACACTGCACGGCGCTGCAGCATGTCTGTGAGCGAGAGAGAGATGCAGCGTGTCTGTGAGGCCCCGCCCCCGCACGCAGATGAGAGAGAGATCTCTCTTTTAAAATATATTGAAAGTTAGAA
This sequence comes from Pogonophryne albipinna, assembly GCA_028583405.1. Taxonomy (NCBI): domain Eukaryota; kingdom Metazoa; phylum Chordata; class Actinopteri; order Perciformes; family Artedidraconidae; genus Pogonophryne; species Pogonophryne albipinna. The sequence continues at coordinate 411,104 of CM053244.1, read as the reverse complement.
ACGGAGATGGTTAGATAAAATGTGCAAGATAACGTTGATGTAGCATTTCTTTATTGTCGAAATGATGACATTTATAACGGGATCAAATCAAAGTGAATGGCCTGCTGCTGCTGAATGCATGGGGCAAGTGACTGGAAACAGTTTTAAAAGTTATTACATCGTTTCAGATAATAATAATAATAATAATGATAATTCATTCTATTTAGGGGCGCCTTTCAAAGCACCCAAGGACACCTTACAATTCATAACATATTCTAAGGAAAGGTTTACAGTAGGAGAATGCAGTCCGGGTGATGTTTTGTATGTGGGGTGCAGATGAGAGGGAGCTGTCCAGAATGACACCAAGATGTTGTGTTTGAGTTCTTGATACGCCATTAAAACAGTAAAACAAGTGTCTCCTGCTCACCAAAACATACCCATCTGTTATGGAAAAAGAAAGTATTCCAAAAGTATTCTAAAAGTAACCTGAACACGTTACTTTTTTAAGACACGTAACTAACTGTATTCTGATTACTTTCAGAGCATGTATTCAGTAATCAGTAACTGATTACATTTACAAAGTAACCCTCCAAACCCTGCCTAGAAGTGATCCTTCGTTAGCGTGAAGAGTCCCCCCCCCCCCCCCGGCCCGCGATAGTGTCTATTGGATACATTTTGGCCCTTGGACAAATGTAGTTGGTGATCCCTGCATTACAGTTTAGGAACTGGGGTAGTTACTATAGTAACGCAGTGTAGGCGGAGCCGTGACGTCATCTTCAATGAGCGCCCCAAACAACAACACAGCCGTTAGCTCTTAGCACTCAGAGCTCACAGCTCTTCATATCTGTTCAGAAACTAGACAAAAGTTAAACAAGTACAAACCACAGACTGCCTGTGTCATGGAGAATACAGTCGCTGGTTTATTTATGTCTGTATAGGCCGTTGTTGTGAGTGTGGACGGTCGGAGCATATATAACGTTAGCTTAGCCAAGCTCCATTTAGAAAGCACGCATTTTAAAAGGGTTTTTCGCCTGCCGTCTGTCTGCAGACTTGTCAAAGCATTAATTCATGGTTTTTACTAACCGGTATCAGTATGTTGTTACTTCGGCATCATTTTGAAACGTGTATTACAATTAAATCACGGTCAAATATGTTCATCTTGTTGTAGTTGTAGCCCCCTTGCCAGCGATTCTCTCTCTAGTTTAGCATACTCAGCCCGACTCAGCCTGGTTGTTTCTGGCCCTAGAACCACGATTTAGTCGGGCCAGAAAAAAGGTGAAAAAGTAGCCCCGGGCCAAAACTAGGCCAAGTGGAAGCGCAACCAAAAACGGGCTCCGCACGGCTCGGCACGCTTAAAGCGAGCTACCCGCTGCAGTGGAAACGCGCCATTACAGTGCTTTCTGCTCCTTCCCCCTCTCATGGTGCGAATGATCGTGAGTCTCCTAAGAAGCCAGATTTAAAGCTTGAAGACACAATCAGTGAACAACAGAAATATCTCTTGTTTCCACATGAATTAGAAAATACAAGTCCTTGGCCAAGTTGCTTGTAATAATAATCATCAGCCTCGGAGGCATTAGTCTTGGACTGAATGGCTTTACATATGTTTTCTTGTAACAGATAATATCCCTGCTCCAGGTTATGGATGTGTGGCTGTCGTTGAGGGAGAATGGTATGATGTCCAGCCACTGAATCCTTCTCTCCTTTGGAGAAGGCATAACTGGACGACGATTTAAACTGAACTATATGAACCTCTCTCAAAAGTTTGAACATTTCTACCATCTACTATTAGGTTGTGACACTCAATAAATGTTGTAGGAGCTCTGAGAGCAAAACATACACCCTAAATGTCAAGATAGTTTAAAAACAGGATATACACACATGTAGGTCTGTTTGTGTGCTGTTTGAGGCTCTGTCTGTTTTTGCCTGTCAGTCTTTCTCGCTCTCTCTCAGATCCTCAACTCATGAATAGTCATGCTGCGTATGATTATACTCGCTCTAATCCAGGAAGTGAGTGGGATGATAAAAAGCCCCCTAGCGCCTCGGCCGCTCCTCCAGCACACTGAAATAAACAAATAATCACCGCATCTCAAACACGCCTGCACAAACACAGACGCACACATTCAGGAGACCTCGCTGCTCCTTCCTGACAATGTGGCATGATGGGGGGTGATGTGCTCAGAAAGCTAAACGCCAAAGCCGGTAAGTGTGTTTGAGAGGAGAGGAGCAGAATGAGTGTTCTGTGATTGCATGACCTCGGTCAAGGCTCAGAGTTACGTGACTCTCATGAGAAGAGAGAGAAAGGCCTGTTTCTTGTAATTGCATCAGCACTTCGTTAACAATAATGCAATTAAACAGGGGTCCCTGAAAGACATGCAAAGGAATGTTTCCCCCCCCCCCCCCTCTCCCTATTTTCCCATATGAGGCTGAGGTATTTTAATGTCAATTGGATTCTGCTCGTTATCTCTCTAGCCGCCCTAATCTGATCCCTGAGAAACTCAGGGAACAAGATGTCGAGTCAGGTGAAAAACTTCCCGGCTGATAAGAGAGAGCGTGAATTTCTCTCCTCACAATGACGCACTGCTGCAACTTTAAAGACTGAAAATAATCCAAAAAGGGCATTGCAGGGAACGAGAATTAAATGGTTGCTTGAAAAATGTGCCGGAATATTAGGTACACACATGCTGTAAATCCTACCGTCATGCTGGGAAGGCTTATTTTTACGCTATTTTGTCAACTCATATGAATTCAGAAACGTGAACAACATATTAGAAAAACCTTTATCCCAAAGCAAATGAAAAGCAAAACACAGTCTGTCTGTTCATCTGTGTGTCTGAAAACAGGACCAAAAACACTCAGTGTCCACTAGGAAGAGGTCAAAGGTCATGAGGAGGTTGAGAACTTGGTTAAACATTGTAAAAGTCAGAGGCAACAAAGTGGACAAAAATCATTTTATTGGAAATAAATGTCATGATCTCCAATTCATATTTATTATGAACACAAATAAAAAGAGTCAGATTTTAATTTCTGCCAGCGGGAACAAGTTTTCTCGTTTTAAATTATTATTTATTATCATTTACATTCAGTCATAGCTGAGACATGAGTTGAAGAGCTTCATCACAAAGGGACGTCGCTCCGAGGAAAGGACGTCAAATTGCTCTTAAAACACATTTCCTTGCTTCCTCTCCCTTCTCGTGGTTTCCTTGCGTCTCTCCATGCATCCCTGGTGGGAGGGACTAAGACGCAAGGAAAAGACGCAAGTGAGGGACGCAGGGATGGCAGTTAAGAGAAGTGATACACAGCTTATATCATTCAGGGTGCAAATGTGTCTAAAACAGTGTCTGACATTAAGTAGCCTCACTCTCTGTTTATTTTGCTCCTGAAACTGTCTTCCGCGGGCCGGAATGGACCCTCTGGGGTGGGGAACCTTTTTCCTCTCAAGGGCCATTTCAATTTGTTCAACATCCTCCGAGGGCCGTACAAATGATTGACCTCTGCTTAAAAATCCAAAAATCACAGCCCATTCATTTGGCCTTTCTTTCATGCTGTGCAAAGAAAAAGCAACCTCTTAATCCAGATATCTCACCATGACTCACGTATGCATGCATGTGCACGGTTGTGGCATGACCACCAAAACAGAAAGATATGGACACAAGATGTGTGGAAATATATTTAGTTTCCTATCCATGTGATCATGATTTAAGTGGGGGGGGGGACCTAACCCCCTCTAGGGGGTTTTGTTATTTATTTTAATATTGAAGTTAAAAGTATGAAGGTAGATATGGTGCAAAATGCGAGAGCATGTAAAACCTGATGTGAGCACTTGCAGAAAAAAAATCTGAGCTTGTGTGCATACATTTACACTTGTATAAAATATCCACGTATCTGTGAACCAAATTTGAAGTCACGCAGAAGAAAAAAACGTTTTGTAGCTAGTCGGAAAAAAATTAACTTAGTGATGAAATGTTCACTTGCAGAAAAAAATATATTTTTGAAATATATTTTCCATTACAACTGCAACTTGGTTATTACAATCTCTCAAATCAGTCATTCCAACTTCACGAATCTGCTCTGTGGCAGTATAAATCGAAGAATCTGCGGCCTTGACTTTTGCTACACTTCTTGTGATGAATGTGTCGTTAAAGTAAGATTCACCTGTAGATGTGGGGGGAGGAACATGGGGAGAAAGGGGGGTTGGAGCGAAGGGGCGGAGCTATCAGAACGAGGAGGCGCAAGCTCGGGTCAATCACACAGCCATGTCAGGTCGAACCGGATGACTGCGGGGCCCCGCATGTTGCCCCTTTCACACCAACGCGGTTCCAGGGCCGGTTCGGAGCTTGTGCCTGATAAGCACCGGTTTTTCCTGTTCAAGCCGCAGCAGAGCTGGCTCTTTTCCCCGAAAACCGGTTCTTACCAAGCTCGGTCTAGGCAAGAATCGCATACGTCACGCTTACGTCGGAGGGGAGCGAAATTAACCTGAACTAACAGTTTATGGAGAGTAGGCCTACCGCAAATCAAAGTTACTTCAAGTGTCCATATCACAGAGATATTACCTGCTTTTACTGCGGAAACCACCACATCCTTATGATTGTGCAGCCATTTCCATCATTCCAGATACATTCTCACATCCAACTGCTTTTACCTGCCCATTATCCTATTCAGCCACTCTGCCCTCCAGGCAAAATAAGAGAGGCAGGGAGAGCAAGAGAGAGGCGATGAGTTGTAAAGGGGGAACAAAGTGCCATGCAGGAATACAGGTCAAAGGCCTGAAGACCCCATCAGGGATTTGATCTAAAGGGGCACCCAACCAATTGTATTACAAGCAGATTACACGTCATATGCAGTATTAGCTGGCGTTTGAAAACAATTGGATAAAGTATTCTGGAGGAGCTATCAGATGGAATCAATACATGGGCTGCACAGGTTGTCATGTCCGACTATCACAAGTAGAATCATAATGAAAAATACGCCGGTAAAATGTGCCTGTAGAAAACGGCTTATGCCACAAGTTAAAGCAACAAGTAGCCTAGTCAATAGGCCTACAGTTTAGCTTTGGTTGCTATGCTAACATCACCCATTTTATTCCAGAGAAACTTTCATAACAGTGTTGTGATGCCAAACAGTGTCAATTCAGACTGAAACACATTCACTTATGGGGAATTGGGGATATTTATCAGCTGCTTGTGTGACAGTCAGACAGTGAATATTTTACAGCGGCCGCTGCTGTGAGTTAATAAACTCCAGTGGACGAGCAGCACTGCAGTGGTCGGTAAATGCCGCTGTAACACATTAATAAACAATGAACCACGGCACTCTGGAGAAAAGTTAAGTATAAGGTTGGAGAAGTAGTTATTTAATTTAATCTGGCTTCGTATGATTAAAAGTTAAAACATGATCATCGACCCAACGCAGTCCCCCATTGTTGTTGTTGTGAGCAAAGCACGGAGCTAGAACGGGAGCTGCGTTGGTGTGAAAGGGGCAACAGTAGTCACTTGTGTGTGACTGACACAAGCTTGCACCTCGTCGTTCTGATGGCTCCGCCCCTTTGCTCCAACCCCCCTCCCTCCCCCACATCTAAAGGTGAAAATTACTTTAGTGAAAGTGTAGCAAAAGTCAAGGCCGCAGATTCGTCGATTTATACTGCAATTTGAGAGGTTGTAATAACCAAGTTGCATTTGTAATGGAAAATCTATTTTAAAAATATAATTTTTTCTGCAAGTGAACATTTCATCACTATGTTCATTTTTTTTCTTCTGTAACTTCAAATTTGGTTCACAGATACGTGGATATTTTATACAAGTGTAAATGTATGCACACAAGCTCAGATTTTTTTTCTGCGAGTGCTCACATCAGGTTTTACAAGCTCTCACATTTTGCACCATATCTACCTTCATATAAAAGCATCAATCTGGTGCACTTTGAGAGCAACATTCAGAGATCTATGGAAACATCTCAACATCCATATGAAACAGAACTGTAAGCAGATGTTCTTATTCTTTACAAATCACTCTCCTTTCAAACTGTATTCTTATTTATTAATAACAACTTTTTTTTACTGTCATATCGTATTATATAACTGTTTACTTTATTCTCTTATTTTTGTATAACTATAATGATCATATAAAGACGTGCCTTTACCTCACTGGTTGTCGAAAAAGCTTCTTATATTCGTTAGCATAGCTAGCTAACCAGATGCTAATAACAACAATGTTATTGACTGTATGATCAGTATGACAGATGAACAGATCACCACTGGGCTTTCAACTAAAGACACAGGCCCATTCCCAAACCGCCCCCTACACCCTACCCCTCCGTTTGCGCGTTCACGCAGAGGCTCCGCCATATTGAGGGCTGTTCCAAACCAACGAGTGTGGAGCGGTGTGGAGGGGGAGTGGGCTATCAAGCCCTCAAACAGCCATGGGAGCCTGCCTGCAGACCTCCACTCTCAGGACAGTTCCGGTGCAGACCTCCACTCTCAGGACACCTCCACTGTCAGTACAGGAAGTGACGATTCTGACGCGTTTTTTTTCCCGCCCACCGAAGGACTCGTTTGATGGAAGTTTTCAAATCACAATGGAGACTCATCACGGAGGTGATGAGTCCGCCCACCGTGCACTTTGGGTCGGCCTTGGTCAAGCCCTTTTGACCCCCCCAGCCTGGTTCTCGTAAAAGTTTTTCGCTCAAATGACACCATGGAGGAATATAACGGGAGTTGACAGGGGACTCTGCCCGCCTCACGAGTGCCTATTTTCGGACACTTTTTTTCACTTTTCCCCGGTTTTATTATTTTGGCTATTTCACCCGGTTTCTACCGGGGACATTGCCCGGTCTCGGGTGTCCCCCCACGGCCTGTGTCCAGCCCCCCACTCATCCATATATTAACAGATTTTGACCATTTTTGTTGCATTTTTCTCCTCTCCTCTCACTGATCGAATGGCAAACGCGACCCACTGTCGGAGGGCCTCCACGCCGGCCCGGCCTAGTGCCGGTGCTCTGGCGGTCGGTTCCTCCGAACTGCGGGTTCGACTCTGATGGCCGGGAGGGTGTGCTGCGTTGGGGTGGGGGACTTCCCCCACTCTGCGTGTCTCTTCCTTCCCGGGCCGGCCGATATGAAGCGTGACCAAGACGCACCGTCCAGGGGTCCCACGGGTCCCGCGGCGGGGTGGAGGTTCCCAGCTGGAACCTCTCCGCTGCGGTGCACCCGGCAAACACGGTTGTTTCTCAAACCTTCCATTGTTGTCTTCGGGTGTAACTAAAATACAAGATGTCATATTTATATATATATAAATAAATATATATCAATATATATAGATAATAAGTGTCAGTACGATTTTATTTTGTATTTGCGTGCATTTCCTGTTCGGAAAGTGGCGCTGCGGCTGTACTGATAGTAACAACAATACAAGGTGTCCGTATATATATATATATATATATATATATTTATAAAACGGACAAGTCAAATCAAGCAATCTGATTGGTTCTTAGCCGTGATATACTGAGCGTATACCACGGGTAGAATTGTAAGTTACTTTTCACAACAAATCAGTATCCCTCCGCGTCTGAGAAAAACAGTATACAGTTGGGCTGAAAAGCAAACTGCTTGCAGTTTGCTTTTCATACTGGAACAAGAAAGTAGCGGAGAAGTAACGGGGCAGAAACCCTCCTTTTTACGCAGCGGTCCAGACATAGACATCAAACGGCAAAACATATTCAGTGTGCAGTTCCTTTGGCATTAGGGCAGGGATATCTAGATACTTTCCAAGGTTTGACATAATGAAGTGTGCTACTTTTAAAGCAAGCAACGATGTTTTCAAATCTGTAATCAAAGAGGTCCGCAAAAACACTATCGACCAATCAGATTGCTTGATTTGACTTGTCAGTTTTATAAATATATTTACATTTCTTCCGTTACGAAACAAACTTACAAAGCATAAGATGGAAACATTTAAGATTAACTTCGACCTCCGGGGGCGTCTTACTATGGAGGAGTGGATTGAGCAGTGCCTATCTCCAGAAAAAAAAGCACCTAAACGACGACATGCAGAGCTACGTGAAGAGCAGGTAGACCAACTGGAAAATTACCACCATTCAAAAGCTTTCTGATGCGGGTCTTGAAACAAAGCAGATAAATGATGACCGTTAGTGGCCACAGGTGCGAAAGCTCTCTCCAGAGCTACTGGAAGCCGAATCTCGGGGACCGGAGAAAGTGGAGCAATATTCTCACCACGCCAAGCAACAGCCTAGAACAACCTCAAACTATACAAGTAACCTCGTAAGCCATTCTACTGATCCTGGACAGTTTTTCAGTAGCTGCACAATAAACGGCAACATACAAATGAATGTAAATAAATAGCCAAATAATGGATCAACGCTCTCTGTCTAATATGTTCGCTAGCTGTTAGTGTTGTTGCATAGCAACCACCTCGCACTATGTTTCGTGCAGAAGGCAACGGAGGGACTATTTTATTTTGAACATCATTATTTACTAATAAAAACTATTTAAATTAGAGTGTGTATTTTTCTTTCATATTGCCACACTTGGTAACCGTTTTATAAAAGCAATAGCTCACTTCAGGCCGTGATATATGCTCATTATATCACAGCTAAGGGGGTTGTCGACCCTCCGCTTCGCGTCGGGCCGAACCACGCCCCTTAGCTGTGATATAATGAGCATATACCACGGCCTGTCGTGAGCTATTGCTTAAATATATACATATGTATATAATAAGTGTCACGATCCGTCACGATCCGTCACGATCCGATTTTATTTTGTATTTGCGTGCATTTCCTGTTTGGAAAGTGGCACTGTACTGATAGTGGTGATTTTATTTTGGAATTCTTAGCGTGCACTTCCTGTCCTGAGAGTGGAGGTGTCCTGAGAGTGGAGGTCTGCAGGCAGACCCCTCTCCAAACAGCGAGTCTGCATCGGTGCTGACTGGAGACCGGTCTCTACCTGACCGGTCTCAACGCTGTGTGTGTCCGTCAGGAAACAAGCTGTTAACAAGTAGTTCCAGCAAACATCCACTGATAAACTGCGATGTTAACAACCTCATGATAGCCTCATACGTTTTAATTTAGGATTATACCTGTGTTTAGGATAGAAAAAGGTAAATGTGTGCATTTTCAGACTGTTGCAAAAACTAAGAAGCTTATAAACATCAGTTTTAAAACTTTTTGTCAAGAGCTTTACAAAAAAGTAACACAATTAAAGATGTTTTGAGTTTTATTTGAGTTATTAATTTACATTTTTTGTCTAAGAGATGCTGATTTGAAACCGTTGTTACATACAGTTACGGCATTTCCTGTTTCTGCCGGAGAGAGGGGAGGCCGTCCCAAAGCTTGCCGCTGTATTTACTCCCTCCATCTGACAGGAGGGAGCCTCGCTGAGCTGCGAGTGTGGCTACAGACGGAGTTCACTCCGTCACGGAGGGGTAGGGTCGAGGGAGTGGTTTGGGATTGGGCCACAGCCACGCAAAAACTGCGGCATGTGTACGGCTCCTTATGGGTACTGCAGTTTCTGAAATGCCGGAGCGACGTTCTGGTGCTCTCGGTCAGCACTACACCCCTGTCAGACGAGACATATACCACGTGATGACACGTTAGGCTCGTGTTGTGTTCAAGGACCCTGACCTTGGCCAAGAAAAACAGGTACTCGCTTGTTTAATTATTTTGCGGTCTAGCTTTCTTTAATTTCGTTCTTTTTTGTGTGTGTTTATAAATAACCTCAAGGGCCGTACCAAATGGTCTCGCGGTCCGAATACTGCCCGGAGGTTCCTCACCCCTGGTCAGTTAAGACACTAACTTAGAATATCTAAATGAATTATTCTGACCAATGGGATAGTTAAGAAAATATGAATGAATCAACAGTGATACTGTATGTGCATTCATACTGGGGACCGCTTTTGGAAATTATCAATTTTGTCCCCACCACATGTTCTGAAAATAGCATGCACAAAGAACTGTACACAAAAGAACATGTGGAGTCTGGGGGACTGTTCACACTTTCTGCGTGTATTTCTGGTGACCCAAGTGGTGCAGTTTGGACCTGCGACACGTTTAATATTAGTCATAATTGAATAGAGAACAGCTTTGCAGCAGCGTAGTTACTGCACTAGTTGTCAAACTAATTATTGTAAGCTTATTTACTGAATGTATGTGTTTTTGTATGAATTGTTTGCGGGCGGCTCTGCAGTAGTATTTTTTAAATCTGAAAAAAGTGTCCCCACCTCTTTTTCTATCAAAGTGATGTGCAGACTTTACTTCATCTGTGAAATTGAATAAAGAGGGCAAACAAACTATAACAGTGGTGTCGTCAATTATCTATTTCTCTTGTATGCAAAGCATGCCTGGCTAACCCAAGAAGGACATTTATTCATCCATGTTAATGTTTTAGTGGGAAATAAGAGAAGGGTGGAGAAACAAAAGGACAGACAGTCGCCCGCTGACTTTCAAGGAGGCAGACGCTTGACCTAATTAGAATGTAAATGTATTCACGGGCGCGGGAAGGCATCGGTCGGAGGTTGTTGGTGATTTAAGGCGGGAGAGGAGAAGCTCTTTCTGCCTCTTTTGCTGCCTCTGTGCCCATGAGCCCTGCAGCCCCTGGCCTACATTCACTGCCAGACACACTGGTGTTAGGGTGGCGGGTGGACAAGGCCAGGCGGGTAAGACCCAACATCCATAAATTAAGATGTCAGAAAGTAGACAAAGTAGGGCACAAGGCTTTCTGTATTGTTGTTTTGTGTTATGAGGGAACAACAGTTGGTTTGTTGGTTGTGTTCCTTGCATTGTCTCAGATGATCCTCAGGCTGGGAGACAATGGGCAGGGTACTTCACTCCAGATGAACACCTCATCCCCCTGCAGGAGCCAGACAAAGCTAGAGTAATGATGATGTAAATCTGAAAACAAAAGGCAGAAAGAAAGTGGGGAAGTGTAAAAATATAAATTGAATGAGCATGTTGGCATTTGGTAAGAAGGGCACTGGAAGACCCCTGCTGTTTCCTCACATCACGCATCCCAGACACACCTCTCCTCATCTCCTCTGGCCTTTGGCGCGAGAGACATTGGAGATAATTGTCTGGGATGTTTTCTATCCCGGGAATAAGACGAGGAGTCGTAGCGGTTGAGGAGGACGAAGACCAGACGAAGGGCGGACGGGACAGAGCGAGGGAGGGGTAATGAGAGAGGAAATAAAGCTAAATGAAAGCCAGCGCGGGAGAAAAGGGCAAAGAGGATGTGGACAGACTGATGAAGGGCGAAGGAGGAGAGGACAAAGGCAAAGGGACAGAGAGGAGGGGGCGGGACAGACGGCTGTAAAACCAACACAGTCTCACTCCCTGATAGTCCAATAGCGACGCTTGGTCAGGGTCCTTTGGCGTGCAGTTGTGACGCACCGAGTCTCCCTCAGCTTCATAAACGGACACAAATAGCTTTCAACTGATTGCAATGTATTCCCATCGGCGGTGGTATTTGACGCTCAGGGAAGCACCGCATCCGTCCATGTCGGCGGCAGGAAAAGGCAATGTGAGCGTCCATTCCCATTGGATAACGGAGAATTGTACACCCGGAAGTAAGTATTCTCTTTACTGTCGATTGATTTTACAGTGATATCTGCACTACTCATCAACTCAAAAATACCAGATTATCCTTGTTAATTACACAACATTGATTGGTTTAAATTGTGTACAATGCTTTTGTGTTTTTCCCCTTCGATTCGGTGAAACTATTTTTTTTTCGGAGTTTAGGATGGCAGAAGACACTACACTACCCATAATCCTTAGTTATCGTTTGGGACTACAACATCCGCTTTGCTTGAAAAAAACCCGTGATTAGTCTTCAAGCTCTGTGATTGGATGTTGGAGTGGCAGTGCGCCAAGGTTATGCCGAGTGTCAAACAGCTCTTTGAAATGGAATGAAACCACGGCAGACTATCCAAAATTGGACTCGAACGGGTCCAACCCCAACCCCCACCCCCCATAACTACACATGCTGGGTAATTGTTTTTCGCAACATGTTCTATGGCACGTCTCTACTGGGAGTTGTAGTTTTCGTATTTCCCAGAATTAGAAGTTGCCAGTATTAAACTGTGTACACCCCTAGAGGTTTAGGGGATGGGAAACACATAGGTGTTATATAATTAATAAATGGGTGAAAATTGCTTGTGTCCATAATGGGCAGCATTAACATGACAGCTCAGGTCAGAAGAGCTTTATTTAATAGCTGTTCTTATGTCTGTGACCCCTCCTGTTGTTAATTGATAAGCCTTGAAACATGCACTTGTCAAGGTTCAGAGGCAAATGTTGCAAATATGGCAGTAGCCATCGATCATCTTAAGATAAGATAATATATACTTTATTGATCCCAAGTTGGGAAATGTTTTCGTTACAGCAGCATGTACAACATGCAATTTATTGTTACTTTGTAATTCTACTCCACTACAATTCAGAGGTTAGCCTGGTATTTTTACTTCTCTACATTTATTTTAGTTACTTTGCAGATTTTCATTAATGATGTGAAATATATACAACCCTTAATCAAAAAACTGTTGCATTGCATTTTAATAGCCATCCAGCTATAGATGGCCCTACCCACAATGCTTTGGGGAGATAATGGAAATCAATGGTATGATGTAAGGCCAGAGCGGTGCCCCCATGGTCTTATCTGACTAAAAAGAAGGAGATAGAAGGGGCCGCTGACTTGACAAACTGGTATTGTTGGTGTTCCAGCAACCATAACACAACACACACACACACGCACGCACATGCTCATCAATGATTCATGAGTAGAGGAATTACCGCTCTGCTCTCCTTCTGTTTCCCCATACCGACCACTCCCTCATGCTCTCTAATAACATCTCATCTTACTCACACACCACATGCAAGGCAAATACTTAGATACAGATGCTTGTGTGTGTGTGTGTGCGCGCGGGCGCGCGCACACACACACACACACACACACACACACACACACACACACACACACACACACACACACACACACACACACACACACACACACACACACACACACACACACACACACACACACACACACACACACACACACACACACACACCATTCCTAGATGTTAAAACAAAGTGTGTGTTTGTGTGCTGTGTCGCAGTTTATCCAAACTTACACACACTTTTCTAAGTGTTTTCCCCCCTCCTTCCAGCAGGCTGCAGCTGGAAGCAGAGTGCAGTTACTCCTCACTTTCCTTCTTTTATTGCGTTGCATCAGCTCTCCATTACAACAAAAGCGTTGCGACAACATGACGAAATCTGGGATTGTTAAAGTTCTTAAATGAGGACACAGATCGGCTTTTATTAAGTTAGAGTGTAACACGAATAAAACCTCCACTGCATATATTTGTGATATGATGTGCATTACTGGCAAATGTATGGAAGCGAGCTGCTAATGTGGAAGAAATGATGAGATCATGGAGAAAGCACCGACAGAGAGAAGTGTTTCTAAATTATTCACCGCTGATCTAAACACCATAGTGGCCTCTAACAGATTTGTTCAACTTTTAAGTTGTTCCGTTTTATTAGCTGCTGTAGAGTTGAGATGAAATCTGCAGACTCTGAGCTCCACAGACAGCCCACGGTAAGGATATGAACACAAAGCTACAAGCTATTTTACATGTTGTTAACTGAACCATCTAGCTCAATTTGTTAGTATAATCATGCTAACTATACTGACTACAAACCCCAATTCCAATGAAGTTGTGTCAATTGTAAATAAAAACAGAATTCAATGATTTGCAAATCCTTTTTGACCTATATTCAATTTATTACACTACAAAGACAAGATATGTAATGTTCAAACTGATAAACTTTATGTCTTTTGCAAATATTCACTCATTAGGAATCTGATGCCTGCCACACGTTCCAATAAAGCTTGGATAGGGTCTGATTTATTCCAGGATATGCAAGTTGGGTGCAGGAGGGAGGCTGTTAGCTCCTACCAAATGACAAAAAATAGCATGCAGTAATTCCAAAGATGTTATTCCTATTATTACATTCCCCTATGGGTGAAAATGTGACCGATTAGTACTGTTACTCCTCAGCACGGGAACTCACAGATACCACTGAGAAGAGGTCAAAGGTCATTGAGCAGGAGACAGAAACATCATGGAGAACATCTAGAACCTATCACCAGTGGTGTGGGTTGACAGTGAGATTAGCTTTCTGCTGTTACTCAGTACGCTTGATGGGTTGAATGCACAAACTGTTACTGTGTTTCAGTTTAATATTTGTATTCTCCTTCCCTTTCCAACATGCTATACATACACTCTTAACAGCTTGGTTTACATTACTTATTTTGATACATATCAAGTAGGGTTCCTCCTACCTTACTGACTGCTCTTTGTTATTTTTTCAATCACACTGATAACGATATATAGAAAGAAAGAGCATGTCCTCACTGCAGCTACAACAACACATATAGATGTTACCTGATCCACAAACTTTAGTGTTATATCATATATAATTTTAGATAAAACGATGTGTACCTGCTGTAAAATTAATACAGTCATATTGTAGATATACTTTGAAATGGCTATCTCTGGCATCACTGAGGCCCTTTTTTGTCAATTGTTCCTATGAATGTAGAGGCTACACATGACTCTGGAAGTTGTCTCATATCACTCTATACCAGGGTTTCTCAAACTTTTTCATACCAAGGACCACTTAACCAATAAAAAAACACTCGTGGACCACCTAACTCCACAAATATAAAAAAACACATCGTTTTTCTAGAACAGATTACAAATCGCCTGAAAATGGTACAAACAAGTGGCAACATGTGTGATGAAGTTGTTGCGCTGGGCTATATCATGCAATTGAAAGTGAAACTTAACCTCGCTCCATTGTGGAGATATTCCCGCGAGAGTGCGGAAAACTTTTATTTATTTATTTATTTCAAATGTGAAATGTTACCAATATACTCACGGACCACTAGGGGGCGCTCACGGACCACCAGTGGTTCTCGGACCACACTTTGAGAAGCACTGCTCTATACTCTTCTTTTGTATTAGCATCTATTCAACATCCTAGTTTGCTGGAAGTGGCGTCGCCTGGCCTGGGCATTCGGAGACATCTGTCTTATTGGCTGACAGGCACCTATCCTGTGAGCTGTGACAATGTTTAAACTGTCAGTCGGACACAGAGTTTTTGAAGATGGACATAAGAAAAAAAAAATCTTAAAAAATACGACAATTCTCAAGTGGTGGCTCACACAACAACCCCAGAGCCACCACTTGAGCCAGGTAAACAAGGTATGTAAATGTAAGTAAACTTCCAAGTTATGTCAACATGTAAGCAAAGCATAAATTACAGCTACGTTGACGTTACTTTGAATCGCGGGGGTAAGCTAAACCATTAACAACTAGCTATAGCTAGCCAGATATATTAAATAAACACTTTGTCATACAATCTAAATGTAATGTTTTTTAGCGTTACCTGGTGATTTCAAAGAAAGCTCTCTGGGAAATGTTGACTTACTGTTCGACATGAAGCTAGAAGCTACCTTACAGTACACAGTTGATCCTGAGTCCTGTCAGTTAAAGTGTTTCATAGTTAGCTTAGCTAAGCATCAACCTAGCACTGAATATATATGGATGTTATGTGACAGTATTTCTGAGAAAAAGTCAGCTGAAATGGTGGCATAGCATGAAATTATAATTCTTCTGAATGATGTTCCTATTGACAGCAGTTTCTATGTGAACATTATGAGATGGACAGCCAGAGAGAATAAATGAAAAACAGTTGTGAAATACTATACGACAGTAAAACAAGAATATAGTTTAAAAGCGGAGTGATTAGTAAAATATAAGAAAAAGAAAATCTGTTTACAGTTCTGTTTCATATGGGTGTTGAGAGAGGTATCCAAAGATCTCTTCATTTTGCTCTCAAAGTGCACCAGATTGATGCTTTTAACTTCAATATTTAAAATAGCCCCCGGACCCCCCTAGAGGAAGTGAGGACCCCCCTAGAGGATGTTAGGTCCACTCCCCACCTATACAAATAGCACTTTACCCCTGCCTATATGCCATGAGCTGATTATCGAGCCTTCATTGTAAGAGTCGCGGGTGTACTATGTGTGTGCGTGTGGGGAGTGTTGCAGTAGAACATTCCACTGTAGCGCCGCGGCCGCCGCCACTGTGGGCTAAGCCCCGAATGTTTCCAGGTCCAGGCGACGCCCCTGGGGTTATGGGTACAAGGTGAATTCCTCCTGTATTGGAATGTCTCAGAACCTAAAACAGACTGGCTGTTTTAGATTGGCTTTGGACACAGAGGCAATAGTCTGTCTGCAATCCAAACTTCTAAAAAGGTGTTTTTATCACAATCCACACTTTTGTCTGCAATCTACTGATTCGAGATTGCAGACAAATCCAATCCTCTAACTGGAATGTACCACTTTGAAACCCACATTTTCTAGTTTTATCCAATTGTGAAAAATATCCAAGTTCACCAGTTTTAGGAACCACAAAGGTTGTATCATCAAACCATGGTCTCAAAAATCTGCAAAGTGCCTTTATTTTTTGTTTTTTAGCATGCCTGTTTTTTCCCACTCAAAGTAAACATACCTGCATATTATTTTTTTGGGCAAAACTTTGAAAACCTACAAAATAATGACCTTGTAATTCATAAACATTATGAGCTGCTGACTCTGAGCAGACATAATAAAGATGCACGTAGATGACAGAGGGGCTGAGCACCCACTGCACGCACACAGAAATATAACAAACACATAAGTGCCCTGACGCGACCCCCCCCCACCTTTAGGCTGTTGTCAACAAGGCAAAGACATGACACTAATGAGACCTGGCTCCCAGCATCCTTTGCACAATGAAACCAACACATTTAGAGGCTAGTTGATGAGTCTCTCTCTCCGTCTACATGTGTGTTTGTTCTCCAAAATACCCCTGAGCTTTAATGTTGTTTTATGACATTTAGCTGGAGCGTAGGCTCCGCTGAGCGGCCGCTCTGCAGCACAGATCCAGACTCATTCAGACGTCTGCCCACCCCCCAGCCGCTCCGCCGACACCTGAGGTCTGCACCCTGTATGTGCCCCGTTACACACATCACATCTGAGTCCCTATCGCATGTATAGGGTGCTGTGTGGCACATGGGAGCAATATCGTTTGTACATTTTGGTCCCATACTGTGCAACCTCTCTCCTCTCTGTATATAAATAATAATCTTTTACTTTAGGTATTTCATTTAGATAATTAAAACTTTTGCTTGTATATTAACTGAAAGGCTACAAACACCGGCAACAACTCATTACTAAATTACCAAATAGGCTGTCGTTTCTCACTCCTTTGAAAAATGACCTATTTGAACATTTTGCTGATCTGGTGCAGCAGGAGTTTCTGAGAGAAATTGAGTAAAGATTGATCATGGTTCAAATAAACATTATAAAGATGGACTGATAGGAGACAGGATCAAAACCATATCGAAAGGGGTTTGTACATCCATTTATAGGATTAATTTTACAACTAAGAACGACTATTCCTGCTGTAGCACATAATTAGCAAATATATGAACACATGTGTTTCTGGTGAACACAGCCTTGCATCTGCAACTTCAGCTGGCACCATGCAGAGGGAGGGTGTTCTCTGACAAAACTGAAACGACAAAGAATATAAAAGATGGTAATGTCATTGTGATATGGACTGTGGACATGGAGTTTAAATATGAGGGTGCTCATCAGGGACGTGCACAGACGAGGGGCTATTGCTCTAAACTGGAAAAAGGGCCTCCCCCCGAAAAAAAACATAAGACCTTTTGAAAATTGTAACTTGTTTTTAATAAATAAAGAAACCAAACGATTATTACATCAACTAAATTGAACAGTAATTCACATCTCATAACAAAATAAGCTAAGGCGACTACTTGCATTCGGTGACTTGATTTTAAAAATGAAAACCAGGGACATTTTTCATTTTGCGGTCCATATCTCATTAAAATATCTAATGTTAGTAACGATTAAAGATAACATGGGGATAATTCTGTTCTAATTTAGTTTGACCATTGTAACTGCTGTGCAGTCCAGACATAGGCTACTGATAAAATAGGGCCTCTAACTTAAATAAACTCACTAATTAATGAGTTTAACCAGTTCAATACGCATTATTCTTATTCTTATCATTCTTTATGAGCGCAGTAACGATAAGGTATCTAATTACTTATTTATTTAGTATTCCATAACTTAATAACAGAGATGGTCAAACTGAAATGGTAGAGACATGGCAGAAATCCTACAATGAAGCGGGACAGTAAACTGTTCACCCGTGAGAGGGTGATCAAGAAAAGAGAGCGAGCGGCCCCGTTGAGGGAGTTTACAGATGAAAAGACACAGAAAGACAGAAGCACAAAAACAACAAGTAGGCTATATTTAGGTATCTTTTTGTAAATAACCGACGGTATCAAGAGGAAGTAAAGTCTGGTGCTCATGACTGGAATGGTCTAATGAGAAGATGCTATTGGTTGCGATAACAGGTGTTAGCTGTTATTTGCACCGAGCTAATAGCCAGTTTAACCAGATGCAATCTTGTTAAATGTAGTTTTTGGCATAAATCTAGTTGTTTGAAGGAGATGTTTTCACAGTAATATGATTTTTTTTATTAAAGCAAATATGTAAAAATTGTAGTTCCTTTTTTTCACTGCTTCCAGTATTAATGCTCAGCCTGCCTAGAATGTTGAGCTATGGCTTTTATAGCAATAGTTGTAGCCGTTAAGGTTTCTTCCCAACACTGCTCATCATTAGTGCTGTTATGGAGTCAGATCACCCTGCAGGAAGAGCGACGAGATGTTGTTGTGAACTGATCCCAGACAGCGGGATCAAACAGGAAGCACTGCCTTGTTGTGGGGAGCCTAGAGGAAAGCCTTCTTTTAACGCCCGGAGTGCAAATGTGAAGCTGTGTGTGTGTGTGTGTGTGTGTGTGTGTGTGTGTGTGTGTGTGTGTGTGTGTGTGTGTGTGTGTGTGTGTGTGTGTGTGTGTGTGTGTGTGTGTGTGTGTGTGTGTGTGTGTGTGTGTGTGTGTGTGTGTGTGTGTGTGTGTGTGTGTGTGTGTGTGTGTGTGTGTGTGTGCCTTTTCTAATGTACTTGCCGCATTAAGCACTTCACACAGCTACAGCAGGGATAGCTTCTGCCTCATTCATGCACTGATGCACATTACAGTAGAACAAACAGCGAAACTTGGCTTTCACCAGATCACTTTCTATTGAATTAATCCAAGTGTGTGTGTGTGTGTGTGTGTGTGTGTGTGTGTGTGTGTGTGTGTGTGTGTGTGTGTGTGTGTGTGTGTGTGTGTGTGTGTGTGTGTGTGTGTGTGTGTGTGTGTGTGTGTGTGTGTGTGTGTGTGTGTGTGTGTGTGTGTGCCCTGAGCTGCGATGGAAACACATTAGTGTATAAGTGAACAGCATGGAGCAGTATTTCCACAGTCTGAAAATGGGAAACAGATGAGGTCTTGTCAGGAGTGAATATTTGGAGGGGAGCTCATTGGCAGTCGATCGGGGGACGCACATGATTTGATTTTCCTCTCTCCCAACATGAGGAACGAGAGGGAAGGGTGTGTTTTTTTTTAAAGATTTTGACCACTTTCTGAGTTCTTAAAGGCAAAGTAGCAGGAAGAACAGCAGGCAGGAGGAATAAAAGCCTTTTCTTGTAATATATTTTCATTATTGAAGCGGTAACTGCACAGCAGGGGACGAATGCAGTGCAGGGGACAAATGCAGTGCTGGAGACAGGTGGAATTTAAGTACATTTTGATTTGATGTAAACTCCTCCCTACTTGCTGTGTGAATTCAGGCAGACCAGAAGGCTGTGCACTGGCAGGTTTACCCCCAGTAAAAAGTATTCTCATCACTCAGGCTGCTCCCTGACAGAGTGAGGACTGGAGAGGTGCAAGTTCACCGCCTGGGCACTGCCTTGAGCAAGGCATGTATCCAACTTCTCCATGGGGCCAAACCATTGGCACCTCTCCACTATATCATGTGTATAGGTCCTGTTAGTGCATGGGTCTGTGTGTGATGTAATGTAAATATCACCAGAGTGAAAAGTTCCACTCGTATGTCTGAAGGCTTCACTGCTAATATTCACAAGCTGGAAATGTTGGCAACAACTGATCTATAGAGTGTGCACTGTGGCTTTTTGGATAGCATTGTCTCTTTTTTACATTTTCATGAAAGTAGAAAATAAACTATACAAACATGTATTATGTACAGAAAAAGTGACATTAGACACTCCTCAGCTCATCTGACAGCTGCAGTGTGACTGGATCAGCTTTGGAAATTGACTAAAGTCAGTGCTCATTAGTTAAATAAAAGCAGGACTGCTAGAAATGAGAGGGCTCTGAAATGAGGTTGGATACTGTATGTTGGGTTTGAAGGGAAATATTGTTTTTTTCAACCTGGGTCTTGTTTTCGTTGTTTGTCAGCTATTTGTCATGGTTACATTTCCTCAACTCACTTACATGTAGTTCAGTTCAGATTGTTATGTTCCATGGAGGGCATCTATTTACAGTAGCAGAAAAAACACAAACAACGCACAGAAGTGTTCCCACTTTGGTGGACTGTTGAAAGACAGTAATGATGAAAGAAAATCCCCGGCTGAGTCCAGCCCGGATACATTCGAATTGTTAAAAAAAACAAAAACCTTCCCCTTCATCTGAGTGAAAAAGGTCATAGTATTAATGAAATGATTCATCAGGACTGACTGAGAGACGTCTTTATGAGAAAGAGGATGTTTCAGTCTGCAGATGTTTAACTAAAATGTTCTGTAGATGGACTACTGAATGCCCTATGCATTCTTATCGTGTTATTTAATGAGGGCTTTATAAACAAGGACAAATATTTTACTTCATTACAAGGATTTAAATTGAAATTAAAAAAGGAAAGAGAAAGAAAATGGTTGCCCTCTCTCCTGTCCACTCGTATTCAAATATTTATTTAATGTATAAATACAAAAATGTAATTATATTTTTATGCATAGTCTCCAAGTTATTTATGCGGTCCGGTGATCCCTGCTTAATGAAAGGGCAGTGAAGCTACTTTCCTATCATCCAGAGTATTTTAACAGTTCTTACCAGGACTGACACTTGGGATCCTTCAAAAATGACAATTCAACCAGAACATAAGTGACCTGCTCCATCGAAATCAGTCGCATTGACCCGAAGACACATTTTGAGTTGTATACACTGTTGGAAAGAGGAGATTCCTAGCTTTCTAATTATATCAGGATTGTTGTTGTACAAAATATGTCACATTATATAATGACTGTCACCGAGTCATCATTTTGAGAAAAAGGCCTTCAAAGTTTTCTCTTCTCTGGAATCCATCAATCTGATTGATTATTAACGGAGCAAATGATCAAAATACTACGGAGGGAAGATATTTTCGTTTGGATTACTGGTCTGGGGGAAGCTTGCGAGTGTGTGTGTATACCAGTGACGTGCCGTGACTTTTATACCTAGGCCCTCTGACCCCCTCCCCCTTCCCAAAAAAAAAAAAAAAAAGGAAGAGTCATTACGTCACAGCGTATACTTCAGCGGAATATCAAAACAATGGCCCGGGGTGCAAAACGCATCAATGACAGGGCACCCACAGCCAAGTAACAATTAAAAATGAATTAAGTCGGCACGGCGGCCCACATTGAAAATGACTTTGAAAAAATGACAACCTTTGATGATCAAATCACTTAAACACAAAGTCCATCCTCCTGTCCTTTTGGAAGAAGCACTTGATGGCGGGTCATTCAGCTGATCCTTTGCCACTCCAGTTTATCATTGTAACTCAATCTTGAAAATTACTCGGTTAATAATTTCGCAACGATGTCATCACTATCACTGAAGTGAGCCATCATGAACGAACTTACGCTAATCATAAATCTATCGATTAGATTTATGATTCGAACATAATAAGTAGGGTAGACATGTGGATATTATCCGGCTGAACAAAACGTACATTTATCTAACAGGTTCGTTTTCCACAGACCTTATTTCCAGCTATTTTCCAAAACCCTATGGAGAAATCCCATTGCTTTTTTATCGAGGGAACACAAGCGCAGCTTACTTCCGGGTTTTAGGACGCGTCACTGCAGCACTTGCATAAACTTCACAGCGGGCGGAACTTGTCATAAAGTCCGCGAAAATAAAGCCCACCCATTTAGAGGGAAGATATGATTGGTCAAATTGTACTGTCACTTAACATTACTCTCTCGTTGAGTTACTATAGCTGGCCCTCTGTGAATTTACAGCAGGACAGTAACTCGCAAAGAGGGCCAGGCGATCTTTTTTCATTTAACCCTTCACATTCAAACAGAAACTGAACAGGCAGATTCGAAGGATTTATTTCTTTGGAAATGTTATTTTAAACACAATTAAATCAAGTTATTTTGGTAAAACTAATGAAAAATATAACTAAAAAAATATTAAAAAAAAAAAAAAAAATGTAGGCCCTGACGGCTCGCCACTGGTGTGTATGTGTGTGTGTGTGTTTGTGTAATTTTGCGTATTGGGTTTGTTTTCCGGGGAAAACACTCACGAGAAACACTGGCTGTTGTTATGCCTGCTGTGATTTTACGTTACTCCGTTCTCCGCTTGTAATTATGCCGTTACAAGCTTGAAAGTTGTATTTATCATCTGAATTTGCCGGAACAAGTTTAATATTCTGAAAGCCAAGACTTTGTTTAATTTAAATCAGATGAGAACAAACTGTAACGGACCTTGCCGTGTTATCTATGATTACTATACGCCTTACATTCATAATTTCAGCAGGAGGGAGGGGAAGCAGCGCTGCGGAACAGCAGAGTGGCGAGTGAGAGCTGTCATCTTCCCTTTACAAGCTTCAAAAATGTATTTATCGTGTGATTTTGGAAATAAAAGTTTCATATTCTGAAAGCCAAGACTTTGTTTATTTAAAATCAAACAAAACACGCAAACCCCGATTACGCAAATCCACGTTTATTTTGAAATGAGCCGTTGCGACTTCCGACTGATTTCGATAGAGCGGGTCACATATGTCAATAGAAAAAACGCTAGCCCAAAGTTTCACTTAGCCAGTACAGAATAAATGAGCTACAACTGATCCTTTACCTGGTCAAAGCCACAGTGCTGATGAGCTGCTGATGAGTGTTTTTTAAACTTTTTAGACAGGAACGGGTCTAAAATGTCTAATTCTCAACCTTAATCATAATCATTAGTAAAAATCCTCATTATAATTATATTCCAGATACACATTTTCTCTGGACCTTACTGAGATTTGGGTGTCATTCTTATGTTTAGTTTCCTATCAGGAAACGTTCCCCCTCCAGCAGCAGAATGTATTTGTCTGAGAGGTTAAATACTGATGCTCCTCTGCTGCAGACATACTTTGTGATTTCAGATGATGGTGTATTTGCTAGCATCCTGGTTTCTGACAGTACAGGGAAAGATAAAGGCTGCTGACCAACTGTGACAGTATGAGAGGTCAGTAGATCTCAGAGTAAGGATGGAGAAAGGAACAGAGTGATAGGGAGGATGAAAGCTGCAGAAGCATAATGTGAGAGAGGACAACATGTGAAAAGCTGCTAAAGAAAGTAGGACAGCTGAGCATGGGAAGAGTGCAGGGACGGTGGAAGATGGGGGTATTTTCTTTGAACAAAATGAGAGACAGAGATAGAGGGAGGGGGGAAAGAAGGGAAAGGCTATTTGTGTGGAGATTGCAGCTCACTGACACAGTACAGCACTCAGTGACCAGAGGAGGAGGATGGAGAGAGAGAAAGAGGGCAAAGTTTGCAAAATCCTTCACTCCAGGGGCTGAAGATAGAGAGGGATGGAGGGGAAGGAAAGCAGAGGACAGAGATTAGTGGCAGGGGCTAACCCATGGGACAGCCGAGTGGCCTGCCAGTGGAAATGCATCATGGGTATTATATTGTGGTTGTGTGTTTTGGCTTGGAAAGTGAGAGACCATTTATAATTCAGGGTGACTAGTACCACCCGAGGCAGACACTCTCAATCTGGTTTAGCTCTCTTTCTTCTATTCTTTCGCCTCTTTCCCTCCTCCTCCTCCTCCTTCTCTTGTTTTTCCTAGTTTTTCTCCCCCTGAAGCGCCTCACACTCTATGTCTCATTGTTATCTTGTGTTTCTTTGCCTTTTTTCTCCAGAGCCATTTCTCTAACACTAACTCGTTCCCCAGTTCTCTGTGTGTGCAATAACACAAGTCAGACGGGGAGATGGCTTCTTTTGATCACAGTTAAAATATAATGGCTGATAAAACATCTCAGAGCACAGAGCAGAGGAAACGGTGCTGAAAGACGCTCTAGCTTCATCATCACTCTGCGGAGCGGTACATTTAATACATATTCTCTCTCCCCCCTCCTCCCTTCAGTTGTGTACAGACTGACGGGTAATAATGGATTTTGACGAAACTTTTACGATCCTGACGGTCAAAATGACGGTCAGTGAAAAAGTGTAGCGCAACCTCTGATCTTTACTATTTAGTATCCGGAAAAAAAATATTGGATCACCCTCTATATGTATTGAGTCACTAAATCCTACTTACTAAACTCAAAACTTATTTGACACCGATTTGATAGCCGATTTACTTAATTGTAAAGTATGTTGTGTAAATTCCTCAAAGCTAAGCAATAATGAAAAACTCAGCAGAAAATAATATATGTGCTCAGTCGCCTGTGAAACTCCATTATTTATAGCTGCTGTACAGAGCTTACATAACGCCACCGGCATGTGTGGCTCTGATGGTAATGTATGCCCACAGAGGGAACACCTCTAAGCCACAGAACAATTTGATTTAGCAGAGCTGATTATAATCACATGATCCAGGAGGGAGAACGGTGTTACCTTTAAGGACACATCGGTCAGGTGTTGTCCTGATGAGGCTGGGGCTTTTTTCCATGAAGACCACAGATTTCTTAAGAAGTGAGTCAAATGGGCTTTTCAGCTCTTTTCAGGGGGCAATAACAAACACTGTGAAATCTGTACAAACCAGAGGAAATCCCCACTGGGATACTCAACCCTTAAATAGGCAAGCACCTAGAAGTAATTTGGAAAATTAATAATTGGCTATTTTCTACGCTAAAATGACACATTTCAAGATATTTTTTAAAATATGACTTTTTCCAGTTTACACTCTTTATCTGCTGTGATTATCATGTTTTATTAGACCTATATTTTATTAATTCATTTTACACCCAAATTACATGCATATTACACTTCTATTGCACACATTAAACACTTTTTATTAAACCCATATTACATTGTTTTACCAATTTTACATCCATATTAAAACTACATTACACCCATGCTACACATTGTCACACCCTGTCAAATGAATGTATCACACAGAAATCATCTGAGGGTTATTACCTAATCATTATATAAATAATATAGCTTTTGAAAGTAATCATCCTTACTTTTAAAATGTGGATGCTTCAAGGTAACACACCTGTAAAAAGGACAGACTTGCAGCTGAATATCTGACTACCTTGGAAATAACTCTGATGACAGCTCAGTTTACATATTGTTTAAAATAATGTTTCTTTGTTTCATTTGGAGATCCCAACAGTTCTTTACTAACGTTACAGTAGTTCTCTATCAGAGCTTGACCCCTGTCTGTGTCTAAAAATGCAACCATATCACCGAACAGAACTCTGAGAGCATGATGCCGTCAGCATAATGTTAACACTTCTTGTCTTTAATCATAAAACTGACACACTCACTGTTTTTGAAGAGCAAAAAACACAATCCACTCACTTTATTCCTGAATATTAAAATGAAATAGTTTATCTTATAACCACCCATTTTTGCCAACATGAAGACACAGGCTCATGATGTACATTTACCATAGTGATGGGAATTACGGCTCTTTGAAGGGAGCCGGATCTTATGGCCCTTTCCGAGAGCCGTTCAATAGAGCGGTTCAAAAGAGCCGTTTTTTTAAAGGGGGCGGGGTTAATAGGTTTATCTGCGAAATAATCACCAGGATAATGATTGACTGTATTGCCAGAAATCTACTTTTACTCACAGAAAAAATGTATAACTTGCTACATCTCTCAGCCAAACTACAAACTAGAATGCGTTGTGCCATCATCTATGGCACATTTGCATTCAGGAAAGCAAGTTCCTTTAAAGGCGAGTGGATTTATGGCAGGCAGTGAACCAACGATAAAAAGAACGGCTCTCACCAAGTAGGACTCGGTTCCCTTCGTTCGTACCAAAGAGCCATTCAAAAGAATCGGGTCATTCACGAACCTCACATCACTGATTTACCACTGTTGGGGAAATATTTTCCAAGGCCCATAACTTTGACCCAGTGTATCAGTTTGTACTGCCCTCACTGAGCTCAGGCACCTGTAGCCTTGGCTGCTGTGCTCTCAGTGTTTTGTCTCCCTGGTCCTGCTTGTTGGCGTCAGCTGATAGAGGAGTTATTGTGCTTTGCCTGTTTTATCTTGTTATGCAGCATGTTGATTATTCTCTCAGAACCAGCTAAATACATGGGTCTGGGGTAGAGATCTTCAGAATTGGTTGGGCATCTGCTGTGACATGTCCTGTCTCCATTGCTTTAGAAGTTTCCCTCACAACCACAAGGCACTCTCTAGATCTCACCATCATCTTCACCTTTGATGAGTGAATGCTGTTTATTGGGTCACATCACATGATGAAGATGAGCTCATCATCATTATACTGCAGGTACACTCAGTGGGGGTTGATCACTGCTGGATAGAAATAACCTGACTTGTTTTTTTTCATGACATATTTTTAGCATATTCACAATAGGAAGGCAGGGATATGATTGATTATTACTGTGGGTACAGTCATTTCTGAACAGAGCACCCTTTACTTTGTATTATAAGGACATGTAGTGCTGTCACTTGGTTAGGATCTGTCTCTGCTTTCTATCTCTGACAGTAGAGAGATATTCTGCCAGCTCATAATCTCTGTTTAGAGCCAGGTAACATTCTAATCTACTTTGGCTTTTAGTTTCTTCTTCCCAATGTTGTAAATAGTTGTGTTTACATTGTGTTATAATGCGTTTGACTGTGATTGGTGTAAATAGTTGTCTTTACATTGTGTTATAATGCGTTTGACTGTGATTGGTGTTTGGAGAGCAGTGTTGTTGAGAGACTGGTCAGAGTGACTCTGAGAGGGGGCAGCTAGCCTCAGCACCAGCTGACATAGGGGACTCTTTCCTGGGTTTAGCTCTTGGCTTTGGAGGGTGTCTCGGGGGCTGGATCTAAGGTGGTTAAAGAATGTTAGTGCTCTCTTTTGAGTGTTAATGATCAGTGGGTATCTGCCTAATTCTGCTCTACATGCATTTGTTGGTGTTTTTCTCTGAACACGTCAAATGTATCTGCAGAATTCTGCATGTAAAGACTCTGTTGGATGTTTGTCCCAGCGGGTATAGCTCTGGTGACTGAGTGGACCCCACACTTCACTACGGTACAGCGCAATGGGCTGGATCACACTATCAAATATTTTAAGCCAGATTTTAATTGGAATTTGGACATTATAAAATGTTCTCTTAATTGCATTTAGAGCTCTTCTTGCTTTTTCTTTGAGTGCATTCACTGCCATGTTGAAACTTCCTGATGCTGTTATGGTTAAACCGAGGTAGGTATAACTCATACTATTTGTTCTCCTGACATCTGGGGCGTTTTTGGAAAACCATGATATTAGTTTTTTTCATATTGACTGCCAGGGCCCAGTTCTTACAGTACTGGTCTACTATGTGCAGCTGTTGTTTAGTCCTTGTTCAGTAGGAGACAGCAGAACAAGGTCATCAGCATAAAGCAGACACTTCACCTCTCTATCTAGGAGGGAGAGACCAGGAGCAGCACAGTGATCCAACTGAACAGCAAGTTCATTTACAAGGTATATGCAGGAATCCTGAAGTCAAATTCAATACCTTTTAAGACCTTTTTTAAGACCCTTTCCATACATTTTAAGACCTCATCGCAACTTCGAGTTCTAACCGGTTACATTGGCGACACACTTTACCTCACATTTACTATATAGATTGTAATATAGCACAACTAAACAGAGTGCAGACAGACTACTGAAGCCTCCTCTCCACATGAACTTCAACCTCTCTGTCAAGGTCAGGTTTAATGCAGTATGCTGCTTTGTTGCTTCTGTACTCTGTGCTCTTTCATTCCAGTAAAACTCCTCAGAAACCATTAGAAACCAGTATTTGACCAATAAACAAAACAATTGACAAAACTTTGAACTATGAAATATATTAAACTTTGGTGAGCTTCAGCGGGGTAATGCCATATAGGAGCTCCCTCACAAATACCCAGGGGTTAAATTGGGCTGGGGCTGTCCGGGGCTAAGCCCGGCACATAGGACGATGCTCTGACGTCATCACCCTCACACATTTGTCATATGTGACCCGCTCTATCGAAATCTGTCGGAAGTCGCAACGGTTCATTTCAAAATAAACGTGGATTTACATAAAAACTATTTTTTCGGGGTTCGGGTGTTTTGTTTGATTTTAAACAAACAAAGTCTTTACAAGCTTCAAAAATGTATTTATCGTGTGATTTTGGAAATAAAAGTTTTGAGGGACTCGCAATCTGCTCTTCCGCAGCGCCGCCCCCCCTCCCTCCGGCTGACATTATGAATGTAAGAGTATAGTAATCATAGATAACACGGCAGGGTCCGTTACAGTTTGTTTTCATCTGATTTCAATTAAACAAAGTCTTGGCTTTCAGAATATCAAACTTGTTTCGGCAAATTCAGAGGAAAAATACAGCTTTGAAGCTTGTAACGGCATAATTATAAGCGGAGAACGGAGTAACTTTACGTCACTGCAGGCATAACAACAGCCGGTGTTTCTCGTGAGTGTTTTCCCCGGGAAACAAACACAATACACACAAACGCAAAATTACACAAACACACACACACACATATACACACACACACTCGCGAGCTTCCCCTCCAAACGAAAATATCTTCCCTCCGTAGTATTTTGATCATTTGCTAATAATCAATCAGATCGATTAATTCCAGAGAAGAGAAAACTTTGAAGGCCTTTTTCTCAAAATGATGACTCGGTGACAGTCATTATATAATGTGACATATTTCGCTTAATATTTGGAGTACAAAAACAATCCTGATATCATTAGAAAGCTAGGAATCTCCTCTTTCCAGCAGTGTATACAACTCAAAGTGTGTCTTCGGGTCAATGCGACTGATTTCGATAGAGCAGGTCACATATTTGGAAGCCCTTTCTATTTCTGGTTTGTGTTTTGTTCATAATGTACATTTTTATATATTGCAGAGTGGTTTCGGGAGCACATATTGAGGAAGCAGTAAAACGTAAGGATGTCTAACAGTACCAATATAGTGTCGCTGAATGTAAATGGTCTAAGCACACCAAAGAAAAGAGAGGGTTATAAGAAAATTGAAAAAGGAAAATGTACAAATCATATTCTTTCAGGAGACCCATTTATCCAAATTAGAACATGAAATACTGAGAAGGTACGGTTTCAGAAATGTATACTATAGTTCATATAAGGAGGGGAGGTGAAGAGGAGTTGCAATATTAATATCCAATCAAATGCAATTTGAATATGAAAAATAAATCAAAGACAAAGAAGGAAGGTATATCATAGTTAAAGGAAGATTAGAAAATTAACCAATAACACTGATATATATATGCACCTCCAGAAAGCGATACAAACTTTTTTAAATCTCTGTTCGATGTAATTGCTGTAGAAACAAAGGGAATCTTAATTTGCGGTGGAGAGTTGAATGTTGTTATGAACCATATTAAGGATACAACTAGTCACAAAAGATCCAAACGCCAATTATCAAAATTCGTAAATATATCACTGGAAGAAATCGGGATGATAGATGTATGGAGAACCCTACATCCTTTGGAAAAAGACTTTACACATTTTTCGGCCGTCCATAAGGTCCACTCAAGGATAGATTATTTTCTCATAAATGTAAATTATATTCACAGGGTAAAGGAATGTAGGATAGGAGGGGCAGATGTGTCGGACCACAATCCAGTCTTCTTAAAAAATATGTTTAAATAACAGGACACGACACACTGTCTGGAGACTCAACACTGGAATATTAAATAGTGAACAAAGAAAGGAGAGAATAAAAGCAGATATTACAAAATACATAGAGGAGAATGACAATGGAGCAGTAGACCCTACAATCCTATGGGATGCCATGAAAGCGGTCATCAGAGGGAAATTGATAGCTGAAACTGTAAATGCAAAAAAGATTAAATTAGAGGCATATCGAACATATTCAAAAAGATTAAGAGAATTGGAAAGGGAATTTCAGAATACAAAAGAATCAGAAACAGACCAAGAAATCAAACATTTGAGAACAAAGATAAATGATTTACTACTTGATGAAATTGAAAAGAGGAACAAGTTAGTGAAACAAAACTATTATGAAACTGGACCCGGAGCCACTAAACTATTAGCAAAACGTTTACGAAAACAACAAATCATCAACACTAGAAATAAAATTAGGGACACAGATACAAACGTGCTAACGTATACACCGGAGAATATAGAAATAATTTTTCAGGATTACTACAGGCAATTATATACACAACCAACATCCGCAGATAAAGAGGAAATGAGAGCTTTTTTAAACTCACTAGACTTACCGTCAATTGGCAACATAGAAAACGATGTTCTTACAGCGGACATCACAATACAGGAGGTGAATAACGCAATAAATACATTAAAAAATAATAAATCTCCAGGTAGTGATGGAAACCCTGCAGAATGTTTAAAGAAGAGCTGGCACCGCTTCTACTATCCTCTTTTAATTGGACAATTCAAAATAACAAGATGCCACCATCATGGACTGAGGCAATAATTTCAGTCATACCTAAACCAGGAAGGGATAAAGAACACTGTGGAAACTATGAGGGGCCGTACAGGCCGTAATTCATACTGGTCCTCTCACGCACATACATTCTCCTTTTACATACATATATTTTCACTCTTACACACATATATTCTCCTTTTACATATATATATATTCACTCTTACACACATATATTCTCCTTTTACATACATACATTTTCACTCTCACACACGTATATATTTACACTCACACATTCATACATTTTGCTCTCATATTATCATATTTCAATGCACACATTCATATATTGTCACTCACACATTCATGCATTTTGTTCTCATATTCATATATTTTAATGCTCATATTTATACATTTTGCTCTCATGCACATTCATTCAATGTTTACATTTAATATTATAAATAATATATGCTTGTATGAAGACAATATATGTATGCAAGTGAAGAATGTATGTATGTATGAAGACAATATGTGTATGCAAGAGAAGAATGTGTGTATGTATGAAGACAATATATGTATGTGTGAGAGAAAGTATAGTGGAAACGGAAGGCAGGTCATTATCGCGCTGTGATTGGCTCAGGAGGTCGAGCGGGGCGGGCTCATGTTCAGAACTTCGGATTCAAATCAACATGATGGAGGGAGATGAATCCGTGTATCTACGGACCATTTGTTTTTCTTTATTAAAAAAGTAAACGGAAGAGCGTCTGAGAGGCGTTTTTGCCCTTTTGCTTTTTACCTTACTAAATGGTCTAATGGTCAGTGGGGGGAGGGGGCGCCGCGAAACTCGCGAAACTCGCGGAAGTGATTTCAAAACAAAAAGCACTCGTTTGCTTGGAATGGTGATATTATAATCAAGGGGAATTTAGCGATCACAAAGAAAACGGCCAAGACACACATTGAGCCCAGAAAATGAATGTTATTTGAATGAATGTTATACAGCGGTTCTGCACTGCGGTCACCTCAGCCGTCTCGAGTTTTTTTTTCAAATCGGCAGCTCTTTTTTCCCCTGCTATATTTGATGATCGATACAAATGTTTGTTACCACAAGTTCTCAATAAAAGTGACACTGTTGGACTCGGTACTACTTGGACTACTACCACAAGTACAATCAAGTAGCCTACTTTTACTGTGTACTTTTTTGAGTAATCCTTTGTCAAACTCCACCCATGAGTACAAAACATCATTTTATCTTTCATCAAAGAGGGCAGAAAACATGCATTATTGTACTCTGGAGGGGAGTTTGACAGAGTATTACTCAAATAGTACACAGTAAAAGTACTTCATTGTATTTGTGGTAGTTTAACAAGTACTGTACCAACTTTATTAAGAACTTATGGCTAAAAATCATTTGATCCCTCGTCAAATATAGCATAAGCTCTTGTACTACCGTCAGCGCCGCTTCTCTGCGATTACCGTAAAGACGCTATTAATCGCGCACTCAAAAATGAAGAGCTGCTCATTTGACCAAACAAATGCGAGAGACGGCTGAGTTGACCGCAGTCAATATCATTAAGAACTAATGGTAAAATTGTCTTTTTATCATTCATCAAAGATAGCAGAAAACATGCATTATGTAGGATGCACTATGGAGGGGACTTTGACAGAGGATTACTCATAAAGTACACAGTAGAAGTAATTCATTTTATTTTTGGTAGCAGTCAAACTAGTACCGAGTCCAACAGTGTCACTTTTATTAAGAACTTGTGGTAACAAATATTTGTATCGATCATCAAATATAGCAGGGAAAGAGCTGCTGATTTAAAAAAAAACTCGAGACGGCTGAGTGACCGCAGTGCAGAACCGCTGTATAGTTTAAATCTCCTAACAATGTTGTCCATTTTAGACACAGGCTTATTATATTTACAGCCCTTAATAACGTTCATTTTCTGGGCTCAATGTGTGTCTTGGCCGTTTTCGTTGTGATCGCTAAATTCCCCTAGTTCCCCCTTGTTTATAATATCACCGTTCCAAGCAAACGAGTGCTTTTTGTTTTGAAATCACTTCCGCGAGTTTCGCGGCGCCCCCTCCCCCCTCGCTCCACTGACCATTAGACCATTTAGTAAGGTAAAAAGCAAAAGGGCAAACACGCCTCTCAGACGCTCTTCCGTTTACTTGTTTAATAAATAAAAACAAATGGTCCGTAGATACACGGATTCATCTCCCTCCATCATGTTGATTTGAATCTGAAGTTCTGAACATGAGCCCGCCCCGCTCGACCTTCTGAGCCAATCACAGCGCGATAATGACCTGCCTTCCGTTTCAACCATACTCCTTCCGTTTCCACTATACTTTCTCTCACACATACATACATTCTTCTCTTGCATACACATATTGTCTTCATACATACATACATTCTTCACTTGCATACACATATTGTCTTCATACATACATACATTCTTCACTTGCATACATATATTTTCTTCATACATGCATATATTATTTATAATATTAAATGTAAACATTGAATGAATGTGCATGAGAGCAAAATGTATAAATATGAGCATTAAAATATATGAATATGAGAACAAAATGCATGAATGTGTGAGTGACAATATATGAATGTGTGCATTGAAATATGATAATATGAGAGCAAAATGTATGAATGTGTGAGTGTAAATATATACGTGTGTGAGAGTGAAAATGTATGTATGTGAAAGGAGAATATATGTGTGTAAGAGTGAAAATATATGTATGTAAAAGGAGAATATATGTTTATAAGAGTGAAAATATATGTATGTAAAAGGAGAATGTATGTGTGTAAGAGTGAAAATATATGTATGTAAAAGGAGAATATATGTGTGTAAGAGTGAAGATATATGTATCAGGGTTTCCGTTAGCCGGTAATTACCGGTTTTTAGCTGGTAAAATTGATTAAAAACCGGTAAATTCAAAGCCTGCCGGTCAAAATGTCTGGTAATAATTAGGGATGCTCCGATAGATCGGCCGCCGGTCATTATCGGCCGATATTCACTCTTAATAGTTTGATCGGTGCTCTCTATAAAGGCCGATCAGGAGAGCTGGATCTGATCGATATGGACTTAAACGCGAGTGAAGTGTAACCGGACGCGAGAGAGAGATCAGATCAGCTGCTGAGTCAGACCGAGACACGCAGCTCTGCATAATCACCTGAAGCCCCGCCTCTGTTTAGCGAGCTGCAGGAGCTGCATGATAAACTGACGGGCTGTCAGGAGAGAGAGGGAGGGAGAGGAAAAGAGAGAATCCGTTTCTCCCGTGTTATTATTCAAAGTTGATGTAAACTTTTCAATAATGTACGTTATCTACTACAAGTAGTTTGTTTGAATGTAATAATTATGTTGTTTGTGGAATCATTTATTGAAAAATGAATCTGAATTTTTCGATCTGTTACGATTATAAACTGAAGCAATATAAAAATGAGTCCCGTGAACTGAGTTTTAAACATCAGCATATCCGCTCATAGTCCGGTAAATTACTTGCTAACGGAAACTCTGCTACACAACTCTTATTATTATTATTGAAATATGACCGGTAAGTTTCAAATTTGTCCGTTAAAATAAATTCTGCCCGGACATTTGACCGGCGAGAAAAAATCCTAGCGGAAACCCTGATATGTATGTATAAGGAGAATGTATGTGTGTAAGAGTGAAGATATATGTATGTAAAAGGAGAATATATCTATGTAAAAGGAGAATATATGTGTGTGAGAGTGAAAATGTATGTATGTATAAGGAGAATGTATGTGCGTGAGAGGACCAGTATGAATTACGGCCTGTACGGCCCCTCATAGGAAACTATAGACCCATCTCAATATTGAACGTGGACTATAACATATACACAACAATTATTTCTAAACGACTGAACACTTTTATATCAGAAATTATAGAAGAAGACCAGACAGGATTTGTAAGCCAACGTCAAGCACAAGATAATATTAGAAGAACCCTACATATAGTGGACCATGCACAAAAGACTAAACAAAATACTACTAGTAAGCATTGACGCAGAAAAAGCATTTGACCGGGTAAACTGGGAATTTTTTTATCAAATATTGGAACGATTTGGATTTAATAAGAAGGCAACACAATGCATAAGAACATTATATCAAAAACCAACGGCTAGAATCAAAATTAATGGAAGCTTGACAGACAAAATTGATTTACAGAGATCAACCAGACAAGGATGTTGTCTATCACCCACTCTATTTGCTCTTTTCATGGAGCCCTTGGCACAGGCCATTCGCCAAAATAAAGAAATTAAGGGGATGGAACATAAGATAGGGCTTTTTGCAGATGATGTCATAGCCTTTCTTGATCAACCGAATACATCACTTCCGGTGCTTATGGAGCTTCTAGAAACATATGGACACCTTTCTGGATATAAAATTAAATATTTCAAAAACACAGATACTAACACTTAACTACACACCGTCAACAATGATTAGGGACACATTTAATCTTAATTGGAATTTAAAGCAAATAAAATATTTGGGTGTCATCATTACTAGAGGATTAAATAAAATATACAAAGCAAACTACAATAAGATAAATCAAGAGATACAAAAAGATATCGAGAGATGGTCTGCTCTGCCACTTGACTTTACCTCTAGAATTGAGACGGTGAAAATGGATCTTCTGCCACGACTTCTCTACCTTTTCCAATCCCTGCCAGTGGAGGTTCCCCAAACTCAATTTACAACATGGGACAGGCAAATATCAAGGTTTATTTGGGGGGGCAAAAAACCCAGAGTAAAGTATGAAACCCTCCAGTTACCTAAAAACAAAGGGGGCATGGGCCTTCCAAAACTAAAGGAATACTATAATGCTGCCCAATTAAGATATGTTGTATGCTGGTGCAAACCATATTACACATCAAAGTGGAAGGAAATAGAAAAATAATGTGTTGAATATCCGATCCAGAATATTATTGTCGATAAAGAAATATACAAGATAATACAGAACCAACTAGATTTAATTTCATCCTTCACTCTGAAATTATGGTTTCAAATAGTTAAAAAGCACGGGATAGGGAAAGATATACATTTACTAAAATGGGTAGCATTTGATAGTAGTTTTAAACCGGCTGGATACGATAAGGGATTCAAACTATGGGTAACCAAGGGGATTACAGCATGGTGCACTTTAGAGAAGGATGGGGAGCTGGAGAGTTTCCAGAATTTGAAGGATAAATATGATCTGGATTAACATGACTTCTACAGGTACTTACAAATAAGGGACTACTACAAAAAGCAAATTAAAAGAGACCCCTCTGCTGAAGTGAATGATGTGATTCAAATCATAACTAATTCATACAAAGAAACCAAAATCAGAACCATAACTGCTCTATACAAAGTATTGTCCACAAATAAACATTCAACTAAATATATAAAAAAGAAATGGGAAACAGAATTGAACACAACCATTTCAGATGATGATTGGCAAAACATGTGGAAGATACATCAATCATCCACCAATTCACGGATATGGAGAGAATACTCTTGGAAGAATTTGATCAGATTTTTTATCACACCTAAGATTCAGAGTAAATACTTAAATACAAATCCTCTGTCCTGGAGAGAATGTGGAGAATCAGAGGCCAACCATGCACACATATTTTGGAAATGCCAGAAAATACATAAGTTTTTTGCAAAAGATACTGAGTTATGAGGTTCCTACATGGTACTCTATCTGGGCAATTTTACAGAGGGAAATGTTCACTACATAGATAGATATCTTGTAAAAATACTGTTAGCTGGCAAGAAAGCCATAACTATGGTACAAGGTGGAGCCTCCTACTGTGGAGCAGTGGATGGAGATCGTGGAGGAGATTCATATAATTGAAAAAATTACATATCGACTGAGACGACAAGAAACACAATATGAAGAGAAATGGGAGAAATGGTCAATGTTTAAGATACAAACAAGCGACAAGGAATACGGACTGATTGAATAAGAAGAACTGTTCTGACAAATGAGAATGTGACTCCTGACTGCATTTTTATTATCTCTGTATTTGTATCTTTAGCTGTATTGCATTGTTTATTTTTGTTTTGGTTGTTATGTACGTGCACAGCTGTTGTTGTAATGCTTTTATGTAATAAAAATAAAAAGTACAAAATATAAGTAATGGAGTAAATGTACACGATTCAGCATAAAATCGAAATACATGAATCATAAAATTGTACTTCAGTACAGTACTTGACAAATGAAAAGATGGCACAGCCCCCCTTCCTGTCTCACCACACTGACTGAGCGTCTCTACGTTTGGTTAACAGCTGTGACCGAGTACTAACTGAAGGCAAGGAAAGGCAAGTTTATTTATATAGCACTTTTCAACACAAGGCAATTCAAAGTGCTTTACAAAAAATGAAAGACATTAAGAAAATGGCATTTAAAATCAGTCATTAAAAAGAAAAGCTAACATTAAAAGAAAAAATACATGGATAAAAGTTACAGTGCAGTCTAAGATATGAATAGTTCAATTAACTGAAGCCATGTACACCTTCATGATCAGTTCATATTGGTCATGTTGTGGGAGAGGCTTTGGAGGGATGCATGAGGAGACGGACATCACTGTTACCAACTTGGCGACCTTCCTCCTAGATAAATAGTCTTGGTAGACTTTTAGAGTTTGTGCTAGCTTCTATTAGTCAATAGATAGATATGCATCTAAGAGTTGGAAACACTGCTGGCCTCTCCAATGTTACCTTCCCCAGCTTAATGCTGCGTCACATGATGAAATGTTCTCTCTCCTCACTGCCAGGTTGGCCAATGTGGTGCTGAACAAAGCTAGGAGCTTTGGTTTCTATGGTTACCTTCCTTAATTGCTTGTGTTGCTTCTGATTACATCACGTACAGTTGTTATCTTATTTGTTTGCTGTTTGAACGGTCAGCATCAATCAGGTCACAGATGAAATCATTTTGAACTCCGGAGGCTGAAGTTCAGACGATCTGAATAGTGAGCGCTTCTCCCCCCTCTG
Organism: Pogonophryne albipinna; assembly: GCA_028583405.1. Taxonomy (NCBI): domain Eukaryota; kingdom Metazoa; phylum Chordata; class Actinopteri; order Perciformes; family Artedidraconidae; genus Pogonophryne; species Pogonophryne albipinna. Next base: position 373,310 of record CM053244.1, on the reverse strand, counting down.
CCTAACTTATACATAATTTACTGCACTGGTTTTGTGTAGGTTCCAGGCTTTATAGTCACACCTATGTTGCAGAGTGAGATGAGACCAATTACAGCTTGAATACAATACAATTCATTTGATTTAAGCAGTAACGTTGTATGATAGGAGATCACCAATATGTGCTTTTCTTTCTGCTGATCTTTCTATTCTTCTCTGGGATGCTCAGACCACAAACTGAGCTGGATGGACTGATGGAATAGAAAAGAGAAAGGAAGACAGCTTAAATTCAGAAAAAGGGGTAGATGGGTGAGAGATGGTGCACGCATCTTGGAAAAATAAAAGGGCCTCATGTCATTGTCCATCTTTTCTCTTTCTTCTCCTCTTATTCATTAATGGTGTTGATGTGAAGTACTTTTATGCCAGCAACCCTAAGGACACATGAGAACAGAGCCTCCAGCTCTCTTCCTTTTTATCCCTCCATCCATCTCTCCACATCCATCCATCCTTGTCACCACCCTTCTACCCCCTACCCTTCAAAACGGACGTACAAGATGAAATAATTCCCAATTTTGCAGTCCAATGTTTAACACAGTGCTTTTTTCAGCTCTGAGCGGAACATCAGTTTTACAATGGCGTCGGTACAGCCGTATATGTTTGAGTCCGATCCTGAAAGTGAGACCGACCAACGTGATAGACCTGATCCACCGTCCCAAACTAGACTAGAGCAGACGGTTTCACAGTGGAACGTTTTTATTTAGTATCGCTCTTACATTTCAGATGTTAGAACTGCATCATTTATCTACATCACAGTAACAAGTTTGTCCGCTTACTAACCGCACTGTACCTACAACTGTTGTTATTTAGGTGCACTTGTGGAAACTGCGCCATGATGCCTACCGAAGTGGAAAACGTCTGTTGCAAAGAAATTAGAAAGGTAGCCTAGCTGACAGTTACAACATTATGTAGCCAGCTAGCTGAAAACACCAACAGTAGCACACAACATATATATATGCCAAGATATAGACCATACATATTTGTCAAGTCAATAGACTATTATATGCACTTTTATTACTTCCTTAGTACCGTAATTTCCGGACTATAAGCCGCTACTTTTTTCCCACGCTTTGAACCTCGTGGCTTATACAATGACGCGGCTAATTTATGGATTTTTCCCGCTTTCACAAGCTTCATGAGCAAAAAACTAATAACATAATGTGACGTAAATCGAGCGCGCTCAAACTTTCCATCATTCTGATTACGGTAGTCATTTTGTCACCCTCATCATGGCAAAGACACGGAGAAATGCATATGATGCAGTTTTCAAGTTGAAGGCGATCGATCTGGCTGTTGGAAAAGGAAATGGAGCTTGGCCTTAATGAGTCGATGATAAGACGTTGGAAACAGCAGCGTGATGAACTGACTCAGTGCAAAAAGACAACAAAAGCATTCAGAGGGAAGAAAAGCAGATGGCCCGAACTAGAAAATGAGCTCGAAGACTGGGTCAACACACAGAGAGCAGACGGCCGAGGTGTTTCAACTGTGCAGATCCGACTGAAAGACAAAACAATCGCCACCGCAATGAAGTTTGAGGATTTTAGAGGTGGACCATCGTGGTGTCTAAGATTTATGAGACGTAAAGGCCTGTCCATCAGGGTACGGACGAGTCTGTGTCAGCAGCTCCCTCCCGACTACGAGGAAAAAGTTTCAAACTTCCACAAATTCACTGATGCAAAGATAGCGGAGCATTCCATCGGCCCGCACGACATCATAAATATGGATGAGGTTCCTCTGACGTTTGACCTGCCTCTCACTCGGACTGTCAACAGGAAAGGCGAATCATCCGTCACGCTGAAAACAACTGGGCATGAAAAAACGCACTTCACCTGTGTTCTGAGCTGCACGGCATCGGGAGAAAAGCTTCCACCGATGTTGAAAACGCATGACGATGCCAAAAGAAACATTCCGGAGAGGAATTGTTGTGAAAGTCAACAAGAAAGGATGGATGACGGAAAGCCTAATGCATGAATGGCATACGGAGTGTTACGGCAAGCGACCGGGAGGATTCTTTCACAAGAACAAGGCATTGCTCGTGTTGGACAGCATGAGGGCCCACATAACAGATTCTGTGAAAGAAGCCATCAAGAGGACAAACTCAATTCCAGCTGTGATTCCTGGGGGCACAACAAAGTATTTGCAGCCACTCGACATCAGTGTAAATCGTCCATTTAAGGTGGCGCTCCGTGTTCAGTGGGAGGCTTGGATGACAAGTGGAGAGAAATCCTTCACTAAAACGGGCCGCATGCGAAGAGCAACTTATGGTCAAGTCTGCCAGTGGGTCCTGACAGCGTGGAGCATTGTCAAAAAATCCACTATCATCAACGGGTTTCGAAAGGCTGGACTGCTGCGTGTTGAAGAGGGCAGCATGAGCTCAGCGGGGAATTTGCCTCCGGATGAAAGTGACGAGAGCGACAATGAAAACGATCCAACATCGGATGAAGCAATTCTGAGGCTATTCAACTCCGACACCGAAGGAGATGACTTCAGTGGTTTCAGTGCACAGGAGGAGGAAGATAGTGACCAATGACTTTCTTGGTAGGCTACTGTTTACTGCTATTTTTTTAATTTTTGTTACAAGCCGTGTTTCGTTAAAGCCTATTTATTTTTGTTACAAGCCGTGTTTCGTTTAAAGGCCTATTTATTTTTGTTCCAAGCCGTGTTTTGTTAAAGCCTGTGTAAAGTTTATTTGTTTCAATGTACCGGTAGGTACCTGCGGCTTATAGACATGTGCGGCTTATATATGTACAAAATACATATTTAAAAAAAAATCAGTGGGTGCGGCTTATATTGAGGTGCGCTTAATAGTCCGGAAATTACGGTAATTTAATGTTTATTTTGTAAACCTTGCCATAGTTGATTTAATTGTTAACGTGTTATGTAACAAATATCTTATCTTCCTATAGGTTGTAAAACGAATGAACCAAGTCCCAGCACCTATTATGTGCATGGTACACCACCCAGGACTAGAGCCAAACTGTCTCAACCCATACACCCTGCAGAACCTCCATAACATGTACAGATTTGATTATGGACCTTTGAGGCGTAGAACGGAAGAAGAGTAAGTTCTCATTCATAACACTCCGTTCGATGTCTCACTATGGGATGTGCCTCAACGCGTATGCAAACAGAAGCATCAATCTCATTACGCCAATCCTGATTGGCTGGTGATCTTGACGTCAGCGTCAGGGAATCCACCCACCCTTTAAGTAGCTTGCGCTACGTCGCAGCGTCATTCAAACACCTCTTCTCGCTTCAGAGCACATCTCGAATATCAGTTGCCGGGCTAGCTTAACGGTCCCCAGACTGAACCCAAGCTAACATTCGGTCGACGGGCGCTTGCCGGTTACATTTTTGCTTTGCAGAAGAATTGAACAAATATTAACACACCAGTTAATATTGTAATCTTCCCCGCCGTTGTTTCTTTCGGAATAACGGTAAGGTTTGATTTTTTCTTCAAACATTAACATACCTGTTGCTAGTTTATCCCTCCGCGCCGACACAACGGCGAGCGAGGACGGACTCTTCTCTCCCTCACACCAGAGGAGTCAGGGACTCGGAGGCTCGGCTGCGGGTTTAAGATCTGAAGCACAGACTCACACCAGGTCTGCTCGTCCTGCCTCGGGCTGGAACACGCCCGGCAGGCTATCGATAACCTCGGCTCGTGCGGGCATTGTGCCCGCTTCACCATTAAGAGCCTCCGCCGACGGTTAGCACGCCAAGGTAGCTTGTCGGGACAGGACCCCCTCATGTCCGCTGATTCGCCGGCCGGCAATCAAGACATGGTGGCGTCCGCCGCAGAGATTGAGCCAGGGCACTCAACGTCTCCTCGCTGGAGTCCTTCTGTACGCGTTCCCACCCCTGGCTCTGATACCCCCAACTCTGGCCAGAGTGAGAGAACAACGCCACACACTGATCCTGATAGCTCCGCACTGGCCTGCAATGTACTGGCTGGCGGAGATATATCAGCTGCTGTGCGGGCAGCCGTGGCAGCTCCCACTACGCAGGGACATACTGTCTCAGGCGGGGGGGACGATCTTTCACCCACACCCAGAGCGCTTGGCACTATGGGCCTGGCCCGTGAGTGGTACAATCTGAATACAGTGGGGCTCCCTCAGAAGGTGATAAACACTATTCAGAGTGCAAGAGCTTCCTCCACCAGGTCTCTCGATGACTGTAAGTGGAGGGTGTTTGAGGAGTGGTGCCTTCAATGTCCTGTCGGGGTGATTTTATCATTTCTACAGGACTTAATTGATAAACACAGAGCTTTCTCTACGATCAAAGTGTACCTGGCTGCTATTGCTGCATGCCATGTGGGCTTTGAGGGAAAGACGGCTAGCCAACATCCTTTGGACTGCCGTTTTATGAAAGGGGCTCGCAGGCTCCTCCCTGTTTCCAGGTCACTGGTGGTTATGGGACTTGGCAGTGGTTTTAGATGGGCTCACTCGACCTCCATTTGAACCCCTGGAAGAAGCTGACATGAAACACCTGTCACTGAAGACAGTGCTGTTACTGGCTCTGGCATCTGCCAAGCGAGTCAGTGACATTCATGCGCTCTCTGTACATCCTTCATGCACTCAGTTTGCCCCGGGGCAAACGAGAGTGTTGCTGAAGCCCAACCCTGCCTTTATACCTAAGGTGGTTGGCCCCATTGACATTGTGGCATTTCCTCCGCCGCTGTGTTCCTCTGAGGAACAGCGGCCAAATTTGCTGTGTCCAGTTCGTGCTTTACGCACCTATATGGACAGGTCAAAAGAGTTTAGTTTCAATGACCAACTCTTTATATCCTGGGCTAACCCTCAGAAGGGCAAGCCCGTTACCAGGCAACGGCTCTCCCACTGGATTGTGGAAGCAATTGTTCTGGCTTATACGAGTCAGGGTTTGCAGGCACCAACGGGCCTGCGTGCTCATTCTACTCGTGGACTGGCTACATCCTGGGCTTTGTTCAAGGGTGTTTCCATCCAAGACATTTGTACAGCAGCGAGCTGGTCCTCACCGCTCACTTTTGTCCGCTTTTACAGGCTAGATGTCTCTGCTCCAAGTGTGGCCCGCGCAGTGCTGGGCCCCGTGTTGAGACAGGGTTCTACCTATTGAGTTCTGGTTGTTTTGGTGATTTTCGAGATAAGCATGTCTAGCAATACGGGAGTTTCAATATCCCATAGTGAGACATCGAACGGAGTGTTATGAATGAGAACTATAGGTTACTTACGTAACCCCAGTTCTCAGAGTAACATGAAGTGAGATGTCTCACCAGACGGCTCTTCTTGCTAAGGTGAAGCGAGAAGAGGTGCTTATTTTGAATGACGCTGCGACGTAACGCAAGCTACTTAAAGGTGGGTGGATTCCCTGACGCTGACGTCAAGATCACCAGCCAATCAGGATTGGCGTAATGAGATTGATGCTTCTGTTTGCATACGCGTTGAGGCGCATCCCATAGTGAGACATCGCACTTCATGTTACTCTGAGAACTGGGGTTACGTAAGTAACCTATAGTTATTCTTACCTGTAATAAACTACTACTGTGTTTGATGAAAAATCAAATCATGGTTTGCTATATATGAATGATATGTCAGGGCTGCCAACACTCACACATTGAGCGTGAGAGTCACGCAATTAACCCATATCTCACGCACTCACGCCACACTTGCCTTTGCTCACGCTAAGTTTTCGTCCAAAATAAATGTATATAAATATAAAAATAAAGTGAAGGAACAGCAAACCGAGCGGTCTACGAAATGAGACGGTCTTCTGGCTTTGTTCAGTAAAGTTGGAACGATATTGGGAGATTCTGATTTCACGGATCAATAACTCATGAACAAAACGTTATTCAGACACAAATGACGTCTCCTAAGTACCGTGGAAAGGTTGACAACGAACTACAACCACATTTTGATTAAAAAAAAAAAAGCCAATATGCGCCGTCCTCCGAGCTGGACACATTACATTGGTCTCTATCTGCAGCCGGAGAAGAAACGAGTGCTCAGGGACCGTCTGCAAAGTGCAACTCCGAAAAAAGAGAATACAATCATATTCAATCACTATTATACAGCTTATTACTACCAAACTCACTACACACATCAATAGTCTCCTGTGTGTCATACTACAGCAAGGAGTTTGGAAGAATATGCTTTTGAATAATTTTGGGGAATATTTAAAATGTAAAATCTTCAATAAATATGGCATCATCTTAAATAACTTTACTATTATACAGTATATTTCTACCAAACTCACTATTTGCATTGTTGTTGTTAGCATCTGGTTAGCTTAACGGATATTAAAAGCTGTTTCTAAAACAAGGAAAGGGAGATCTCTGTCCTGTCAGACTGAGAGATAACTACAGCTCAGTGAGGTAAGGGACTCTCTGTTTAGATAGTTAACTTTAGTCTAGTTATCTCAGTGGGTCTCAAACGTTTTGGTCACCATTTATGAGAATAAATGAAAAACAGTTATGAAATACTATATGACAGTAAAACAAGAATACAGTTTAAAGGTGAGTGATTTGTAAAATATCCATAAAGAAAAAGAAAATCTGTTTACAGTTCTGTTTCATATGGGTGTTGTGAGATGTATCCATAAATTCATTTTGCTCTCAAAGTGCACCAGGTTGATGCATTTAACTTCAATATTTAAAAAAAAAAATTCTTCCCGGGGGAACAAACCCCCTAGAGGAGGTGAGGACCCCCCCACCCCACTTATAAAATAGCACTTTACCTCTGCTTACAAAAATATGCCATTTGATATGCTGTGAGCTGATTATCGAGCCTTCATTGTAAGAGTACACTGTGTATGTGCTAAAGTAAACAGATATTGTTCGAAACTGTATTAAAGTAAACCGGTATTATCTTGAACTGTATTGAAGTAAACATGTATTATTTTGGACTGTTTTAAGTAATCCTATATATATAACCTTCTCACTTACACTCAATGACCCAGATACCCTGCTACACACACATACACCTCCTTCCACCAGCACACACACATTATTTGCTCACCTACACTCACTGACCCAGATACCAGCACACACACATATTCTTTTCAAGGTTCTTTCTGGGGCCAATATAATCTTAATCACCAATATATCTGTGTACAATGTTTGATTGTCTGGGAAAGAATAGTTTGTGTGAAATACTCCTTGGGAAAGTAAAGGAGTGAATACAGGTGCAAGATAAAGATTGACTCTGTCCTTGTTTACTTCCGAAGCTGTCACGCTCTGTTCAGAAGTAAAATACTTTTTCCCAGAACTCTGATTCGCTGTATTGGGCCCGACCCGAAGTGAATCCAACCAGTATGAACACCTAGGGGAGTGAGCAGCCGACGCAACTCCTCCCCACGGACTCTCTGATTCGCTTAGGAGTAAAATGGGACGGAAGAGCCGACACACATCTCCGCCCCAAATATGTCCATATATACTGTTGTTTATTCATGCGAAATGCCCCCTGTTTCTGACTGGCTGGTCCCGATATCTGTATCGCACGGCAGTAGAGCGGGGAGCCCGGAGTGCTCTGTTACAGGGCACTCTGTATTTCGTATTGTGTTTTTTACCATTAAAATCTGATTATTGTTATAACTTTTATGCCGTTGTTTTGAACTTCTTTTATTAAATCTGACCAGGCTCATCTAACGGACGGCGCAGAGCGGAGGTGGGCTTTAAGCCACCACTACTGTGTTTGCTGCTACAGTGCGTATTCCACTGTAGCGCCCGGTACATTAATGGGAAACTCTAGTTTGTACATGTTCAATACATTTGTAACACTGTACACATGAACGTTTCTTTTTTCGGTTCACCAAAAAAAAAATCTCACTCAAAGCTGAACTCAAATGTTGGCAGCCCTGGATATGCTATAGGAGCAAATAATTCAGGGAAGAAAGGCTACTAAGTATTTCCATCAAACTTTATTTTTAGAAATGTACAAAATGTGTTAAATATATAATAATAATAATGCATTACATTTTACAGGTGCTCAAAGCGCTTTACAAGTACACATTACACATATTAGACATGTAAGAGTCATTACTGTGGACATTACCCACAGGAGCAAATGTGGGTAAAGTGTCTTGCCCAAGGACACAACGGCCTGACGCAGTGGCGGCCGAGGCGGGATTTGAACTGGAGTTCACCAACACCCCTTGATCTGATGACCAACGCTCTAACCACTGCGCCAAAACCACCCAATATATACACTGTATATCATCCATTGCATCTTGCCTATCGCAGCTTTGTAAGCTGGTGCTGGGGATTTTTAGGACGAGGCATCAGAGTTGTCATCCCGTCATGTGTTGTCCGCCGGATACGCCAGGAGTTTCCTGTTCTGGTTGGACAGTATGTTGGCTTCCGACCTCCCCTTGACTGAAACGGGAGACATGGCGGGCAACCACTTCCTCCTTTGAGGGCCTGTCAAATTGAGTGGACAGGTCCTTTGGGATGGGGATTGTATTCTCTTCCACAAAGGGTGTTGGGTCCTCAAAGACTTCCTCAAACACAAGCCTCATCAGCTCACCCACGTACACTGAAAAATATGTGACCTGCTCTATCGAAATCAGTCGCATTGACCCGAAGACACATTTTGAGTTGTATACACCACATTAGCTTTCTAATGATATCAGGATTGTTTTTGCACTCCAAATATTAAGCGAAATATGTCACATTATATAATGACTCACCGAGTCATCATTTTGAGAAAAAGGCCTTCAAAGTTTTCTCTTCTCTGGAATTCATCGATCTGATTGATTATTAGCGGAGCAAATGATCAAAATACTACGGAGGGAAGATATTTTCGTTTTGGATTACTGGTCTGGGGGAAGCTCGCGAGTGTGTGTGTATAGGTGTGTGTGTGTTTGTGTAATTTTGCGTTTGTGTGTATTGTGTTTGTTTCACGGGGGAAACCCTCACGAGAAACACCGGCTGTTGTTATGCCTGCTGTGACGTTAAATTACTCCGTTCTCCGCTTGTAATTATGCTGTTACAAGCTTCAAAGTTGTATTTTTCCTCTTGTGACGACCCCTCCACACCACGTGGGGTGCCGTCCAGGCAGGGGGGTGTTTTGGTGGGTGTTTACAGGTTCCACGGCTGAGGAGCTGATGAGCTGATGAGCTGCAGCACGAGGAGCTGAGGAGCTGATGAGCTGCAGCTGCGGGAGGGGTAGAAGAGGAGCCAACCCGGATACGTCGAGAGACTTCCTGGGGCTCTCTCTCCGAGGCAGTCGGAGGATCTGCTGCTGGTGCCGCATTGTTCACCTTGATTATTTAGTGAAAATAAAAGTCTCTATTTCACAACCCTCGTCTCGTCTCGCCGGTTCATGTTACAGCCTACGAGCCAGGTTGTAACATATGGGGGCTCGTCGCTTTGGATCTGGAAAACGTTGCAAACCTGATGTCCGTTGATGGGACGGATTTTGCGCAGTTGTTGTCGCGGAAGGCAGCTAATTGTTGGGGAGTAGCGTTACGGGGGTGAGTTATTGCAGTTGGAATGTACAGGAGTCTGTGTGGCAGAGAGTATAAGCACAGGCATGTTAGTTACCGTGGTTTCTGTCCCTGTTAGGGTTAGTACGGTCTTCCTTGGAGGTCGTAGGGGGGGCTGTTAGTGTGGTGTGAAAGTGGTTAGAGCTATTAGCTCGGGAGCACGCCGAGGCTACAGGTGGAGTTGCCGGTTTTCTGGTCGCTTCGCTGAGCTTACGGTATAAAGTGTGTAAGTACCCGCCATAACTAGCACCTGAAGACTAGTTGGGGAGTTTAGCTAGTTCCTGTGAGGCAGTTAGAGGGACAGGCCGCGGTAGCGTGTGCGGTGCAGGTAGCGTGAACCTGCCATACAGTGTTGTCAACATGGGGAGTGTGGAGGATTTTTTGAGAGCGCCTTCAGAGAAGCAGCTGGAGGATTTCTCGCGTGAGCAGCTGGTCTATGTTGCGGAGCATTTCCGGTTGGATGTTGGGGATAAGAGAATGAAGGAGAACATGAGGGAGATTATTAGGGCAAATCTGTTTGAGGAAGGGGTTTTAAAGGAGGCGTTGTCGACTGTTGGTCATGGTAAAGACAGGGTCGATATGTCTGGCGGCCATGATGCAGGCCTGACGTTTGAGCAGAGAGAGAGACTGTTGCTGTTGCAAACAGAAATGGAGAAGCTGGCAGTGGAAAAAACGAGGGGGGAGGTAGAAATTAGAAGGCTTGAATTAGAGGTCCGGAGGTTGGGTTTACCTGTTGGTGATGCAAGCCAGGCTTCTAATCTCCCTCTTAGAGCAACCCCGTTTGACGTTGGCGGTAATCTGCGGGTTATGCCTCCGTTTAACGAACGAGATCCGGATACCTTTTTCTCCCTTTTTGAGCGTGTGGCTGAGGGTAGAGACTGGTCGGATGCTAATAGCACCTTATTGCTGCAGTGTGTGCTAACAGGTAGGGCCCAGGAAGATTATTCTGCGCTAACGGTGGCGGAGAGCAAAGTGTATTTGACCGTTAAAACTGCTGTGTTGAAGGCTTACGAGTTGGTTCCGGAGGCCTATCGACAGAGGTTTCGGTCCTGGCAGAAGTCTGGGAGACAGACACATGTTGAGTTTGCCAGGGATCTAGTTACCTCTTTCGGGAGGTGGTGTAACTCGTTGAGTGTGGATACGTATGTCGCATTAGGTGATTTAATGGTGTTGGAGCAATTTAAAAATTCTGTGCCCAGCCACATTGCTGTTTACATCAGCGAGCGTAAGGTAAAAACTGCTGCAGAGGCTGCTGCTCTGGCAGATGACTATGTGTTAACGCACAGGGGCGGTCGCGACTTCAAGGTCCAGGATGAAGGAGGTAGATGGGAGGAGAAAACTAGGTCAAACTGGGTTAGACCAGAACGTGTGATGCGAGGCCAGGCACAGGGTGATTCAGATATATGTCATTTCTGCAGGGGGAGAGGACACTGGAAGGCTGACTGTCCCAAAGCTAGGGCTGGCAGGGGGGACCATGTAGGCCAGGGTAACTCTGCTGCTTGTGCGGTGTCAGTTAAACCTGTCCCTGTCATCTCCCCCTATCAGCAGGTTAATGAGCCATGCAGGTTGAAGGAACCGGATTTCTCTGCGTTTGTGTCAAACGGATACGTGTCACTGGTGGGAAGTGACATCAGGGTGCCGGTAAAGGTTTTGAGGGACACCGCAGCATATGATTCCTACATTTTGAGCTCTGTGTTACCGTTTTCACACAAATCTGGAACGGGGGATTTTGTCCTGATGCAGGGATGGGGATGAAGGTTGTGCCGGTTCCTCTGCATTTGCTTGTGCTTAACTCTGATTTGGTACAGGGTGAGGTCATCATGGGGGTCCGTCCTGTACTGCCGATTGAGGGTGTGGATATCATCCTGGGGAACGGCCTGGCTGGCAGCCGGGTGTGGGCTGAGGGCCCTCCGCCGCCTGTAGTGTCATCTTCACCCACAGTGACTGAGTACCCCGATGAGATCGCTAGGTGTTTTCCTGAGGCGTTTGTAGCCTGTGCGGTGACACGGGCTGGGAGCCGTGCCCAGGAGGAATCTGAGGAGGATGTGAGTGAAGTAGATTTTGTGGTTGTTCCTGACTCATTGTTGTCTGTTTCCCGCAGTGAGTTGGGGGTAGAGCAGAAGGCTGACGTCTCTCTCAGCCGGTTCTTTGAGGCGGTTCTTTCCACTGAGGATGGAAAGAGCACCACCGGTGGTTATCTGCTGCAGGGGGAGCTCCTAGTCAGAAAATGGTTATCACATGGGGAGGATTTCATCGGTGAGCCAGTGTTTCAGGTTGTGGTTCCGGTAAAATTTCGTGAGGAGGTTCTTAGGACCGCACATAATCAATTGGGACATCTGGGCGTCAGTAAAACGTATAACTACATCTTGCGGTATTTTTTTTGGCCTCTGCTAAAGAAAGATGTGTCTGGGTATATCAGATCGTGTCACACATGCCAAATGACGGGTAAGCCAAATCAGAAGGTGAAACCTGCTCCTTTGTCTCCCATCCCAGCGGTAGGGCAAGCTTTTGATTATTTGATTATTGATTGCGTTGGGCCTTTACCTCGTTCTAAGGCAGGTAGTAATTATTTGCTTACTGTGATGTGTCAAAGCACAAGGTATCCAGCTGCGTACCCGCTGCGTTCCATCACCACGAAGTCAGTTGTTAAAGCCCTGACACGGTTCATGTCAATTTTTGGAATCCCAAGAGTTATTCAGAGCGATCAGGGTTCAAACTTCTCGTCACATCTTTTTGCGCAAGTGGTAAAACAGTTGAGGGTCCAGCATAAGCAGTCTTCTGCATATCACGCACAGAGCCAAGGAGCGTTAGAGAGGTTCCATCAGACTCTGAAGTCTCTGTTACGGGGTTATTGTGTGGAGATGAATCAGGATTGGGAGGAGGGGCTGCCATGGCTCATGTTAGCAGCAAGAGAGGTTGTGCAGGAGAGTACAGGGTTTAGCCCTAATGAACTTGTGTTTGGCCACAGAGTGCGTGGGCCGCTTGCGTTGTTGAGCGATGCTGTCACGCCGTCAGAAACCCCAAGTAGTCTTGTGGATTATGTAAATGGGTTCCGGCATCGGCTGTATTCAGCTGCAGAGATGGCCAGGGAGAAGTTGTCGTCTGCCCAGGGTAAAATGAAGCGCCTGTATGACCGTAAAACCGAGCAGCGCTCGTTCAGTCCTGGTGATCAGGTCCTGGCTTTGTTGCCAATGGTTAATTCGCCGTTTCAGGCGAAATTTTCTGGCCCTTTCACAGTACTCGATCAGGTATCTGACCAAAATGTACTCCTGTCAACGCCGAAGCGTAGGAAAGCCACTCAACTCTGCCATGTAAACCTGCTGAAGTCGTACTATGGTAGTGAGTCAAAACCTCTCTCAGCAGCAGCGGCAGTGGGGAGTCAGTTCTTCGCAGGGGAGGATGATGGGGTGACAGCGCCTGATGAGAGCTTGTTGCGGGGAAGATTGAAAAACACTGAAACTTTGCGGAGTCTGGAGTCACTGTTGGGTCATTTGTCGGCAGTAGAAAGATCTGAGTTGACTGTTCTGATTCGTAGTAATCTGGGTCTATTCGGTGATACACCAAGCCGAACACACATGTTAGTGCATGATATAGATGTAGAGGGGGCGCGTCCCATTCGCCAGCGTTTCTATCGTGTATCTGAGGAAAAACGCAAGGTCATGGACACCGAAATCAAGTACATGCTCGAAAATGGCATCGCCGAACCGTCTGGTTCAAGCTGGGCATCACCCTGTCTGCTTGTGGAGAAGTCGGATAAAAGTCCTAGGTTTTGCACAGATTATCGGAAGGTTAATACTGTTACTAAACCTGATGCGTATCCACTGCCTCGTATGGATGATTGTATTGATCAAGTTGGTTCTGCGCAGTTTGTGAGCAAGTTTGATCTTCTCAAGGGTTACTGGCAGGTTCCACTCTCCCCAAGGGCCAAGGAAATCTCCGCCTTTATTACACCCTCAGGGTTGTATTCCTATAATGTGATGAGTTTTGGTCTGCGTAATGCTCCCTCCACATTCCAGCGACTTATGAACAGGGTGGTGTCGGGGTTGGAAGGTTGTGCCGTGTACTTGGATGACGTTGTGATCTATAGCGATACGTGGGAGGAACATTTGGCCCGTATTAAGAGACTGTTCGACCGGTTGAGTGAGGCGTGCCTGACCGTGAACTTGGCAAAGTGTGACTTTGCAAAGGCCACCGTCACTTACCTCGGAAAAGTGGTAGGGCAGGGGACTGTGTGTGCCGTCGAGGCCAAAGTGAGTGCGATAACGAAGTACCCAGTTCCTACCACCAAAAAAGAACTTCAGCGTTTCCTTGGGTTAGTGGGGTATTATCGCAGTTTTTGTAAAAACTTTTCAACTGTGGTAGCTCCCCTGACCGATTTGCTGAAAGGGAAGGCCCGGTATGTTTGGTCAGACGTGTGCCAGCAGGCTTTTGGTAATGTCAAGTCTGTTCTGTCCTCACCTCCGGTGCTTGCCGCTCCTTGCATGGTTCGACCTTTTCAACTGCATGTGGATGCAAGTGATGTCGGGACAGGAGCAGTACTGTTTCAAGCTGATGGCAGTGGGGTGGATCGCCCCGTGAGTTTCTATTCTAAGAAGTTTAACTCGTTTCAGTTGAACTACTCGGTGATCGAAAAGGAAACCCTCGCGCTCATTTGGGCGTTACAGCATTTCGATGTGTATGTAGGATCTAGTGTTCCTCTGGTTGTGTATACCGACCATAACCCCATCACTTTTTTGCACTCAGTTTGTTGCCCCAATCGTAGGTTGATGAGATGGATGCTGTATCTACAGGCCTATTGTCTGGACATCCGCCACATAAAAGGTTCGGATAACGTGGTGGCCGATGCTTTGTCTAGAGCTCCGAGCTCTTAAATGCCTCTGGGAGCCGGAGCTGATGAGATAGGTTCTACTGGGTAGTTGACGGTGTTCGTAGGGGAACTCCTTTCTTATGGGGGGGAGTGTGACGACCCCTCCACACCACGTGGGGTGCCGTCCAGGCAGGGGGGTGTTTTGGTGGGTGTTTACAGGTTCCACGGCTGAGGAGCTGAGGAGCTGATGAGCTGATGAGCTGCAGCACGAGGAGCTGAGGAGCTGATGAGTTGATGAGCTGCAGCTGCGGGAGGGGTAGAAGAGGAGCCGATACGTCGAGAGACTTCCTGGGGCTCTCTCTCCGAGGCAGTCGGAGGATCTGCTGCTGGTGCCGCATTGTTCACCTTGATTATTTAGTGAAAATAAAAGTCTCTATTTCACAACCCTCGTCTCGTCTCGCCGGTTCATGTTACAGCCTACGAGCCAGGTTGTAACACTCTGAATTTGCCGAAACAAGTTTAATATTCTGAAAGCCAAGACTTTGTTTAATTGAAATCAGATGAAAACAAACTGTAACGGACCCTGCCGTGTTATTTATGATTACTCTACGCTTACATTCATAATGTCTGCCGGAGGGAGGGGGGGCGGCGCTGCGGAAGAGCAGATTGCCTGTCATCTTCCCTTTACAACAGGGATCACCAACTACATTTGTCCAAGGGCCAAAATGTATCCAATAGACTATATCGCGGGCCGGGGGGGTACAGGTACTGCATAAAGCTTAGCAGACTCTTCACGCTAACGAAGGATCACTTCTAGGCAGGGTTGGGAGGGTTACTTTGTAAATGTAATCAGTTACTGATTACTGAATACATGCTCTGAAAGTAATCAGAATACAGTTACAGTTATGTGTCTTATAAAAGTAACATGTTCAGGTTACTTTTAGAATACTTTTGGAATACTTTCTTTTTCCATAACAGATGGGTATGTTTTGGTGAGCAGGAGACACTTGTTTTACTGTTTTAATGGCTTATCAAGAACTCAAACACAACATCTTGGTGTCATTCTGGACAGCTCCCTCTCATCTGCACCCCACATAAAAAACATCACCCAGACTGCATTCTCCTACTGTAAACCTTTCCTTAGAATATATTATGAATTGTAAGGTGTCCTTGGGTGCTTTGAAAGGCGCCCCTAAATAGAATGAATTATCATTATTATTTATTATTATTATTATTATCTGAAACGATGTAATAACTTTTAAAACTTGTTCCAGTCACTTGCCCCATGCATTCAGCAGCAGCAGGCCATTCACTTTGATTTGATCCCGTTATAAATGTCATCATTTCGACAATAAAGAAATGCTACATCAACGTTATCTTGCACATTTTATCTAATCATCTCCGTTTCTAACTTTCAATATATTTTAAAAGAGATCTCTCTCTCTCTCATCTGCGTGCGGGGGCGGGGCCTCACAGACACGCTGCATCTCTCTCTCGCTCAACAGACATGCTGCAGCGCTGTGCAGTGTGCACACAGTTCTGCCGGTAATGAATATTACATTTTGTGAGGAAACTTTTCCACCAATAATTCCAATAAGTATTCCAAAATGTATTCACTTCAGGTTTACGAAAGTAACTGTAATCAGATTACTCGTTTTTCAAATGTAACGCCAGCTGAATACAGTTAGCCTACTTGATTTTTGTATTCTGATTACGTAACGCCGTTACATATATTCCGTTACAACCCAACCCTGCTTCTAGGCTACTGTCCCGCAGCTCCTGCCTCTCTGTTGGACTCTGTCGCAGCGGGGCTGCTGCTGTGGTGCGGAGCGCACAAAGCAGACTCTTCACAACGAAGGATCACTTCTTCTTCTTCAAGGAAGGGAAGGTTTCGCAGTACGCAGTCTACTGTCCCGCAGCTGCTGCCTCTCTGTTGGACTCCGGTACTGCACCTTACTCACGAGACGTTGTAAACAAAAAATGGGTGGGGGGCGAACGCAGTAACCACTCCGCCAACGCCACAGTCACCCCCGTCGTGCGGGCCGGATGAGAATGTCTGGCGGGCCGGATGTGGCCCGCGGGCCGCCAGTTGGTGGTCACTGCTTTACAAGCTTAAAGAATGTATTTATCGTTTGAGTTTGGAAATAAAAGTTTCATATTCTGAAAACCAAGACTTTGTTTGTTTAAAATTAAACAAAACATCCAAACCCCGAAAAAATAGTTTTTTACGCAAATCCACGTTTATTTTGAAATGAGCCGTTGCGACTTCTGACTGATTTCGATAGAGCGGGACACATATGGCATTCGTATAATAATTTATTATTTTAATTCACATATTTTATTTAATGTAACACTGTCATTGTACATATAATTCAGTGTGGCTATAATCATTTAAAATGTAAGTTATGTTTGTAATAAAAACAAATATTTCACAACTTACTGTATGTAGGGTCGTTCTTTACAGGCTTTGCAGTACATTCTCCCCTCTTAGATTTTGGATAGGCCACTTTGAACACATTGTCCTGCAGCTGTTGTGGCTTGCTCAAGGTCAGCATTCTCATTGTGATTAGTGTTAATTTCGTCAGCTATTTTTTTATTTAGTTTTAGTCTTAGTCCTGTGTTACATTTTCTTTTTAGTTTTAGTCATATTTAGTCACCTTCATCCTGTTTTTATTTAGTCAAGTTTTAGTCGACTAAAAGGCTGAGCATTTTAGTCTTATTTTAGTCGACTAAAACAGTAAACATTTTAGTCAAGATTTATTCGACTAAAAGTCTGAGCATTTTAGTCTTATTTTAGTCAAAGAAAACTAATTATTTTAGTCTACTTTTTGTCAATGAAAACTGTTGAGTGTTTTTTAGTCATCAGATTATATAGAACATTTCAGTCAAACTAGTCTAGCCAAAACCAATAATTTGTCATTTTAGTCAAACGTATTTCACAATAAGATTATATCTTGTCCTTATTTGATGAAAAACACAGGTTGAATGATTGAGAAGCTTTGCAGAGAGTATCTGGTCAGGTTTGTGGTGTTTTTACCAGCTGTGTTATGGCCACATTGCTTCCCGTCTGATAAAACGATGCATTCGCTTTTTTTCTCCGCCTCATTGTAGCGAAAATGGGCCCAAATATCACATTGTTTCTTTCTCCCAAGCAGTGGTGGCTTTAGACTTTTTCGTTGTCAGTCATTTTGACGGACAGGATCGTAACATTTCCGTCATAATCCATTATTACCCGTCGAGTGCACAATTTATCAATCACTCGCGCTGACGGGGGGTATTCCGTTAACGCGAGTGCGACCACTGCTCCCAAGCCCTGTTGTTGCCATTTTATTTTCTGTTAAATAAGGTTAGTTAGACCATGAGTTAGACCCGAGTCTTCCTGACAGTTCACAGTGTGCCGCTGCCCGGTGTAATTCAAACCTCCCGCCGCGCGCACCACAGACACACAGCTGCTGCCCTGCCGCAGCACCGTAAATGGAACTGCTGGGAGAAAAACTGACTATCAGAGATGTAACGTTATTTTTGATAATATTTCGTCTCCTCATTTTTCGTCAACTAAAGTAAAGAGAGATTTTGGCATAGTTTTTATTTAGTAAACTACATTTTTGTCTCGTCACTTTTCGTCAACGATATTGCATGATGATTTCGTTACAGTTATTGTTTACTGCCGTCGGTGCCGTCTCGTCATCGTCTCGTTTTCGTCATGGAAAAAAAGGTTGTTGACGAACATATTTCGTCATAGTTTTAGTCAACGAAATTAACACTAATTGTGATGCATGGCTGCTAGATACAACCTATAGAATAGCAAAATAAAATGAGACTTTGTGTTATGACAGAATAAAACTCTCATGCCACTAAACAGTGACTGTGTTAAGATGCTACAGAATAAATTATACAGTGTATTACTACCTGCACAACATTCCCATGAAGGGGAAAAACGCAGAATTAAGTTGTGAAAGGACTCCAGGGATGAGGTCTGGTAGTGATGGCTTAGCTTTTGCACATTGTTGTTTAGTATTCTTTCAACTTTGGCGAGTGTTATTGACCCTTGAGTAAAATTACAAAAACATTAGGTAAATCACCAGCCCATTAGAACATTACAACAATAATTTGCCATAACAACAATGTTATATTTACATTCAATATTGTTGATCTTATGAAGGAAGTAAAGTGTTTTTAAATGTTTCACTTGTTATTTCCAATTGTTTTATAAATATTGAACTTACCAGGTTTTAGCCATATATTTGCATCGCTTGAGGCTCTTTCAGGATGTGAACACTTGGGGAATAGGGGGTCGTCATGCACGTGAATGTTTTGTAGGTGGTTGACCACTGACGTCCACCTTGCCACCTTCTCCGGCCCCGAGGTTGTGCTAGTCGCACTCCAGTATACATGGTTTTTTATGCTGCGCAGCCACCTCTTCAACACCTTGCAGTCCTTGTTCTGTGAAAGTTTCAAAAGTTTCTTGGACAAACCTGATTTAAAAAAAGCACATGCACAAATGAATATTCAAGCCATAGTGTGGAAATGACGTGCTGTGATGGACAAAATTCAAGGGTGTGGTGGAAATTCCACACTAAATATCATCAACCATAACATACATATGATAATTGCCTGACAATGGTCAGTGCAACACCCTTCTGTCTGAAAACATTTCATAGCCAGCACATACATATTCATATACAAATCACTGTAAATTCCCATTCTAAAGAGTACTCACATTATCCTAAGATTAGTGAGTGAAATTTAATTTACAATGACAAAAGATGCTGTGATCAAGTGCTCTGGCAGGCCAAATTGTAGGGGGATATAATTAATGTACCCAGACATTATGTCATGTCTGCTGCTGATTAGAAGCTCAGGATAAATTGCATAGTAAAACAAAGGAATATCTTAACAAAGAACAGTGTCTCTGATTTGGTATTCTTCCATTACAATACCTTTTTTAAAGTGCCACACATCATAGAATTGTTCTATGTTGCGTTCCCTCAGAAACTTCTGGATCTGTGGATGACGGTCAGTCACAATGTACTCAACCGCCAAATCGTTTGACTCCAGATGATCTAGGCATCTTTTGAGTCCCTCCTTTTCCATGTGGTAACTACCACCTACTTCATTGCTCTGTTGGTGAATAATAAATAGGGTATAAATACACTGAAGCATGCATCAACAGCCAGCAAGCCTAAAATTATAACACCCAAAAAGAGAATCACACCTGAACAAGCTGGACGTCCACAATGGTGTTGCTTCCCAGGTGCATGAGAGTGTAGCTCCCGAACTTGGCTGAGTGCCCTGAAGAAAATATAATACAGGAGGTTTCATGGCTTTTCAACAGAATTTCAATGGATAAGTTAGATTAATTGTAATATACACCAGTAACTCTGGCACTAGACTGTCTTGTCTGTTTCTGCTTACGTGGAGAGTCTGCTCTCATATCTCCTCCAACTGTGACCTTTCCCCCCTGGTGTTGTAGTTGCTGGAAATAATGCAGCTGATCAGTCTTAATATAATAGCAGGCTCCAGGTAATTCCTAGCATGCCTCCTGAAGGTCTCATACTGGAAGATCTCCAGCGGCATGGCTCTGCATATCTATGAATAAATATAAAAACAGGAAAAGTTTTTGAAAAAATCCACTGCTGTCAATTTTCATATGCTATGGATGTTAGATGGTAAAAACCTCTTGTAGTTGGAAGAAGGAAGCACCAGTGAAGTATGTAGCAGCGGATAATTGTAAGTTGCCAACCGGGGTACTTCCGATGATGGGCTGGCTCTCCCATTGTCTGAAGTAACTGCAGTTAGGACAACGCTGTGTGAATGCCACAAAAGTCTTATCTTATCTATCTTATCTTAAAAGTCCCCATTTTTCGTCTTTGGACATCACAGTCTGTCTTACACACCGGACATTTTTCAAACAGCTGTCCGAGGCAGCTTTAAAAAACAATGTACTTTGCGTCACTGTGCATGGATCGTGTCTGAAGTCTAATGTAACAAAACAAAATTAACAATACATGTTAGATTTCAACTCTGAAAAACAGTAATAGTAATGTGTACCAAATATACCAAACTTACGATACGTCAGATTCTTCTACAGTATCATCAGGGTGGTAACTCGAATCCAGAGTCTCTTCAAATTCAGTCGAAGTCTCTCCTTGTTCCTCCTCCAACTCCAGTTGAGGTCTCTTTCTAGGTCCCAATGCTGGGCCCTTTATTGGTGTAGATGCTCAGGGGAATTCTGGGTAGGTGGAAGTTTTAGTGCCAACACTTGTCTGTTAATAAAAGGGAAAAGTGCATAAATACTTTGTACATTATATAATACACTAATACATTGTAAAAGGCCAACAACTTGTTTACATATGACAGATTAATTCATGAAATATTTAGAAAAAACTACAAACAGCACTGTATTTCCTGTAGTCCACATAACAGTATTTCTGTGATATACAATAATATCAAAAAAAGTTTTTTTCATAGAGCACATTTAAAACGATTTTTGGTCGAGCCAAAGTGCTGTACATGTAATAAAAGGTAATGTATCTCAAATTAAAAAACAGTCAATGTCAGTGTTATAGTACCTTTGCTTCTCACGTGTGCCGACTTCAGTGTTCCCCAGGACAACTGTGTAGCAACTGAAACGGCGGACACTTTGCATTCCACTGTCTGTGTTCCCACAGACAGTCTGTGTACGGTCTGTTTGGCATCCGACTGTACTGGAGCGGTGGGGGGTACCATGGTCCTGCTGTGATGTACTCTAAGAAAGATACACATAACATTCATACAATACATTTTGTATCCGATGAAAACAGTCAATTTCCTAACGAAATCAAGTGCAGATCACAAAATATTAGAGAAATGTAGTTGTTTTATGTTCGTTAGCTTGCCAGCTAGATTAATATGCTAACCTACGTTTGCTAGTTGTTCAGTGTAATATGCCAACCTACTATGAACAAAAGCTAGTGGTTCATATTAGGCTAGCAATAACGTGTTTACAATTGCAATCTTATACGGGTAGTCTGCTACGTTCGGTCATTCATTGTAGCTGCCATAAAAACAATGTTTTCCCTAGCATGTCTAGATCTTGGTAGCCTTCTTGTTTAGCTCGGTAGCATACACGCTAGGAACGCCAACTATAATGTAATTAAGTTTCGCGACTGACCTTACGGTAAATCACCTGGAGTATACTGTCTATGAGTATTTTGTGTGTGAATGCAGACATTCTCCTGCTATGAGATACAGAGCTGCCAAGTCTCACCCTTTGAGAGTGAGAGTCACGCAATTTAACCTTCACACGCCTCACGCCACACTTGCCATTTCACACGCGCCATTTCACACGCTTTTTCCCCCCTCTCACTACTTTATAATTTTTTTTTAATTTAATGATATATTTCCATAACTTGTTGCTTGAGGCTTGCCGTAGTTCGAGTCAGGGACAGGGTGAGCCCGCCCTATTCTGCCCCTGATTGGCTGACCGAGATAACCAATCATCAGCCCTCGAGGCTAAATCCAACCAACCCAACGAAAGGCACCACGTATACAAACCAATCAGAGGCAGCTTAGGGCGGGTCATTGCGTCTCTATCCTATGAAGAACAACCTAACTCTATGGCGGAGAAATCGAAAAGTAAACGTGAAACGTCTGGGGTCAGCGCCTCAATAATGCCGTGACTGACATTTTCATCTGAAGCGGGAGGTCAAACGGTAGGTAACCACATTATTTGTACAAATATTTTTATTTTGATGAAGTCAACGGTGGGTCTGACTACGTGAGACTTAACGTTACACAGGCTGCTGGTGAGCAGTGTGGCAGGTTGCTGCGGTGGGTTTAACAATAAACAACCGTGACTAATAGCAGTGTTAGTTAAATCATCACGTATTTGCTTGTGTGAGCTAATGGATACTTACTATGAGCTAAGGGAATTTACAGTACTGTACTGTACCTGTGCTGTTTACATTTCTGTCTAATAGGGGTGTAACGGTACACGTACCCGTACCGAAATTATTCGGTACGGGCCCTTCGGTTCGGTACACGTGTGTACCGAAGTGTACCGAACAAATATAACGTTAAACGTAAAAAAATTGAGAACGTGAACAACTTCTTGGAAGTAATCTCAGGTGCTGCGTCGCAGCATTCAGAGTAATTTGCTCCCATTGTGTTCAACGCGTCATAGAGCGAGCAAGTCATTTCATTGGACGAGCTGGTCAGAGGGATGCGTTCAAATGTAGTCAGTAATTTGAGGAACTGTCGAAATGGCGAACGCAAATAAAGTTGAGCTCGAAAATCCTCCAGCATCATTGAAGTCTCCGGTTTGGGAACATTTTGGTTTCGCAGTTACGTACAAGGATGACGGACAAAGACAGGTGGACCGAACCGAAGCTGTTTGTCGGCATTGTTCAACTAAAATTGGTTACGCGGCTGGCAATACATCAAACTTACACACTCATTTGAAAAGGCATCACCCGAACGTGAATATCACCGGTACCAAAAGACTGAAGTGCAAACCCAACTCCCACTAGCATTTAAGCCTCCACCACTCGCAACAAGTTCAGACCAAGCCAAAGCTATTACAAACGCCAAATATCCTTATGTTGCCATGTTAGCAAAGCGCTACCTGGCTGTATCTGCTACCTCTGTCCCTAGAGAGGGTGTTCTCCACAGCAGGAGACATTGTTAGTGCCAGCAGATCTGCCCTTTCGGCAAGCAATGTGGACAAGTTCATCTTTCTTTAAAAAAACATGAAAATACAATGACAAGCAAGTCATAATGTCAAACTGGCTGCTTAGGTACGAGTACAGTACAGTACAAATACAGATTATTTCAGTTCATCGAAAAGCTGCACCTTAATGTTTATTTTATTATATTTTATATTTATTTGAGTGAATATTCATAGTTTAATAATAATTAAAAACCCAAAACTAATAGTTTATGTTTTGTGAGTACTAGTACAGTAAAGTTCAAATACAGATTATTTTAGTTCATCGAAATGCTGCACCTTAATGTTTATTTTATTATATTTTGTATTTATTTGAGTGAATACATTATTCACAGTTTAATTTAAAAAAAATATATGTTATGTTTTGTGATAATTTTTTCTGCTGTACCGAAAACGTACCGAACCGAACCGTGACCTAAAAACCGAGGTACGTACCGAACCGAAATGTTTGTGAACCGTTACACCCCTACTGTCTAATAAAATATTCAATCAATCAAACAGTAACATGTAGCTATCTTTTGATCCAGAGGATCTGACTGTGGATGTGGGATACTGGTTTAAAGGAAGCACCAATCGTAAAGGTTACCTGACAGGTATGTGCAGTCCAAATGAAATTCAGAAGAGTTAAATTAAATTGAAATTAAGATGTTCCATTCTTGTCATAGAATTCTGTGAGCTCCATGGAAGCGAGTATTTGGAAATACTTATGCACGTTTCCATTCGATGGTTGAGCCTGGAGAGGTGTTTGATTCGTACCCTGCAGCAGTATGAGCCACTGGCCAGCTACTTCAAGTCATCAGGTAGGCATCATATTTCAATGATCCAAATGAACGAACGATTATTATAACAGACTGAAAAGTAAATGTATGTAGTATGCACAATAGGGCTGCAACAACTAATCGACTTAATCGATTAAAGTCAACTAACCTAGCTAGCTAGCAGTAGCTAGCCAATGTTTAAATTGCATGTCCTTGAACACAACTTTAGTTTTGATCACAAAACAGCAGGACAGGTAAGACGTATTTATATATATATATTAGTCGACGCGTCGACTTCAAAATCTCGTGGACGACAGATTTCCTCGTCGACGCATCGCCACACACACGTGGGTCACCCAAAGCAACAAGCAGTTCGCAATCGCACTTCAAACACAATGGAGACTGAAACGGCTACCACCTCCTCCTCACAGGATTGCGCACGAAGCCCTGCAAAAAGCCCCCAAACAAAAACATCTCGCCCTAGGTCTTCAAAAGCATGGGAATACTTTAAATTTAGTCCAAAACGCAAAGGCATTGTTATTTGCAGTCTTTGTCAAATGGAGTTGGCATACCACACTAGCACAACAGCTATGTTGGAGCATTTAAAGCGGAGGCACCCCCTTGTCTCTCGTGGAGGGAACAATGATAAGTAAGTACTAACTTTGGCTAAATTAATTCCACGTTTGTGTAGTGTGTTGTGCAGCTTGAGTTCTGTGCACTTTGGTAGTGCTAACTATCTTATAGCTCTCCGTGCGGTTTGTTCGTGCTTGGTTGGTTAGTAGTTAATGTTAGCTACCTAGCTAGCGGCGCCAGCTGTGTGTTAGTTAACGTTTGTCAGCATTTAATGTTGGCTGGAATGGTAGCTAGTTTACGTCTGCAGAACACCGCTATCTAGCCGCTACTAACCCGGAACGAACTAACTGCACAGAGAGCTAACTCATGTTGTGGGCCTTTACGAGTCAAACATAACATTAGACTAACGTTAGTCAGCTTATGGCGCGTTTCCACTGCAGCGGGTAGCTCGCTTTAAGCGTGCCGGCCCGTTTTTGGTATTTATTTGAGATACATCACGTTTTTTATTAATCGAACAACAGAAAAATAATTGTTAGATTAGTCGACTAATCGATAAAATAATCGCCCGATTAATCGTTTTCAAAATAATCGTTTCCCCCCAGCACTAATGCACAACATGTGTTTTTTTTATTCACAGATGAGAAACAACCAAGGTTCAGGAGGCTGTTGGAAGCATTCTCTAACCCAATGACAGAGGTGTACCTGCTCTTCTATCAAGCAACGTTGCCAGTCTTCTCCACCTTCAACCTCCTCCTCCAGAGAGAGAAGTCCTCCATCTTCCTTCTACATGATGAGGTAAATTGGGAAGGTTGGGATACAGTATGCTAGTAATAATGTACTATGTTTGTTCCTTTTTTCATCATCCGCAAGTTGCTCTCGAAGTTTCTGAAGCCCGCAGCACCGGGAATTGCATGAAATCCTCTATAAGGACCCATCAAACCAACTGCCAGGTAATCCTCCAAGTTTCACATCAGCAGATGCACGTACACTATCCACTCACTGATCTCACTCACATAATACTGTTTGTGTTTGTTAGAGGGCTGCTTATGCAGACAAGTTATGAGTTTGATAATCTCATCTCATCACACACATAGGACCACAATGGAAACAAGTCCACAGGACTTTTTTATGTTATCCTTTTAGCCCAAATGTGTGAATGTACCTTGTGCTGTTTGCATTTCTGTCTAATAAAGTATTCAATCAATCACTGATGTGATGAAGATGCTTAAAGGGGTGCTTTCAAGTTAGCTATTGTGGTTGTTGATGATTGCTAAAGTGACTCAACACCGGTCTTATTCCCAGTCTCATACTGACGTGTTGGGAATGAGAACATATTGCATCAATCTTTCTCCAGAATCGCATACAGCACCTTAATGACCTCTGTGACGTTGTTGATTTATTGTGTCTCTCGTAGGAGAAAAGCTGGTGATCGGCTTCACTACTCGAGCTACACTCAACAGGCTCCTTGATGCAGGAGACATTACACCGCAGCAAGTGCAGAGGTTCCAGCAGGCAGCAGTGGCGTTTCTGGTGAGGGCTGTGGAGTATGCCATGAAGAAACTCCCCATGAGAAAGCCCCAGATAAAACATGCCATGTTTCTGGATGTCCAGCAGAGGGTAGAGTGTGGAGTGGAAGACGCCTTGTACTTTGTCGACAGGTTAGTTGGGGTATCAAGTCAAGTACATTTATCTATAGTGCCAAATTATAACACAAGTTATCTCAATATGCTTAAGTAGAGCAGGTTAAAGACCATACAACGGACCTGACGAGCGTGACAAACTGAGTGAGGAGTTTCTGGACTACCAGTCCATGGACATTGCCATGCCCGAAGACCCAGCCACGTTCGACATTGAGAGCTTTTGGGGGAACATGGCATCAATGAAGAATAAGGTAAGAATTATTCTGCACCCTTTGAAATACCCATTGACGTAATCAACTTAATGGTATACAAAAATACTAGTAATTAGGCTTCCTACATTTTTCAAAGGTGACCGGTATGAGCAGATTTGGGAGGCTCTCTCGTATTGCCAAGTTGGTGTTGGTACTTCCACATTCAAATGCTGATGCTGAACAAGTGTTCTCTGTGGTGGGACTGAACAAAACCCGAAAAACAGTTTGGCTCTTGATGGAACTCTATCATCCATCATGACTGTGAAGATGGCAAACCTTGAGCCACAGTGTTTCAAATGGGAGCCCCCTCCCTCTGTCATCAAGGCATCAAAATCTGCCACAAACGCCTACAACATGAAAACCAAAACACACAAACAAAGACATGCACTTTATTTATTTATAATATATATTATATATATATTATTCTGGTTCTAATTTTGTTACTCTTAAAAAAAAATGCACTAAAGGGAAAGGCTGCTATTGGTTCTTAAAAGGCTGCTATTATTTCTTAAAAGGCTGCTATGTTTTCTTTATATTGACATTTTATAAATAAATGTATTTTATTTATCAAACCTTTTCTTGTTACAATTGTTTTCATTTCTACTTGTGCTGGTCAATTATTAACACTATATAAGCATGAGGAGGCCGACAGTGCAGGGAGAGCAGCTGGCATGGGGGTGAAGACATCACAACAGTCTTGCCCGAGGCGTGGGCCGAGGAGGTGGAGTTGCAGCAATCTTTGACTCAAGTTTACTTATCAATACTAAACCAAAATTAAATTATACCTCCTTTGAAAGTCTCGTTTTTAGTCTTACGCATCCGACCTGGAAAACTTTGCAGCCAATCTTATTTGTTACAGTGTACCCTGCACCAGGTCCTTATTCAGAATTCTTATCAGAATTCTTTGAGTTTTTATCAACTTTGGTACTTAAAAGTAATTATCGTAGGTGACTTTAATATTCATGTTGACGATGATAAAAATAGCCTTACTGTTGCATTTAACTCTATATTAGATTCTGTTGGTTTTTGTCACAGTGTAAATCAATCAATCAATGTTTATTTATATAGCCCAATATCACAAATGTTACATTTGTCTCAGTGGACTTCACAGTTTGTACAAAATATCAGTATGACAATACGAACCCACTGCTATAATCACACTCTCGACCTTGTTCTGACTTATGGTATTGAAATTGAGCAACTATTAGTCGAACCGCATAATCCTGCTTTATCCGACCATTTCTTAGTAACTTTTGAAGTACTGTTACTAGACTACAAAGCATTAGTCAAAAGCTCCTGCAGCAGAAACCTATCTGTTAGTGATATAGCCAAATTTAAGGAAGAGATTCCACCAATACTTAACTCGATAGCATGTCTGCATGTAGGGGAGGAAACTTATACAAAATGTACACCACCCCAAATTGATCATGTTGTTGATGGTGCTATAGATGCGCTGCGAATAAAATTAGACTCTGTTGCACCTTTGAAAAAGAAGAAAATAAAACAACATAGATTAGCTCCATGGCATAATGCCGAAACCCGCAAAATAAAGCAAAAGTTGAGACAACTTGAAAGGATATGGCGTTCCACTAAACTTGAAGAATCTCGTTTAATTTGGCATATTACTCTCAATGAATATAAGAAAGCACTGCGTAAAGCGAGAGCAGCCTACTACTCTTCATTAATAGATGAGAATAAGAATAATGCAAGATTTCTTTTCAGCACTGTAGCCAGGCTGACAGAGAGCCACAGCTCGATTGAGCCTTCTATTCCCATAGCACTCAGTAGTAATGATTTATCTGCTTTTTTAACGATAAAATTGTACTCTTAGAAACAAAATTAATGACCTCTTGCCTTTGACCAGTATAGTGTTATCAACAGCTACCGGAAACGTAAGTTCTAATATTACACTAGATAGAAAACTAGAATGCTTTTCAGCCATAAACCTTGAACAATTAAATTCAATGATTCTCTCTTCTAAACCATCAACGTGTATGTTAGACCCAATTCCAACTAAGCTGTTGAAGGAAGTTTTTCCATTAATTAGCACTTCTTTATTAAATATTATGAATATGTCTTTATTATCAGGCTATGTTCCACAATCATTCAAAGTAGCAGTGATAAAACCGCTTCTTAAAAAGCACAACCTCGATCCAGAGGTTTTAGCCAACTATAGACCTATTTCTAATCTTCCGTTCCTCTCAAAAATTCTTGAGAAAGCAGTCGCAAAACAGTTGTGTGATTACTTAAAAAACAATGATTTATTTGAAGATTTTCAGTCTGGCTTTAGAACACATCATAGCACAGAGACAGCTCTGGTTAAAGTCACAAATGACATTCTAATAGCCTCTGACAAGGGACTTGTCTCTATTCTTGTTTTGCTCGATCTCAGTGCTGCATTTGATACTATCGATCAGAGGTTGCGTTAATCGAATATTTTCCGTCTATTTTTTTAACAATGACGGACAAATCTGAAAGCAGTCCGTCATTTTGACAGATTAGAACAAACTCGGAACAGCGCCAAAGTTTCCCCGCAGCGAGGCTCCGGTGTTATGCCGTGTTATGCGTGCCCTCCAAAAAAGAAATGATACCGTTTCCAAACCTAACTGTGCCGTACAAATCATTGAAATGTCTGAGTTTTCGCTTTACGCTGTGTACGCTCCCGCGAGGTGCAGCAGCCATGCATAACACGGCGCATGTGAACTGTCCCCCCCCGTTGACAGTTCAGTCAAAATGACGGACAGCGAAAAAGTCTAGCGCAACCTCTGCTATCGATCATGATATCTTATTGCAAAGACTAGAGCACTTAGTTGGCATACAGGGAACTGCAGCAGCCATGCATAACACGGCGCATGTGAACTGTCCCCCCCCCACCCCGTTGACAGTTCACAAGCATGCTTCTCCCCCCCCCCCCCGTCAGAGTTGTGTGAAGGCCGACGGTTAATTCTGGATTTTGACAGAACTTTTACGATCCTGTCCGTCAAAATGACGGGCAGCGAAAAAGTCTAGCGCAACCTCTGCTATCGATCATGATATCTTATTGCAAAGACTAGAGCACTTAGTTGGCATACAGGGAACTGCTTTAGGCTGGTTTAGGTCCTATCTATCTGAACGCTCTCAGTTTGTACGTGTCAATGATGAATCTTCCACGCAAACCAAAGTTAGCCATGGAGTGCCACAGGGCTCAGTGCTCGGACCTATTTTGTACACATTATATATGCTTCCGTTAGGCAATATTATAAGGAATCATTCTGTAAATGTTCATTGTTATGCGGATGATACTCAACTATATTTATCAATCAAGCCTGATGAAATTAATCATCTAAATAAAATTCAAGACTGCCTCATGGACTTAAAAACGTGGATGACCTCACATTTTTTGATGTTAAACACGACCAAAACTGAAGTTATTGTACTTGGCCCGAAGAATCTACGAAACAAATTATCTAAAGATATACTAACTATGGATGACATTAATTTGGCCTCCAGTGAGACTGTAAGGAATCTTGGTATTATATTTGATCAGGATTTATCCTTTAACGGCCACATAAAATCAATTTCAAGGACCGCCTACTTCCATCTACGTAACATTGCAAAAATCAGGCATATCTTGCCTCAAAACGATGCAGAGAAACTAGTCCATGCATTTGTTACTTCAAGGTTGGATTATTGTAACTCTTTATTATCAGGGTGTACCAAGAAGTCAGTCAAGTCGCTTCAGCTGATTCAAAATGCTGCAGCTCGTGTACTAACCAGAGTTAGGAAAAGGGACCACATTACTCCTGTTCTGACTGCCTTACACTGGCTCCCTATAGAACACAGGATAGAATTTAAAATTCTTCTTCTCGCCTACAAAGCCCTTAATGGGCAGGCGCCATCTTACCTTAAAGAACTCATTATACCCTACTGTCCTATTAGGGCTTTGCGTTCCAATAATGCAGGGTTGTTGGTTGTTCCTAGAGTCTCTAAAAGTACAATGGGAGCCAGAGCCTTTTCTTATCAAGCACCACATTTGTGGAATCAGCTTCCAGTTTGTGTTCGGGCGGCAGACACCCTATCCATTTTTAAGAGTGCGCTTAAGACCTTCCTTTTTGATAAAGCTTATAGTTAGGGCTGATTAGATTCAGCCCCTAGTTTTGCTGATATAGGCTTAGTTTGTCGGGGGACATCTTACTTCTTCCTTCGCTCTGTCTATACCTGTGTACTCTCATGTTCCGATTAACCCAGCTTCCCCAAATGTCTTTCTTTTTGGTGTCTATATACGCTGGGATCCGGAGTCATGAATGATCCTGCGGTCCTGTGTCCTGCATTGCGAACCCTGGATCTTGAGTCGTGGCTGTGGTCCTGGATCATAGGTCCTGGATGGATATCCTTGTGGATTCATCTTCCTATTATACACACATGCATTTCCAAACATTTGGATTACCTATGTTGCAAATGTATTATCTTTTCAATTTACACACGGCATCTATTGCACGTCTGTCCGTCCTGGGAGGGGGATCCCTCCTCTGTTGCTCTCCCTGAGGTTTCTCCCATTTTTCCCTTTAAAACTGTGGGTTTTCTCCGGAAGTTTTTCCTTGTACGATGTGAGGGTCTAAGGACAGAGGGTGTCGTATTGTCATACTGATATTTTGTACAAACTGTCAAGTCCACTGAGACAAATGTAACATTTGTGATATTGGGCTATATAAATAAACATTGATTGATTGATTGATTGATTAATGTTAATTTAAATTGAGATATTCCTCTAAATCGACGTTAAAAAAGGCAAAAAAAAAATCGAAACGCATCTTCCCCCGAAAATCTCACTCCTACTTGTTACTGAAACTTGGCAGCCCTGGAGATACATGTAAGGCCATCTGCTAACATTGGAGTTGATATATGGAAACGCTAGCAACTTAGTTAGCCCAGTAAGCACTGTGTCAATGGCTTAACAGCCCGATAAACGTTTACCCATTTAAACAGTCGTGGTAGATATACCTTGTTTGTTTTAAACATCATAAATACACAAACAACAATGAATACTCACAGGATGTGTACCCGAATCTCCCGCTGGTCCAAACAAAGTGGGAACAGCATCGTCCTTCAGTGTCCTATGCTGTGCATATCCGGCATGAATCGCTGCAAGGTTTGTGAAGCTTTGGTCCGTGAAATGCCGCGTCGCACACAGTACAATACCGGCTCGAACATCTGAAGGAACAGTGTTAAAAAGGAATTTCAACCACTGACTTTGTCGTGGTTCTGCCCTCGGTAAGGCATACATTGAAGATTTCCCCTCACAAGACAGGAAACAGACCCTCGTTGGCATTACTGGATACAGTTTTGAACTGTTGGAACAAACACAGTAGTGATGGCTTAAAGCCCACCTCTGCTCCGCGCCGTCCGTTAGATGAGCCTGGTCAGATTAATAAGAGAAGGAGTTCAAAACACCGGCATAAAAGTTATAACAATAATCTGATTTTAATGGTAAAAATCACCAATACAAATTACAGAGTACTCTGGACTCCCAGCTCTACTGCTGTGCGATACAGGTATCGGGACCAGCCAGTCAGAAACAAGGGGGGCCCTTTGCATGAATAAACAACAGTATATATGGACATATTTGGGGCGGAGATGTGGGTCGGCTCTTCCGTCCCATTTTACTCCTAAGTGAAGCGTGAGAGCCTCGGAACTAGTCAAGGTCAGAATCACTTTTTATCTTCCACCTAACTTCACTCCTTTACTTTCCCAGGGAAGATTTCACACAAACTATTCTTTCCCAAAACAATCAAACATTGTACACAGATATTGATATCAAACATTGTACACAGATATATTGGTGCTTGAGATTATATTGGCCCCAGGAAGAACCTTGAAAGAGAACATGTGCGTGCTGGTATCTGGGTCAGTGAGTGTATGTGTGTGTGCTGGTGAGAGGAAGTGTGTGTGGCAGGGTATCTGGGTCATGGAGTGTAGGTAAGAAGGTTTATATATATAGGATTACTTTAAAACAGTCCCAAATAATACATGTTCACTTCAATACAGTTCAAGATAATACCTGTTTACTTTAATACAGTTTAGAACAATATCTGTTTGCTTTAGAACTGAACCTGAGCTTCCAACAGTATATATGCGGCTGGCAGAGGGTGCGGCCATAGCTCTGGGCATGGCTACTGGGTATCCCTACGTAGCGATACCCAGGAAGAAAACATTGGAAAATGAGAAATCTCCAACGAGGCGTTTTGGGGATGTCTTTTCTGTGTTAGAGTTTTACTTCCTACAGGGTGTACTTTGAGGGTTTTTGACTCTCAGACCGTTTACATGCATAAAAACCTTCATAACACACAAGGGGACGGGTAATGACCGGAAAAGCATGACATGGGATCTTTAAGTAAAGGATCTGAGTACTTCTTCCAACAATGAATACCAAGGCCCACTTGTTGACTGAGTGATGATGATTCAGCTAAATACTAACATTAGCCTGCTAACATATAGTCAACACAACATTAAGCCCTGAGCCTGTTTTTCCAACACAGTCTCACTCCCTGATAGTCCAATAGCGACGCTTGGTCAGGGTCCATTGGCGTGCAGTTGTGACGCAACGAGTCTCCTTCAGCTTCATAAACGGACGCAAAGAGCTTTCAACTGATTGCAATGTATTCCCATCGGCGGCGGTATTTGACGCTCAGGGAAGCACCGCATCCGTCCATGTCGGTGGCAGTTAAAGGCAATGTGAGCATCCATTCCCATTGGATAATGGAGAATTTTACACCCGGAAGTAAGTATTCTCCTTACTGTCGACTGATTTTACAGTGATATCTGCACTACTCAAAAGCACCAGATTATCCTTGTTAATTACACAACATTGATTGGTTTAAATTGTGTACAATGCTTTTGTGTTTTTCCCCTTCGATTCTGAGAAACAAATAGTTGTATCAGAGTTTAGAATGGCCGAAGACACTACACTACCCATAATCCTCAGCTATCGTTTGAGACTACACCATGCGCTTTGCTCGACAAACCCTGTGATTAGTCCTCAAACTCTGTGATTGGTTGACCTCCGACTGTATTCCATATGAAAAAACGTTTCGTAAAAGATAAAATCCTAATTTATTCAGCTAGTGCTTGCTTTACTCTTTGAAAGTCATCACCTAAATGCATTGTAATAAATGGTTCGGCTGCATTAAATATTATACATCTGGCTTAGTTCTTTATTTATCTACAGAGATTTGGCCTCAGAATAGACCGGAAACTATTCTTTTACCGTTCTGTTTTAATTTCACAATAAAGTTAATAGTATTATTTTGTTTAATATTATTATCTTTTTATTAAATAACTATAAATAACTAATACAAATTACTTATTGTGTAAACACTAGGGATGGGTATCGTTACCGATACTGCTACTGCTTATCGATACCGGTATTTTTCGATACTCTTATCAATACTTTTCAATAATTTGGTGTTCAAAATTATTAGAAGATGTGAAGATTAAACAACAGTCATTTTATTGTAATTTATTTGTATTTATTATTTAATGTAACTTTTTCAATGTCATGCCAAGCCCTTTCTCATTTCACTAATTCCCCTCCTCGACTCCTATCCTCGTGTCTTAGTCCTGCCCACAGGAGATGCGAGCGGAGGAGTCGTGTCACACAGAACGATTTTAAAAGCAATGTATTTCTATTGGTAGTATTTTTTTCGTGCCTACACCAAAACAAAACAAATTCGAAGGAAAACAAGATCACAAAAAATACAGATTTCAGTATTCTGAGGCTCTTTGCCCCATTTATTTTCCTCGCGGATGGCAAAAAAACTCCGACATTATACAATTTAAAATAAAAGGGATAGGATTAGGCCAGGGGTCTGCAACTTTTTTGACCAAAAGAGCCATTTTGCCCCCTTTTCCAACAATTTGTTTTGTCTGGAGCCGCAAAACATATTTGATAGCTTATAAAAGTTGTATTTATTGTTATAACATTGACAAAAACTACAGTTTTTGTTGCATTTATTATGTATTACATTATAACACTGTTAACCTCTAATAAGAAACAAAGAACTCTTATAAGGAGAATAAAACAAATACACAGGCCTACTTTAAAATAAATTAAACACAGCACTTGGGTAGTCCTCTGCACATTTGAAGAAAAAAAAAATACAATTAAAATGGTCCACTTTGAAATAAATAAAACTAGGGCTGTCAAGTTAACGCGTTAATAACGCGCTAATGCAAAACAATTTTTACGCCACTAATTATTTTAACGCGATTAACGCATGTGTATTTTTTTTCCTCGGCCGCCCCGTAGTTTCAGAGCGCATCGAGTTTAAAATACCACCTACAAGCTGATGCTGACAGCCCCGCTCCTGCTGCCTGCTTGCGGCAGACCACACTTCCACGCTCACCGGCAGGCACCGACTGGCTATCGGGAGGACCGGGAGGGTGTGTGTATGTGTGGCCCGAGCGAGCGAGAGAGAGACCTTACGTGCATTGTTGTTGTTAGCATCTGGTGCTAGCTAGCTGCGCTAACGGATATAAGGAGCTGTTTAAATAAAAACCGAGGAGCGATATTTCGCCACAACAGCGCCGAGCACTTGAATTTATGCAGGAAGCCAGACAGTGTGACATTGTACGAGAAGTCAGCACACTCAGCACGGATAGTGCGCAACATGATTGCAGCGTCCAGGCAGCTCCCGTTCGAGCATATGCCTTGAGTTGCACATAGCTCCAACGATCCATCACACACACACACACACACACACACACACACACACACACACACACACACACACACACACACACACACACACACACACACACACACACACACACACACTTTGTATTGTATTATTGTATGAGAGAGGTTCCAGGTTGAATTGAGGCGAATATTTGTAATGTTCAGAGGTTGTTGTGTTTAATATTCATGAGAATATTTGTCATTGTTCAAATGATAATAAACATTAGCATAAAGCATATTTGTCCACTCATATGTTTATAAGAGTATTAAAAACTTGAAAAATATTCCTCTAAGGTACATTTAGAACAGATCAAAAATGTGCGATTAATCGCGATTAACTATGGACAATCATGCGATTAATCGCGATTAAATATTTTAATCGACTGACAGCCCTAAATAAAACATATAGCTGCACCCTAAAAATAGTTATCTGATTTAATTATGACTGAAGATCGTCAGCTGTCTTCCTCTTCTGGTTGTTCCTCGATACGTAAAGGCTGCAGCACCTTTAACAACTTCGCTCTACATATGAGACACAGTATCGTGACTATTGTTGTGTTTTGCCCCCACGGGCAGGGGCATGGGGTTTAACAGGTTTTAAGGTATCCAATGTGTTAGTGATTTTTTATGTATTTTCCTTTAGAATGGCAGGAAATTAGTATTCACATTTATATTGAATTTTTGGTCCCCCCCAATGTTGACTCCATGAATACGGCCCTGTATCAAACATACCGGTAAACCAGCATTGTTTGCTGTGAAAGCATATAACTCTGTCCACGCAGAATTAAATCCTGTGCTCCTCCGATACTTTTATTTTCTTTGATTTATCCATAGTTCGCTCATCGAGCCGGGGGTCAGGTTATTCACCTGCAAGAAAAGGTGCTGGCGCGGGACCGTAGCAGGATATGACGCATATTTTAGTTGACCTAATTAAAACCTTTTAGTTTTTTATTTATGTGTCCTCAAAATACAAGATACAAAACATTTTTAACCATGCAACAAAATATAAATAGTCCTACAAATACTTTTATTAAATGTCCTTCCAGCGGCCTGCTTGTGTTTCTGTTCCTCAGAGGACATCATATGACCAGCAGATCCTGTGTGAACGCTCTACGTTAGTCAGTGGACATACATCTATTGCAGTTATGTCATAATAACATACAATTGTATAAAACACAATTTGCTTACATCTTTGTTCTCTTTTGAGAATCAAACAAAACAGATTTAAATAAAAAAAGAATGCAAACAAACAAGTGAAATGAACTAAATGGCTGAATTGCTTTTAATTCACTGGCAGGAGCGACAAGTTAGGAGGAGCAAAAAGTGAACAACGAGGGAGAATTTGAACAAAGTGAAAGAGTAGAGGACAGAGAGAGTAATGAACAGGAAGAAGACAGAGAGACTCAAGAAGATGGAAGAGAGGGTGCAGGTTATGGAAAGGAGAGAGACATGGAAAGTGGATGTTGACAATGTGTTGTGATCATTTTAGCCTCTTCTGCATGTCCAGATCATTAATAGTAACAATCAACTGATTCTTATGCATTACACTTTAAAAATAATTGATGCTGACATTGTCAGCCCACTGACATGGTTTGAAATCAATATATTATCCAATGTGTGACCCCCCCCACAGGACTTAAAAAGCACCTAACTAGATCATGAAAATCCCAAAAATCTCGGGGGGTATCCCCCGAACCCCCCTAGCATGTTTGGACCTCGGTATTTAGGAAATCCTGGATACGGCCCTGACTGTAACCTGAGAACCACTGAAGCTACAAAAGTCCAACTTTTAAAGGAAACCCCCCCCCCCCCCCCATTTAAAAACAGTTCTTGTTGAGAAAAACAAGCATATCTTTTAATGATTTCAACCTGTTTTATCCCAATAATTATAAAGGAGTGCCTTGGAAATATGTGTTTACATAAATTGTGATCAAACCGTTTGAGACCCACTGAGATAACTTAGACTAAAGTGAACTATCTAAACACTCAGAGTCCTTTACCTCACTGAGCTGTAGTTATCAGCCTCAGTCTGACTGGAGAGGACTCTCCCTCCACATCATTGTAGAAACATCTTCTTCCGTTAGAGCAGCTAGCACCAGATGCTAATAACAACAGCGCGTACCGTCCCTTTCTCCCTCGCTCGCTCCCACGCTCACTCGCACTTTGGCTGTGAGCTGCGGTTGCCATATAAGCCAACATCCCCCATTTTCATCACTTACAGCGCCCATCGTACAGGGCAAATGAAAAGTGTAACCGGGATGAAAAGGGTGTTTCATTTACTTAATTATGAATGTTGTTACATCAAGGCCGAACATTAGGATGAGCACCAACGGTCAAAACATTTGTTTTCCCTCCCAGAGCTGTCAGCGCAGCGCCTCCACAGATCTGGCGCCCTAGGCGAACATCTATAACGCCAGTGCGACGGGCCGGCCCTGGTCTCAGGTTACGCTGTAGGAAGTGTAGGTACAACCATAGATATATATATATATAAACACGTGTTTATATATATCTATGGGTACAACGCTACATTTCCCGCCCCTTCGCAGTCATACAGTAGGCTACGGAGAGCGGCGAGAAACATTTCCTCAGGCATCGGAAAGCGGAACCGAAATTCACATGTCTAAATGATGCCGTTGGAATCGAACCGGTTCTCGGTACGCAACCCTAGGTATAACTCCACCCGCCTTTTCTCCTCATACACTCTTTCATGACTTTCTATTTAATGCATTTTAACGGCTGTAATCGTTGTTAACGTGAGACCGGAAGTGATGTCACTGTTGATATTAGGAGTCCCCTTCCAGTAAAGCTTTTCAAAATAAACTTTAGCAACAACGTTAGCCACAAGCCAATGCTAACCGGAAATGTTTTCAGAATAAAACAGTTTTAAGCATACTGTATGTTTAACCTAAATTACGTCATTAAACATTGATTATAATTTCTTACAAGGGTAAGATATTGAGCAAGAAAATGTTTTTATGAACCACACAGCTTCTGGTATTCCAAGACCCGACCGGACAAAAAGACGTGGTGCAGGCACGAAACATACTACCAATAGAAATACATTGCTTTTAAAATCGTTCTGTGTGACACGTGTACACGAAATGTTGCGAGACTGGGTTGAATAACATAACAATATCAGAGACTGGATATATCCCCCGTCCCCCTCTCTGGTCGCTACAATGAGGAAAATAAATTATGGGCCAAATGTTTTATTTACAAGTATTAAAAGTAAGCATAGGACACCAAACCAACTGAGACCTGTCTGTCCGCCGCATCTACACACACACACATACACACTGTACCGCACGCACCTACACACTGTACCACATGCACCTACACACTGTACCACACGCACCTACACACTGTACCACACACACCTACAGCTCCTAAAGCATATCATATAGGCCTATATCAGGATACAGCCGTTGTGTATTTTATCATGTGAAGCACTAAATGGTTATAGACAAATATCGACTCTTTGTTTGTAGATATCTACTAAACTAAAGCATACAAATAAAGAGAGTAATGTAGGCCTGTTACACTGAGTGATATATATTATACACACTGCTCTGCTTTCTGCACGGACCTCACAGCGTTGCTATGAAAGTAGTTAATAACATAATATCCAGGGGATGCATGCAGAGCTGTCATTGGCTGAGATAAGTCCGGCCGTGCGTCACAACTCTTTTAACTGCACTGTTGCCGGAAATACATCCGCGGACTGGCACGGAGGAACCCATCAGTGTATCCTCGATTATAGCTCCTCCAGAGAGCCTCCTCGATGCTCGATCCTCGAAGTGCATTTAGAGAAATTAGATGTCCTTCAACATGGCGCACTGAAATCCATTTCCGGGTCACTACCGGAGGACCGAGGAGTCGAGGAGGGGAAATTAGTGAAATGAGTCTCCGTGTGTCTCTGGAAGGGGGGCGGTAATTAGGGGCAGTTCATAAATCCATGTAAATATGACCATTATTCAGTTAAAATGAGACGCTGCGTGCGCACCTCCTAAACCGGAAGCTCTGGTCGGCTAACCATTATAATCCGTTTATTATTTATAATTCTAATGTATTATCAGTAATCATTTTAAAGTTACACAGAGACATTGGATTAACCGTTTTTATGCCCTTGAACCATAGAATGTATATATAAATGGACGTAGTGTCCGTGACGTCACCCATAGGATTCTGCAGAGTTGCCGAGAAGCCCTTAGTAGGCGGAGTCGGCCACTAACGGCTCGACTGTGACGTCAGAGTCTAATCCCGCCTGCTCCAAATAAGGGCAAAGAGGCGGAGCCGAGGCGGGACCTGCTGCCTCCGAACTGGAAGTAAACAGAGCTAGCTCAGGCTAAGAAGCTAAGCTAACATGAAATACATGCATACCAAGTTACTGCTAACAGTGTAGTTCCCCTATATAAACGTTACATTCATAATCAAATGAGACAATCTGCAAGAGAATTAGCTATATTTTGTTATTCTTAATGCTTGTCATTCACACGTTGAGAAAAGACAGACTCCACCGCCCGGTCCTAACGGAGCCGCAGTGGGCTAGCTCCGGGACGCCGGCTGGAGCTAGCCCCCTGTGGCTCCGTTAGCTCCGGCGGCCACCACTGGGATAATTGGGTCCCCTATTAACATTTGCTCCCGTTTAGCATTATGGGCGTCATAGCCATAGACTATAAAAGTCTTACCCAAGGCTGAATCATAAACTAAAATGTATATGTATGTATAAAGGGTTACGTCCTTAGCTGGCTAATAAGTAGCAAGCAAAGCTACCAAGCACACAAACACCTGCGAACGGGGTTAACATGTATAATATTATAATTTTAGACTTCTTGGAAGTTCTGTTAGTACATTCAAGCGCACAGCACAACATTTTAATTGTCTGGTATTTGTAACAATATTCCCTAAAAGGCACAATCACCACGAACACGGCTAAAGGGTCAAGTACAGTTCTATGACTAACTAACGTTGTAGCCTCTATGGTTGTAGCCTAGCAGAGTGGACAAGTTGCTGTTAGCTGACAGTGAGGCATGTACATGTCCATCAAAGTGACCACGCCCTAATTTATGCAAAATATTTAAGGCTTAATGTTAATTAAACAGATGAGTTGAGAAAAAATTCACCCCCCACACAGTAGTCATGAAGGGGGAATCTAACTATACAGAGAATATGTTTTTTTGAACCACGATGTAAACATGTTTATTTCTGCTGTAAAGTTGGGCATTTTAACATGGGGGTCTATGGAAATTGCTCCCTTCTGCAGCCTGCTCCTACTGGCCACTAGATGAACTGCAGTGTGTGGCACTTCCGTATTGGCATCCCGGCTCTTCCCCAGAGTTTGCCGCTTGCCTTGAACACAACTTTTGATCACAAAACAGCAACGGTAAGACTGTTAGAAATTAAAATCAATGTTTTATGGCATAATTTTGTTTAAAACATACCGTCAGCATAAAAGCTGTTTTATTCTGAAAGAACCAGAAGTTCTCGCACAATCTTAATGCCAAGCTTTTATTCTGAAAATCCTCCATCTCCGGTTAGCATTTAGCATGTGGCTAATATTCATTTTCCTATAGAGGTGAATGTAGAAGTGAAATGACACGGAGTGTTGCACACTGAAACCTACTGATTTTAACACTACATCAATAGACGTTGAGATATTATTATTGCTGAATATTAAATGAAGGTACAGATTATTTTAATACATTTTGTTTACAGACGTGGGTAGCATATGACGACTTCCGGGGTTACCGTAAATGATAACTGCCGTAAAGTATTTCCAGTATCATTAAAGTATCGATTACAGCCTTTAAAATGCAATAAATGAAAAATCATGAAAGAGAATATGAGGAGAAAAGGCGTGTTTAGTTATGTATGGAATGTACAATATCTGAATCCTCTGTTATGCGCAACAACGGACATTGAAGATCGGAGGCGGGCGGACCCCCTACAACGCCAACCGGCACACGAGGAGGGGCCATCGGAGGGGCCATCGGAGGATACTTAACGAGCTGACGTGCGTGTTTGGGGCTCTCTCTTTCGCTCTCGAGACCCCGAGAAGACAGCTGTTTTCTCTTTGAACCATCTTCTGCCTGTAACGGTACCGCGCCATTTTAATTAAAGTACCCATTTTAACCTTATGTCAGAGACTCCATTGGTCTCATTTATCCTAAGCTTCTCTCCTGGACGCGAGAATAACGAACAAAGCTAAGAAGACATAATTATCATCATGGCTACGTAAAGTGAAGTTGTTTTCTTAGAAGAAGTAGGTCAATGATAGAAATATAGAATAGAAAATATCAAGAAGATACTGTAAATGATATCTAGAATAAAACGGTTTAGTGCCGGATGTACAAAGATATTAATAGGAGGATGTGCAAAAAATACAAACTAATTAGGCTTTATTAAAATATTAAATAATACTTTAGGTTAAGGTCTTCTTTTAAATACATGTAAGCAAAAACATTTTGGGGGTATCTACAGATAAATGTTAAGCCTGACAAACTTTCCTGCAATGTTAAAGCAGACTTTAGTTACACCTGAGTAAAATTCAGGAAAAGTGATTGTCAAGTGCCAAAATAAACTATGCAATATATCAGACGTTAAGTACTTTGTCAGGCTTAATATTTATCTTTAGATAATAATAATAATAGATTAATTTTGTTTGCGGTTTTACAGGTGCTCAAAGACGCTTAACAGATATAGTGAAAATAAATCAACAACAAATACATATATAGTTAAAGTTAAAGTCAAATAATAAAAAAAACAATCACACATTAAAAGCCAGATTGAAGAGGTGAGTTTTTTGAAGGTGGTGAGGTCAGTGCAGTCTCTGATGGGTTGGGGGAGTGAGTTCCAGAGGGAGGGGGCAGCGACGGAGAAGGCTCTGTCCCCCCAGGTCCGGTGATTGATGAGGGTGGGGATAGATAGGAGGTTGGCTTCTGATGAGCGGAGGCAGCGGGAAGGGGTGTGGTGGTGCAGCAGGTCTGTGAGGTAGGGGGGGGGCCTGATTGTTGAGGGCTTTGTGAGTAATGAGGAGGACTTTGAAGTTGATTCTTTGACGGACGGGGAGCCAGTGGAGGTTCTGGAGGACGGGAGTGATGTGGTCTCGGGAGCGAGTGTGGGTGAGGAGGCGGGCAGCAGAGTTCTGGATATGTTGGAGTTTATTGAGGAGGTTGGATGGTATGCCGTAGAGCAGGGGTCGGCAACAGGCGGACCGCGGTCTGGACCCAGACGCCGACCTATACGGACCCGGACCTATAATCAATACATTAATAGGGGATTTCAATTTTGACGGGGCGATTCTATTTTAACCACCGCCGACAGGGGGCGAAAGAGACGAGTGAGCGATACAGGGAGAGAAACACAGAAGAAGAGATGAGAGCGCGGCAGAGAGGAAAGTGTGAAGAGAATAATTAGCGATACAGGGAGCGAAGACGGAGAGGAGAGTGCACAGGCGTGTTAGCGGCAGACAGGGAGAGACACATAATTACACATGGCGCTCTCCAAGAAGAGGAAAGTGGAAAGTGAGAACAGAGCTTTTAACCCTGAGTGGACGGACTCATTCATGTTCATCCTGCCCACTGGGAGCACAGAACCAGTGTGTCTCATTCAGAGACCGTGGCGCTCATTAAAAGTGCCAAAACGCCACTATGAGACAAAACACAAAGTGTTTGACCAAACATTCCCTCTCAAGTCAGAACTGAGGTCACAAAAAATAAGCAGTCTCAGAGTCCAATATGATCAGTCCACCAGGATCAAAATTAAAACTAAATATCGTTCCAAGGCAGGCTAACCAATGAGCACCTGCATGTGTGTATGAGAATGGCCCTGACACCATTTCAGCCCAGATTTAAACTCCTGGCAGGACAAGCTCGAGCTCAATCCTCGCACTGAATTAAAAAAAAGTGAGGGAGGGACTGCAATATAAGAGGGAAAGAAAGAGAAACTTTAAAACTGTTCAATTGTTATGATGTGTAAATACTGCACTGTAAGACTTTTTCCTGTAAAATACCAGTAAAGAGCTGGCAGCAGAGACGCCAGCCATTTACTGTTATTTTTACGGTATCTAACTGTGAAATTATTTTACAGCCTATTACTGTAAAAGAATATTACAGTACTGTATTTTTTTTTTATTTACGCTAAAGAGCTGGCAGCAGAGGCGCCAGCCAATTACTGTTATTTTTACGGTATCTAACTGAAATTATTTTACAGCCTATTACTGTAAAAGAAGATTACAGTACATTTCTGTATTTTTTTTTATTTACGGTAAAGAGCTGGCAGCAGAGACGCCAGCCATTTACTGTTATTTCTACGGCGGCCATACTGTAAAACGACTTGACAGCCTATTGCTGTAAAAGAGAAATACATTATATCTTTCCTTTGTTTAAATTTACAGAAAAAGTATTGGCATCACAGACCCCAGAAGTTTATTGTAATGTTACAGTATCCACTGTTGAACAATTGTTAAAACTAATTAGCAGTTCAAATAAACATTGATTTATAGCACACCCACCAAACACATTTCTAACAAATTATGCATCGATATTGAGGCTGGAATGTTATAATCTCAAACCAAGTTGCAATGATGACTTTGGTAGGCTTGTCCATAAAATCAAAAGAAAATAAATGTTTTAATTGTATGTAGCCTTTACACACTTTTAGACAACTTTTCTCTTAAATATAAAGCACTTTTCTGCTTATAATCATCTGCATCAACAGTATAACATTCTTGTTGAGTGTGTATTTTTGGTGTACAGTTATTTACAAGCGGCAAGAGGCTATAAGGTAACGTTAGCTAGCTAGTTGACTAGGGCAACCATCTTAGCTAGTGCGCGAAAATCAACAGCAAAAGAAAATGTTATTTTAATTGTATACACGTGTAGCCTAAACCAGTGGCGGCTGGTGGAAAATATTTTTGGTGGGGCTGTTGATATAGTGAGTAAAACATTTTTTTTTTGGGAGAAATGACCCCTTAAATTAGGACTTCTGGTGATGTAATGGCGCGTTTCCAGTGCAGCGCGGAGCTCGCTTTAATGCTGCGTTCAGACCGGACGCGATGCGAATATTCGCTTCGCTCTAAACGCTCCTATCGCATCGCTCTAGTCGCTCGAGTTTCACCGCGGCTGCCAGCTGTGTTTACTCGCATCATTCAAACAAGACGCGCTGGCTCGGGAGCTACAACTACAACAAAATGAACATATTTTACCGTGATTAAATTGTAATACACGTTTCTAAATGATGCCGACGTAACAACATACTGATACCGGTTAGTAAAAACCATGAATTAATGCTTTGACAAGTCTGCAGACAGACGGCAGGCGAAAAACCTTTTATAATGCTTGTTTTCTGAATGGAGCTTGGCTAAGCTAACGTTATATATGCTCCGACCGTCCACACTCACAACAACGGCCTATACAGACATAAATAAACCAGCGACTGTATTCTCCATGACACAGACAGTCTGTGGTTTGTACTTGTTTAACTTTTGTCTAGTTTCTGAACAGATCGTATCTGTCCCCGGCTGTTTGAAGAGCAAGCATGGGAAACAAAAGATAGCATTTACCTGTTTGCATCCAGCTAGCCATGCCTTTCTGGTGTACCAGCTACGTGAGAAGCCTCGTTGATACGTTTTGTCTTTTTCACGAGCTTGCTGTGATATATACAAATCGGGTTGGTCCGGTCCAAGGTCTTTAAGTATCAATTTATCTCCCAAACTTCTCCTTTCGA
Source organism: Pogonophryne albipinna (assembly GCA_028583405.1). Classification (NCBI taxonomy): domain Eukaryota; kingdom Metazoa; phylum Chordata; class Actinopteri; order Perciformes; family Artedidraconidae; genus Pogonophryne; species Pogonophryne albipinna. The sequence goes on along the minus strand of CM053244.1, from coordinate 328,643 downwards.
AAGGATTGGAGAGTAGCTCTTGCACGGAATTGGGTGCGGACCGAGGTCCGGCGACTCCACCTGCACACCATTCTCATCCAACTGCGTCACCTTGGTCACTCACGAGTCTAAAAAACAACTCACGTCAACGCACGTAAGCAACGTGGGCGCCAACGTGAGCGCCCTCGTGACCAAAATATTTGACGGCGCTGATTGGCTGAAATTATGTTTCGGCGGCACAGTTTACTATTGAGACTTTTGCAACGTGCTGGTTGCTGCTGTTTGGCTCGGGGGCTCCGCCCGGTAATGATAAACTAATGCCACGGGCAAGGCCAGGCAGGAAACATGTGACTTATCAGTAACTTTAGACATCGTAACACAATTTTAAACGAGATTTTATTGTAGATTATACATTTTACTGATACCAATTGTATGATATTTACCTTGTTCATTAAAAATAAAAATATAAAATATATATATTTTTTAAATATATATATATATTTTTTTATTTTTTTTTATTTAATTTAAAAAAAAAAAAAAAAATGTATGTGGGAAGAGGTGGGGCGGCGCCCCTAGCGCCCCTATGGGCCGGCCGCCACTGGCCTAAACACTTTCACCCGACTTTCCTCTCAAAGATAAAGCACTTTTCTGCTTGGATTTATCCGCATCAACAACATAACCATCTTCTTTATTCAGTGCTCGATCACACAGTCAATGCTTCAACAGCTTGCTGGGCATCCGTTTTATTTCAAACATTATTTTTGGGAAATTCCCATTCTTGAATTAAACACTGAGAAAGAGAAAAAAAGGTTTGTAATCACCGTCGATTTTTGTAGATGCAGCCAGATGGATGAACCCGGAGTTTCTGTTGATGAGAAGCGTGCCTCTGAGCTGCAGGCGTGTTGGCTCCATACACCTGATTTAAAAAAAATACTGTAGTTTACCGTTAGTTAACCCTAACCCTTTTAAGTCGACCGCCGCGCCGGCGCGATCAGATCATGTGAACTGTTCATGCCAACGCCGCATACAAACAACATAGCGGACATTGCAGACTTTCTGTCGAAAGTACTGGCTTGAAACTATAAGCCAGTCTTTGTTTAATTCAAATCGACCCAGTAAAAAACGGAGATACGATGATTTAAAGTTGATAACAATATATTTTGTTCACCCGCTCAAAGGTATGAAAAAAGGAGGCGCATATTTGAATATCTTTGCCCTATTTTATAATTTTACTGAACGGAAAATGATGCTGGAAACTGTGGATCCTGCTCAACAGGAAGCATATACCCGGAAGGGGGGGGGGGGCGGGTTATCAGGAATAAGCATTGAGAAAGGGGGAGACCGTTCTTATTATACATCCAGGATGTAAACGCAAACTATAATGTAGACGAAAACTATAAGCTTGTGTTTTGACATGGAGAAGGAGGAAGACAGTCCCTCCTCAGAGTCAAAGAGTGAGGACTTGGATGAGGAAGTGGAGGACCCTTCGTTTTATATATGATATACATCATGGATATATAATATAAACATATATAATATAATAATAAAATAATATATACACATATAAATAATATACAGAAATATGAAATGTATACAAATATAATATACACAAATATATACATATATATTCATAATATATACATATAATAAATATATATTATTATATTCATTCGTCAATCACACTTTTACCTCATCATAATGACATCATTTTCAAAATAATTTTTTGCATATAGTGTGTTAAAATGAAATAAATAACTATCAGGTGATGAGGTTACATAAGATACAAAATATTGACATGTTAAACATTTCATTGGGGTTAAGAAAGACAATTTAAAAGTATGTGAAAATGGCCAAATTAGCCCCAGGACTCCAGAGGGTTGATGTTGATGAGAAGCGTGCCTCTGAGTTGCAGGCGTATTGACTCCAGAGGGTTGATGTTGATGAGAAGCGTGCCTCTGAGTTGCAGGCGTATTGGCTCCCGATTTCCAAAAAATACTGTAGTTTACCTTTATTTAACCTTAACATAGAGTTCACGGTCAATGTGCTGTTAATTGCAATTGACAATCCCACAATGCTTTGCAAATAACAGTTAAGAGCTGTATTACATAAAAACAGTATGTTAATGTTGAAAATTCGCCGTAAATTAACAGTAAAGGCTTACAGTGTGATATTGTTCTATAATCGTCTGAAACTGTTAAGTCATGATGTGAAACCGTTAACAAAGAAAAAGGGAAACTCAAGCTGCTGCTACACTTTATTTTATTTATCTAAAATTAAGCACTTTTAAGATGCACATATTTTCAAAAGCTATTTTATTTATTTTCTCTATTTTATTTTTAAATGCAGCCCGAGAGGAACATTACACATATCCTCTGTATAGTTCAATGTTAATTGACTATACATATTGTTGTTTATGAATTGTACTTTCTTTATTTGATTGGCAGTCAGTTGTTGATTACATGCAGACGTTGATAAAGCTACAGGCTACTTCAATATATGTCACACTAATTCATAAAGCAACTTAGACATGTTGATGTTCCGGACCTTTGCATGGGGAGATTTTCTCTAGCTGGACCTCGTTGAATTTTAGTTGAATACCCCTGCCGTAGAGGATGCTATTGCAGTAGTCGAGTCGTGATGTGATGAATGCATGAATCAGCGTTTCAGCAGCAGAAGAGGAGAGTGATGGGCGGAGACGGGCAATGTTTTTGAGGTGGAAAAAGGCGGTCCTAGTGATGTGATTGATGTGGTGGTTGAATTTGAGCTGACTGTCGAAGATGACTCCGAGGTTGCGGATGTGAGGGGGGGGAGATAGAGTGTGGCTGTCAATGGTGAAGTTGAAATTCTGGATGGCTTTGGTACGGGATGGGGGGCCGATGACTGATTTGGCACTGTTCAATTGGAGATAGTTTGTTTGCATCCATGCTTTTATTTCTGAGAGACAGTTGGTGAGAGTGGAGTGTGTTGTGGGGGTGGTGGTTTTTGTTGAGATATAAAGTTGGATGTCATCGGCGTAGCAGTGAAATTGAAGGTTGTGGCGACAAATTATTTTGCCAAGAGGGAGCATGTAGAGGATGAAGAGGAGGGGGCCAAGCACCGATAGATACCCCCAAAGTTTTGTTCTAATTCAAAAGAAGACCTTAAAGTATTCTTTAATGTTTAAATAAAGCCTTATTAGTTTGTCTGTTTTGCACATCCTCCTATTAATATCTTTGGACGTCCTGCACTAAACTGTTTTATTGTAGAGATCACTACAGTAACTTCTTGATATTTTCTATTCTATATTTCTATCATTAACCTTCTACTTTCCCCCTATTTTGTATGTAGGCTACTCTTAATATTTTCATATTTTCATCGAATATAACATTCAACAAAAAAATGCAATAACTTGCTTTAACCACTAGGCGGTGCGGGTTAAAAAACGGTCAAGTTTACAGTGTTAACACAATAAATTATACTTTCCAGTATAATTTCCAGTTTAGTTTATGACGGATTTATTTTGTTATCCACGCATATATTGATTTGATATTTGTAACACCAAGCCGACAGAAAATATGGTTTTAACATGACCCAGTGGTCTAGTTCAGTGGTTCTCAACTGGTGGGTTATGTGTGTGTTGTGTGTGGCAACGTGTGAGTGAAGAAAAATGTATGGAAAAAAGTCAAAACTTTTTTTTATATTAAGTATGGACTTTCATTAGTGCTGTCAAAATTATCGCGTTAACGGCGGTAATTAATTTTTTGAATTAATTGCGTTAAAATATTTAACGCATTTAACGCATGTGCAGAATGGCCCACCCCATACATCCCACCAGTGGCAGCGCCAGGGTATGGCTGGGGTAGGCTACACCCATACCAAGAAATGGCTTAGCCCCACCATGAAAAATGATGTTAAAGTAAGCAAAATAAAGTCCGCCAACTCGCGCGGAGTAAATTGCACAGACTGCAGTTAGTAAGATTGATTTCAGTAGCCACGGTTTTGAAAACTTTTGTCACGTAGTGATCGTCTTCTCAATAGAACATCTTTGATAATGTCTTCTGGCCAATCAGAATCAAGATAACGGCGTGGTGTTGTTACAGGAAGTCCCGACGGAGAATACTTTTGCTGTAGTACAGGTAACACATAACTGGTACGCAGGTTATGTGCGTAATCTGAAATGCGTACCGTCACTTGTGTCACAAAGCGCATTTGCGTACGACAGAGTCGGTCTCCGTGTGCACAGACAGGGCTGCTGTTAACGTCGGTCTATACAACGGAATTGTGCAAAAACTACGCCAGCCGGCTGCGGAGGGAGACTCCCCCCCCCTTCACTGGAGAACTGGGCTAAAACAGCTGATCACAACGTTCACACTCCCTCCCCCCCCCCTCCGTCGACTTTCCTGAAGTACCCCCCCGTTGATAGAAATCAACACGTAATGAATTAAGACCCCACGGTTTGATGATTGATAGGTGTGTGGGCTGTCTTTCATTTTGACACGCAGACAAATGTTATAATAAACATAGATACTATGTTAAATGGATATATCCACCTTCTTTCATTTATCTTTCCATTCCCACAACAATATACATAAAGAAATGACATATTTTGGACATAGTTCGAATGGTGATTAATCATGATTAATAAATGTTTAAGCTGTGATTAATCTGATTAAAAATGTTAATCGTTTGACAGCCCTAATTTTCATACATTGAAGATAAAAGAGAGGGACCAAAACCTCAATGTGTTGTTTGCAGTGAAATACTGGCACGAGAGAGCATGAAGCCGTCAAAAATGAAGCGGCATTTGGAAACGAAACACTCCGCTTATAAAGATAAACCTGTTGAGTTATTTCAAAGACGATTCACAGAGCTGAGGACATCGCAACAGTGCCTGACCTCTTCATGTTCGAAACAAGAGCAGGCCCTCCGTGCATCTTACCTCGTAGCTCAGCGAATTGCAAAGAGCAAAAAGCCCCACACCATTGCAGAGGACCTTATTTTACCTGCCGCCATCGACATGGTCAGAGAGCTGCTGGATCAATCTGCGGCGGATAAACTGAAGACCATACCACTGTCAAACGATACAATCAGTAGGCGGATTGAAGAAATGTCCGATGACATTCAACAACAGACCACAGCTCGCATCAAGGCATGTGCTCACTATGCACTACAGATGGACGAGTCCACAGACATTGCGAGCCATGTTATTTTACTTGTTTATGTGAGGCATGTGTGGGAAGGGGACTTACAGGAGCAATTTCTCTGCACTAGAGATCTTCAAACTACTACAACTGTGGAGGACATTTTTAGTTCTGTGGACTTGTACTTGGGTTCGGTGGGCCTAAACTGGGATCTGTGTGTCGGAATCATAACTGATGGCGCTGCCTCCATGACTGGAAAACATTCAGGGGTGGTGAAGAGAATACGAGAAAAAGCCCCTAATGCGACTTGGCAACACTGTTTTTTGCATCGAGAGGCTTTAGCAGCAAAGGACATGGTGCCAGTGCTTCATGAAACATTGAAGGATGTCGTCAAAGTGGTGAACCACATTAAACGCAGCGTAAAGAGCACCCGGTGCTTTCAAAAGCTGTGCCAAGACTTGGGCAGTGAGCACATACTGCTGTATCATGCAGAAGTTTGCTGGCTTTCGAGGGGAAAGATACTCTCACGCTTCTAAGAGCTTAGAACAGAAATTGCAGCCTTCTTTGCGCAGTACATATCGCCTCTTGCTGACATGTTTAGTGACGATGTGTGGCTCGCACGAGTAGCTTACCTTGCTGATGTGTTTGAACATTTAAACACATTAAATCAGTGGTTCTCAACTGGTGGGTCGCGGACCCGTTTCGAGTGGGTCGCGGATGTGTGAGTGCAGAAAAAAAAAAATTGACATTTTTTTTGGGGGGAAAATTCAAACTTTTATTTTGAAGGCCCGATTTTCTAACGCTGTGCATGCAGTCGGCGTTGGACTGGAAGTATCGGAGACCATAAACGGTTTTGAAAACTTCTGTCACATAGTGATCATCTTCTCAATAAAATATCTTTGCTGATGTTTTTTCGAGTCTTCTAGCCAATCAGAATCAAGATTGTTGCCGGAAGTCCCCACGGAGGATAACTTTGCGGTAGAACTCTTCTTTATACATCCATGGTTACAACTTCAGATATAAATGAACACATAATGAAATATGACCCCCGGTCTGATGACTGACAGGTCACAGAAGAATGGGAGCTATCTACCCTTACCCACAATTTAAAGTAAGTCACACAGATTATCTCCTCTTTACTCTTCTCGCAGCAAGATGTCAGAACAAAGCGAAAAACAAACAATGGCATAAAATATTATTAATATGTCGGGTAGTAATAGATTTATTTATTTTCTTCTCAGTGTACCAGAATGCATAGTTTATGTTAGTATTTCTAAAAATCTCGTGGGGGAGAATCCCCCCAGACCCCCCTGCTGGGGTTGGGTTTTCAGCATGCGTGTCTTTTTATATAGTTCAGCTTTGATTCCATCATCTCATTAAACCTTTTTTAAAAGCATACTTTAGTTCTGTGAAGGGATATAAGGGATATATGCACTGTACTTCACTTTAATTAATATTGTATGCTGAAAAGCGTATATATTACAGCACGATTTTTTGTTGAATAGATTTGAGTGCTTCAAAATGTTGGGTCGCGATTTATTGACCAAGTAAAAAGTGGGTCCTGAGGCCTGACCAGTTGAGAACCACTGCATTAAATGTTTCAATGCAAGGGAGGGAACACAATGTGTTCGAACAATCGGAGAAAATCGAGGCGTTCAAAAAAAAGATCGCCTTGTGGGCAAATCATGTTTCCAGGGAGAGGCTGGACATGTTTCCAAATGCGTGTCATGAGGCAAAATAACTGGACACTGTAGGCAAAAAAGCCCTTAATGAAACTATCAGGGCACATCTTAGCAAACTGCAGGATCGGTTCAACGATTACTTCCCTGAGAAACACGGGGATGATGACTGGGTACGGGATCCTTTCTGAGTCATGGAAAGCGTCATGTTGCCGAGCAACGAAGAAAGTCAGCTGGTGGAGCTGTCATGTGATCGTTCGCTGAAAAAAATTCACTGAGGTAACCCTCCCCCAGTTCTGATGCAGTGCTGTGATGACTGGGTATGCATCCCTCGCCACACAAACAATCAAAATCATCCTGCCATTCAGCACTACCTATCTCTGTGAAAGTGGCTTCTCAGCTCTGGTCCAGCTGAAGACAAAGCGAACATTGAGCATGACCTCAGAGTTGCTTTGTCTACCATCAGACTTTGAGACCCTTGTCAGGAACAAAAAGCATCCCCAGCTATCCCACTAGTTCCCCCGAAACTAAGATGTGTTACAGTATGTTCAGTAAATGCTGACACTGAATATTTGTCACAATATAATGTTGTTCAGAATGTATCCCCTGATAGGATAAGCTCTTCTACAGTTCAGTTTTGGTTCTTGAAATTTTAATAACATTATCATTTTACACATGTTTAAAAAGCATGCCTGTATATGTACTTTTAGTATTATTCGTTATAATCAGTCTGTGCTGTTATTTATTTATTATTTATCATCATAACATCTGTTTATGGGATATTTGCACTCTTTATTTTGTTGTTTATTTCTTGACTCTATAAGTACTGTTACTGTTTTAATTGTATTTATTTTTATTCTAAATCTGGTTTGAATGTATATTTTTTGGTTGTTGGTGGGATCATAATACAACATACACAGTTCTGTATTATTCTCACTGAAATTATTGCAAAGCTGTCATGTTGGTGAAAAGCAAAACAATAAGCATGCCTGTTATTGAAGATAATCTGCCTTTTTATTTAAAACAACACAAGTGTGCCTTTTTTATGTAATACAACACAAGTGTGCCTTTTTATTTATTACATACATTACAATGTGGACTCTAAAAACTTGATGACCATCACCAATTTAAACTTGTTTAAAAAGCATACTGTAGTTCTGTGAAGGGATATAATCTGCCTTGCATGGCACTAACAAGGTTGAAGATGTGGTTGTGTTCCCATGGACTACATTTATTGAAAATGTATTCACTGTTCTTCACTTTTATATTAATATTTTATATTACTGCACTACTTTTTGTGAATTACATTTTTGTGGTTCAAAATGGTGGGTCGCGACTCATTGACGAAGGAAAAAGTGGGTCCCGAGGCTAAACCAGTTGAGAACCACTGGTCTAGTTAATGAAACATAATAATATCAAACATAATATAACTATTAACTTTATTGTGAAATTAAAACAGAACGGTAAAGAAAAATACAGTTTCAGTCTCTCGATTTGAAGCTTATGCATTGTACCATGAACCTGAATAGACCTGTAACAGTCAACCAGTTAGGAATTGGAAAGGTAGTTTCTGAAGATGTTACAAATAACACACAGCATACAATGCCATAATAACTTTGTATAATTAGTGTAGGACATTTATGTATGTATAACATCTGAAGATGTGTAGTTGTATTCATGTTTTCACATTATTTTACAGGATATTGCTATATTATTTCACATATTATTGTAGTTCTACACATTAATATCTGATTTGTAAAACATCATAGACAGAAAGGTATATCCGTCATTTAATGGTAAGCTATTGAAATTGTGATTCCATAGATGTGTCTCCCATCACCCAAAACCCCTGACTATTCTCTCAACTCAGTATTTACATTCTTTAATTCAAAGAAAATCAGTGTAGTGGCAATTTCTTTATCTTACCTTATATGCTAAAACCAAATGCTTCTAAAAGCATTGTCTAAAACAACTATACCATTTCCTGATATGTGCTGTTTTCTCTGCATACTCTAATGAGGGTTTTTATTCCCAAGCGCTTCAAGGCCACAGAGCTGATTTGGCAGACTATGTTGAAACTACTCCTTTTTACACAAAGTTTGCTACGGCTCAAGGACACGGGTGTCTCACACAAAGTTGTAACTCCCATAACAATATGAGACCGTGTGAAAGCAGATGTCCGAGCAAACTCTGTCTGCCCGCCTTTTCTTGTGTATAAGCTTTTCTATTTTATGACTATTGCGCACACTCCTGCAGACTATCCTATACTCTGTGAGACCTGTGTCTTTGAATATATTCAAATAAATAACCAGAAAGACAACTCTGTTTGTTTCACCATTCTGACTCGTGTATCTCCACAGTATTGACTAGGTCTAAGATTTCCATAACATCAGTAATATCTTTAAAAACTACAAGTCCCTGTCTATCAGCTGTGCACCGTTATGGTGTAAATATAGCCTATCTACCAATTGGATCAAATATAAAAGTCAGTCGAATTACTATTGATACTGCAAGGAGACGTATTCTGTGAAGAGAAATTGAAGATGTTGTTTAACCTGTTAAGCCCTGAGCCTATTATGTTTTATGACTCGGTGGTCTCCAGTGTGATCTTCTTTGCTGTAGTGCAAGGGTGCCCAACCCGCGATCGAGATTCCCAGTCGATCGCAAGATGTGTCTAAAAATAGAACAACAATATTCAGTTTTATCGTTAATGTCCTATAACATAATCTTCCTGTGCCAGAATAATGCACTTGAACGCATCAAAGCTTTGTGATTGGCCTGTGTCACCTCATGTGTCGGGGCGTGGCTTGTGGGCAGTGGGCACTAGTTCGCTGAAGTTGTCCGTGTCAACAGGAGTGACAGTCCGCACACACACAAGACCGCAATGGCAGAAGCAAAAAAGCCCCAAATATATCATTTTTACTCCGAGTGGGAGGATGATTATTTTTGTATCTATTCCAATTCAAAGTCCATCTGTCTCATCTGCAATGCGAGCGTGGCTTTATCGAAGAAGGGTAATTTAGGAGCGGCATTTCAAAACAGTGCACAAATGCTACGAGACGGAATTCCCTCCTAATTCTGCCCTACGCTCCCAAAAGGTGAGGGGCCTGAAAGGACAGCTAAATGCACAGCAGTCCATTTTCACCAGGCCCAACAACAAGAGCAAGGCTGCTACCAGAGCATCTTATCGTGTCAGTCACGTTCTTGCGAAACACATGAAGTCTTTCAAAGACGGCGAAGTTGTGAAAGAAGCATTCCTGGAGGCTGCCGACGCGCTTTTTGGGGACAGTAAAAATAACAGTAGCATTTCTACAGGTTTTTGATATAATAAAAACTCAAGTTAGATACCGTTATTAATCAGCTGTAAGTTTTTGTTTGTTTGAACTTATTCATTATAATTATTGTACAAAATGGTATAAGAATGCAAACATTAAGATCTGTTCTGTTTAAATTCATTATAGTCTATTATCAATTCAGGTTAAGAAACTAGTGTTGCTTTCATCCTATTTTAAAAGGCATTTATTTTAATACTCTACTAAAATGCAACAAAAAGGGTTTGATTCTATTAATTTTGTCTTTTTTATTGCACTTGGCAGCAGATTCCTGTGTAGCTTCAGATCTGAGTTGTCTTATTAGTAAGCCTAATTTATACTTTTGTAGCAACACTATTTTTATATAATGGCAAAGAAAGGGTTCAGAGTCTTTGCTTTTTTTCCTGTGTCATATGTGGCAGCACTGTTCAATGTTTCTTGAAAACATTACACACTGTAGTATGTGACGTATGAATAAACTCCAACTCTGTATCAACAACACTGTTGTATAACTTCAGTTAAATACTTGTATGTGTGTAGATTAGAAAGAGGTAAGATAAAGGATCTGCAGTATTTTATGAAGTATTAATCGTACAAAGGTCAGTTTTATACAAGTAGAAGTGTGTATTTACCTGGTAGTAGGCTGTCAGTAATGGCTACGCCTCTCTATTTGGACTGGTAGATCTCGGCAGACTGGCAACTTTAAAAGTAGCTCTCGGTTCAAAAAAGGTTGGGCACCACTGCTGTAGTGTGTTGGGGCAGCGGGGTGAAGACAGCTGATGCCAACAGACTCAACAAGCTCATCAGGAGAGCAGGCTCTGTCCTGGGAGTGGATCAGGAGTCGTTGGCAGTGGTGTCGGAGGGGAGAATGCTGAGGAAACTCCTCGGCATTCTGGACAACGGGTCTCACCCCCTGCATGCCACACTGGTTTACTACCGGAGCACTTTCAGCCATAGACTGATATCACCAATAACCACCACAGCGCCATAGGAGGTCTTTCCTCCCAGTGGCAATCAAACTCTTTAACTCTTCACCCTTAAGTAAAGGGAACTGAGAACTTCCACACCAACACTATGTGCAATATACATATCAATATAATTACCATCATTACAATACACTCGCTGCTATATTTAACTATGTGCAATATTATTATTATTAGTATTATTAGTAATGCTATGATAACGTGCAATTACGTAACTGCCACTAAAAAAATATTTGTTGCACTACTAACTACTAAATACTGCTAATAATTGCATTGATTGTGTGACCATCTATGTTTCTATGTTTCATGTTGTCTGTAGATGTTTAATTGCTCTTTGCACTTTTAGTGTACAGTTTTGCTGCTGTGTTTATTGTATTTTGTTACTCTGGCACAACAATTTCCCTCGAAAATGACATTCCCAGAACAAATGACTATATCTTCACTTCTAAAAGGGGTAAATTAATAATCTTTTTTCTCAAAGCAATGATAAACCTGTGAGTTGGATGTAGAAAAAAAACATTACCTATTAGTGCTGCACGATTCTTGCTCAAATGTGAATCACGATTTTCCTCCATAAGAATTGAGATCACGATTCTCACACGATTCTCATCGTTTCAATGAAAATAATGGTGACGTTGCAGGTGATTTAATAGGTTTGTGGTGTTACCTGACGTTGTTGCGACGATGCAAGAACAATGCTTACAGTGGACGACTTTTTGTAAGTCATCATCAGGATCAAATCCAAAAAAGTTCCACACACTGGATGAATGTGGTCCTTTTTTCGGCACAAGCACAACTTCCCTCTCACTCTCGCCAGAGTCGCCACCGGGATTTTCATCGGTGTTGTTGTCATTGTCCTCGACCTCCTCGTCACTCATTTCTGTGTCACTCATTTCTGTTTTTCTTGTACTACTAGTCGCTCTCGTCACTCTTTGCTAATGCTAAAGCTTCTGTAAACATACTGCCGGCTCCTGCCCTCACGTGCTGCAGTCAGTGAGTGTTGCCAGGTATACTTATTATAAGCCACATTGGGCTTATCTTTCTGTAAAGTTGCTTGGTAGTAAGTAATAATGTTTTTTGCGGTTGTGAGCTTGTAGATAGGTTATTTTCAAATAGCCGACCCGACATATATAGGTTTAAAGTGCTCATGTTCTTTTGCGCTTGTTTTCATAGACCTGGTTGCTTATTCCTTCCGCAAAAACTGGCAACACTAGTGGCTGCAGCGTTAACACTGCATGAGAGGAGGAGAGACAGAACACTACCATTTGCATGCGATCATGGTACTTGAATGTTAAATGTATAGAGTATATTTGCTTTACATCGTTTAAGTATGATTGACATTGCAAGTTGGTATTATTCAGAAGCAAAATAATAAAAAAATAGGATCGCCGTCATTTAGAAATGAGATCGCATAGGTGTCTGAATCGAGATCACGATCTTTTTTCGATTAATCGTGCAGCACTACCCAACTATATAGTGAAAACCACCCTTGAATGATGGGATAGTAGACTAAAAGCTTTAGGAATCCAAACTATAACATAAGTACCCTGTATCAAGATTGATGTAAAAAAAAAGTGAAATTTGACCTTTTTTAGAGAGATTTAGAAGAAAAAAACCCACTTCTGGGGTCATTTGGGTGCATTTTCCATATCTCTGGAACCCATCGGTCGATTTTGATGATTGACATCTCTTTTTAACCGTTAGAGCCAATAGAATCGAGGGGAAGTTCCTAAAATCCATCTAAATGGTGAATAGAGTGATGCGCAGCCTGAATGCCCAAAACCGGAAGCTGTCAAACACTCTCGTAGCATCATAATACCTATATATGAAAACTCAGTTTTTGCCATAAATATGACGATGGATTATCAGTAATCATTTCAAAGTGACACAGACACATTGGATTAACCTATGGATTAACCTTCAGCAGCGTTTTTTAAGGTTTTAATGCCATTGAACACAACCTTTGATCAGAACAACAGCAAAGGTAAGACAATGTCCCGTTATTGCTCCGTAAAGCTACGTCGTATGATGTCTGGGTTTGCTAACCCTACCGCACATTTTTATCGTGCAGTGATGATACTAATACACCTAGAATCTGTGGAATCTCAGCTTGCTAGCTGATATCTTGTTTGTGCAGATCCGATAAGTAATAAAGTATTTCTACAGTGAGTTCGGTGCTAAGTGCGTTAGAATTGTTTCGCTCAGGGCTCATTTAGACGCTTCTTGTGAGACTTGTGTTTTGTTTCGGTAACAATTGTTCGTATTGTCAGTTAGCTGAGTTTCTTCCCGTTAAGTGGGTATGACACATTAATAGGTTTTTAAATGTTAAGAAGCCCTGAGACACAGTTTCGTGAAAAGAAAACACGCGGGCGGGGGCCGCCGGGATTAACAGGTTAATTGCTGATATATTTATGATCCACGTCACATATTCAGTTTCGGCGGCATTTCTTCCAGTTTTTCCGAAGGTCTTCTAATCAGGGCTCTATAAATAAAGAACTATGGCAGATGTGTAATATTTAATGTAGCAGAACCATGTATTACAATGCCGTTATGTGATGACTTTCAAAGAGAAAATCAAGCACACTCGGAATAAAGAATTATTTTCTTTTTTTTTTAATGTTTTCGGATTTCACATCGCATGAACACCATATCCCAACGTGCATTGTGGCTAAAACATCCAATCACCGAGCTTCAACGATAGTTGAGGATTATGGGTAGTTTGATGTTTTAGCCTATCAAAACCTCTGACAAAATAAATGTGTCTCTCAGAATCGAATGGGAAAAACACAAAAGCAGTGTACACAATTTAAACCAATTAATGTTGTGTAATTAACAAGGATAAACTGATGTTTTTTAGTGGATGAGTACGGCAGATATCACTGTAAAATCATTTGACAGTGAAGGGAATACGGTTTTATTATGAAAACTTCGAGACCGGAAATACCTGGGAGGGTTGATGCTAACTTTACATGGACGCTGCCGTCAATAGAAATTAATAGGGGGAAAGACGTAGTATATACACGTTCTCCTGGCGAGACCTCGACAAATCTTCGTAATATCTATCAAACTATAGATCCTACACATCCACTGGACGTGGATTCTAAAAGTAAAATATACACTTCTCGCTAGAAATCTCATCAAAAAGCATTTTAATGGCCAAACTATCCTACAATTTAGGATTTTCCAGAGAGGGTTATTTGTGAATATACGACCCACCGGAGCGTTTGCAGTCAACGGGAGCACTAGAGGTAGAAAACTTTCAAACGTGATTATAGGTCGTAATAAGCGCTTGAACAATCAACCTATTTGGTATGAGTTGCACTCAGCAGCACACAGGTTAGCTGGTAAACTGAAGAGCAGATACTTTACTTAGGAGTTTGTGGACAACAACAATTAAATCTAGAAGGAGAGGGAATGTTGGACTTCTATTCGTCATGTGGACAGCCATTGATCTGCACCTATCAACTATATTATTAACAAATGTGAAATAAAGCACTAATGTGCAGACATGATTGGCAGAGCACAGTTGAATGTCAGAATGAGTCTGTTGTGTAGAGGGTTTGAAAAGATTCTTTGAGTACATTCAAAGACTCAGCCGGTCACGCTCACAACATGATTTAAAGATTATTTTTCATAGCTTTTCTGACAAGCATTCATAGCCAACAGGCTATGAATGCTTGTAAGAAAAGCTGTTAGGTTTTACATCTAAATATACCATCTATCTTTCAGTGCCGGGGGAGATTCATCTGGAGGTGGTGGGGGCTCGGGGAACGTCACAGGAAGAAGGATATTTTCAATGAACCCACTTTGATCAGCCTCTTTAGGATTTTTTTTTGTGGACGTTCTGTACTCTAACACTGCGTATCTTGTCCAATTTAGTGTCCTGTTATCTTGCGGGTTCATCACAGCCCACCCCCCGCCTTACTGTGTTGGGATTAAGACAGCAGATTCCTCACATCCGCTGGAGTAAGACCAAAGCAAACCCCAGGTTGTTGCTCAGAATGTCCTCTCTTAATTTCCCCTCGCTCTCATTCTAAATCAGCCTTCTTTTCTTCTAAATGAGCCTCTTAGAGGATGAGCCCAGCTTATAGCTGAAAATCTCCATTTTGGCGATTAAGGCCACTTGATGGATATCACGCTGCAGTCATCAGCTCGTCTTATACAGACCCTCTGACCCTGAAATGCCAATTTGAATTGCATTTTTGCTTTATTCTGGATTTCAAGGATCCTCCTGAACTTGTGACTCAGACAAATATGCAGCAGAGATTGATTACTGCTCATCCTCAAGGTGCAGGAGAGTGGCTCATTTGTCATGTGCTTAGACATTGTCGGCATGATACTTCATAATCACATATCAGTATATATGATCAGCGCACACGGGTGTTACTGTGTTAAACATGATTTGCCAGCACTTGGTTAAACATCCAATACAAGACTTGATTTACAGAAGCCCTCTGTACTTACAGCAAGTGGAATCAATACTAAGCCCATCAGAGCTTCAAGCTGAGGAGAGGCAGACAGATTCACCATCAAGGCAAGGCAAGGCAACTTACAGGCATAGTAGGCAATTACCTACATACTGACCTTAATCAACTTTAGAGCCATTAAGGCCAACCCAACGGGAGACAGAACCAAGGGTCATGAAACAAATATGAAGGAGAGCGTTCAGGTGTATATGCAATGATCTGGTAATGATGATGGTACATCATACAGAAAGAGGTGTTTTGAAATTAACCATGGTTTGGTTTATTACCCGTGTAAAGGCACTTATAAATAGGGTTGGATACAGAGAACCGGTTCCGGTTCGGAACCGGTTCCAACATTTCGATTCCAACGACATCTTTTAGACATGTGAATTTCGGTTCCGCTTTTCGATGCTTGAGGAAATGTTTCTCGCCGCTCTCCGTAGCCTACTGTATGACTGCGGCGGGGCGGGAAATGTAGCGTTGTACCTACACTTCCTACAGCGTAACCTGAGACCAGGGCCGGCCTGTCGCACTGGCGTTATAGATGTCCGCCTAGGGCGCCAGATCTGTGGAGGCGCTGCGCTGACAGCTCTGGGAGGGAAACAAATGTTTTGACCGTTGGTGCTCATCCTAATTTTCGGCCTTGATGTAACAACATTCATAATTAAGTAAATGTAACACCCTTTTCATCCCGGTACGATGGGCGCTGTAAGTGATGAAAATGGGGGATGTTGGCTTATCTGGCACCCGCAGCTCACAGCCAAAGTGCGAGTGAGCGAGCGAGGGAGAAAGGGAGGACGCTGTTGTTATTAGCATCTGGTGCTAGCTGCTCTAACGGAAAAAGAAGATGTTTCTACAATGATGTGGAGCAGGGGCGGGCCATCTGTAGAATCTGGAGAACCACAGAACGGCCGGTCGTCAAGGGCCGTTGACGGCCGGCACTTTAAAAAAAAAAGGTTTAACGTCATCATTTAAATTGCGCTGACGGCCGACAGAGGGCGATAGTGGCCGCTAATGCAGTTGTGTGGTTCTTATGTCAAATAATCACACACGAAGAAGAAAAAGACCGGCCACACGAAGAGAAGGGATTAGACGCCGCGGCAGACAGGGAGAATGAAAAAACATGGATAAAAATCAAAGAAAACCAAAAGAAAAAGGTGGGGCCGAGAAGGCAAGAGAAAAAAAGGTGAAGTCACTCGCAGGTGGAGCATATAAATGTCGCAAATCGACAGACCTTTTTGGCAGCAGCGCTGCTACAAGCACTATCATCAGCAGCTTAAAACAAGTGCAAGATGATGAAGAGAATGATGTGGGCGCGAGTTCAGATATACAGCCGAGTTCAGATATACAGCCAGCCTCCTGCGTTCATGATGAGGGACAGAGTTGAGCTGCTGGAAGAACCAGCTGCTGGAAGAACCAGCTCAACTGGCACGTATACAAGTGCAGGGCAAGAGGTGGGTGAGAATTATCCCTTGAACTCAGTGGCGTTTTCTCCTGGAGGCCAAGGGAAACCAGGCTTCTCCTGTTTTTTTGCATTGTAGTTATAATATTAATAAATAAATAAAAACACTTTGTTTAGTTTCTGCCGGCCCGTCTCTCCCCCATTCTCATTGAGTATTTTACAAAGAGTGAAACAGCGCCCCTCTAGATGTTATGGTGAAACAGTAGATTGCACTCTCTGTTGCGAGAGGAGTCCAGCCGAAATTGGCTTCCCTTGGTGAAAAAAAATTGAGGGATTGACCAATCAGATGAGGCTCACGTCATGCCTCACAATCCAATCAAATCGCATCAACTTCAGTTCTGTAACTGTAACTGTCATCACTGCCCTTAAAAAATAGCAAGCAACTGAAGCAAGTGCAATTATGGAGGGTGGAGATTTGGAGTATTTCATCAAAAATAATTTTACTAAACTTCCGCTACAGCAGCAACTACAAATGAAATCTGATGACAGGCCAATGATCAAACTGGAGCTGTGTTAAATAATAAACAGCGGATTTCTAACATTTGACATTTCATGTGGCCGGACTGGGTCAGTTTCCAGGGCTGAATTTTAGTCCCAGTCCGCCCCTGATGTGGAGGGAGAGTCATCTTCAGTCAGACTGAGGCTGATAACTACAGCTCAGTGAGGTAAAGGACTGAGTGTTTTGATAGTTCACTTTAGTCTAAGTTATCTCAGTGGGTCTCAAACGTTTTGATCTCAATTTATGTAAACACATATTTCCAAGGCACTCCTTTATAATTATTGGGATAAACAGGTTTGAAATCATTCCAATGTATAGGCCTACGATAGGACAGTAAACCAGACATATCGTTTTAAACTGGAGAGATAAAAAATATGCATAAATAAAATAAGATATGAATGAACAACAAAAATACATGTATTTGTTATTGGCTATGGTAGGTTATTGGTTATGTTCACATACTTATTTAATTATTAAAATGTAAACCGATCTTTTTCATATGGGTGTTTAGAGTTGTACCCCCTAGATCTAGTCTCTAGTAATTCTGCTTCTCCAAGTGCACCAGATTGAAACATTTTACTTTAAAATGTTCAAACTTTTCTTCCCGGTATGCCTGAGAAGGCAGCTTGTTTTTCTCAACAAGAACTGTTTTTAAATGGGGGGGGGGGGTTCCTTTAAAAGTTGGACTGTTGCACTGTTGTAGCTTCAGTGGTTCTCAGGTTACAGTTACATAGCAGTGAATATAAACAGACTGATTAATGTGAATATTACTTTAAACTAACCTGTGTAAAAGTTTCTCGAATAAATTTAATTTTTTTGGTGGAAGAAGCATGTATCATTTTTTTACCCTGCCCCTCAAAGAATCGGAATTGAGAACCGTTAAGAACCGGAATCGAAAAGTAGAATCGGAATCAGAATCGTGGAAATTCAAACGATACCCAACCCTACTTATAAACCAAATACAGGAAGTTATGGGCTATCGTCATATTCTAAGAGAAGCAAGCTCCTTTACGGGATTGGTGTGAGTAGTGTGAGTGAGCTAGAGTGTGGTAAAGAGGGAGAGAAGATAGAGAGATGTTCTTATATTTCCAAACAATTTAGCTTGTGCCAGAGGGTGAACGCCACCAAATTGTTAATAACGAGCACTCTGCCTCAGTATGACATGTGAGGAAGCAGCCAACTCCATTTTCCTAACTTTCCCTTCTCTTTACTTAGCACTCCTTCCCAGTTTTTTGACAAAACCAGTTATTTTAATCCCCCCCTCCTCCAGATCATTCCAGCTGGAAGCTTAGGGAGACCATTAGACCATGTTCCCCCTGGTAGGGCTTTACTTCTGGCTCATTTCTCTTTGCAGATCTGATGTTTTGGAAGGTCCTGCTGGACATGCAGAAAGTGTGGGTGGGGTCGGGACATCACATTGCATATTGTTCGGTTTAGCTGATGCTTTTATCAAAGGAGAAACCATAAGTGCAATAACCCATAAAGATTCAAACTCAGAACAACAAGAAATATGCAGCTTCATTTACTTCAAGTAATCCAAACCATTGTAGGTGCTGGTGCATTAGCATCAAAGGGCTAAACCTCGCAAGGGCTAGATGAAAGATGTGTAGACTTTCTGCTGTCCTGATGTCAAAAGGGAGCGCGGATAGCTAGCAGGTGTGTGTTAGTTGAGGGTTACCTGGGTCCCTCTCACGGTGAGGGAGGGGTGAATCCATGGGCCAATGCACCGCCTATGTGCTCATGCTGGACTGTTAAACCATGTCCTGATATAGGAAGTTCCAGATCCATGTACATCAAGCTAGACCAGTACCAGTGTCTTGAAGTGTATTCTGACAACTACTGGTTGCCAGTTATGGGAGCAGAGGAGTAGTGCATTGTGGGAGAACTTAGGGAGGTTGAAACCACTGGAGCTGCTGCATTCTGGATGGGCAGAAGAAGTTGAATGGCACTCTCAGGTAGACCAGCCAGGAGGGAGTTACATTAGTCCAGGCGCCAGATTACCAGGGTCTGGACCAAGACCTGCATTGTCTTCTGGGACAGAAGGGGACAAAGGTGTTCAGAGTGTATCTGCAGGATCTGGTTTTAGCAGAGATGTTAGCAGTGAAGTTCAGCTGGTCGTCCAGGGTAACGCCCAGGTTCCTTCCAGTCTGAGTCGAGGAAATAACAGAGGGGCCACCGTAATAGAAAGATCATGGAATGGAGAGACCTTACCTGGGATGTAGAGCAGTTCAGTGTTGTTGAGGTTGAACTTCAACAGTGTGAAGACATCCACAGTGAGATGTCAGCCAAAAAGTTAAGAGATACGTGCAACCACCATCGTTTCAGACTGGGGAAAAGACAGAATTAGTTGAGTCATCTGTGTTAAATGTTAAATTAGCATCTCATTAATTTTACTTTTAAAAAAATGTTTTTTTTAATCATCTGCTCATGTCTCTCCCATAGGCGGATTTTGCAGGGGAGAAGGGGGGGCATTGCCCCCCCTAGTGGCTGAAATATGTGACCCGCTCTATCGAAATCAGTCGGAAGTCGCAACGGCTCATTTCAAAATAAACGTGGATTTGCGTAAAAAACTATTTTTTCGGGGTTTGGGTGTTTTGTTTGATTTTAAACAAACAAAGTCTTGGCTTTCAGAATATGAAACTTTTATTTCCAAACTCACACGATAAATACATTCTTTAAGCTTGTAAAGGGAATATTAAAGGCAATCTGCTCTTCCGCAGCGCCGGCCCCCCTCCCTCCGGCTGACCTTATGAATGTAAGCGTAGAGTAATCATAAATAACACGGCAGGGTCCGTTACAGTTTGTTTTCATCTGATTTCAATTAAACAAAGTCTTGGCTTTCAGAATATTAAACTTGTTTCGGCAAATTCAGATGATAAATACAACTTTGAAGCTTCAGCATAATTACAAGCGGAGAACGGAGTAATTTAACGTCACAGCAGGCATAACAACAGCCGGTGTTTCTCGTGAGTGTTTTCCCCGGGAAACAAACACAATACACACAAACGCAAAATTACACAAACACACACACGTATACACACACACACACACACACTCGCGAGCTTCCCCCAGACCAGTAATCCAAACGAAAATATCTTCCCTCTGTAGTATTTTGATCATTTGCTCCACTAATAATCAATCAGATCGATCCAGAGAAGAGAAAACTTTGAAGGCCTTTTTCTCAAAATGATGACTCGGTGACGGTCATTATATAATGTGACATATTTCGCTTAATATTTGGAGTACAAAAACAATCCTGATATCATTAGAAAGCTAGGAATCTCCTCTTTCCAGAAGTGTATACAACTCAAAATGTGTCTTCGGGTCAATGCGACTGATTTCGATAGAGCAGGTCACATATGTTAAAGCATTACTACGTCTAAAACTGTTCCAATACAAATATTTCGTATATCAATATTTTAATAAGGTAGGACACTGGTTAATAATATTGTAGCATGTTCAAGTAACCAAGGGATATAGTAGTTATCAAATAAGTATAAGATGTGCACAGTTATGATAAGTTTTACAGTTATGTAATGCACTGTTGTTGGGGGGGAGAGACCGCCCCTTCCATATGAGTGTGAGTGTACGGGCATGAGGCATGCATGACTAGACGAGTTGTGTAAAGAAACCCACTCTCAACCCGTCTGATGTTATAAACTACAGGCCTGTCTCTCTCCTCCCGTTCCTGTCTAAAACACTTGAATGCGCTGTCTTTAAACAACTCTCCTGTTATCTCCATCAGAACAACCTTCTGGATCCGCACCAGTCTGGTTTCAAGGCAGGTCACTCCACAGAAACTGCCCTCCTTGCTGTCACTGAGGAACTGCACACGGCTAAAGCAGCCTCCCTCTCCTCTGTCATCATCCTTTTGGACCTGTCTGTTGCATTCGACACGGTGAATCATCAGATCCTCCTTCGCACTCTCCAAGAACTTGGAGTTTCAGGCACTGCTCTTTCCCTCATCACCTCATACCTCAAAGACCGCACCTACAGGGTTACTTGGAGAGGGTCGGAGTCCGACCCTTGTCAATTAACTACAGTGGTCCCTCAGGGCTCTGTTCTTGGTCCCCTCCTCTTCTCCTTGTACACAAACTCGCTCGGATCTGTCATTAGCCCGCATGGTTTTTCATACCACTGCTACGCTGACGACACCCAATTAATTCTGTCCTTTCCCCGCTCAGAGACCCAGGTCGTCGCACGCATCTCTGCTTGTCTAGCTGACATCTCTCAGTGGATGTCTGCTCATCACCTCAAGCTCAACCTTGACAAGACTGAACTGCTTTTCCTTCCGGGAAAAGATTGTCCCACTCTTGACCTAACAATCAACATCGGCACCTCTGTTGTTTCCCCGACTCAGACTGCAAGGAATCTGGGTGTGATCCTAGATAACAACCTGTCCTTCACTGCAAACATAGCTGCTACAACCCGCTGCTGCAGATACACGCTTTACAACATCAGGAGGATACGTCCCCAGCTGACCCAGAAAGCGACGCAGGTTCTGGTCCAGGCTCTCGTCATCTCACGCCTAGACTACTGAAACTCCCTCCTGGCTGGTCTACCTGCATGTGCCATCCGACCTCTGCAGCTCATCCAAAATGCAGCGGCTCGTCTGGTCTTCAACCTTCCTAAATTCTCCCACACCACGCCGCTTCTCCGCTCCCTCCACTGGCTTCCGGTAACTGCTAGAATCCACTTCAAGACAATGGTACTTGCGTACCATGCTGCGAATGGATCTGGCCCTTCCTACATCCAGGACATGGTTAAACTGTACACCCCAGCACGTGCACTCCGCTCTGCATCAACCAAACGGCTCGCTGCACCCTCGCTGCGAAGGGGACCCAAGTTCCCATCAGCAAAAACATGTGGGTTTGCTATCCTGGCTCCAAAATGGTGGAATGAGCTCCCCATTGACATCAGGACAGCAGATAGCTTACACACCTTCCGGCGCAGACTGAAAACTCATCTCTTTCGACTCCACTTCGAGCAATATAACTATTAACAAAGCACTTATATACTAATAAAGGACTGGCTTACCTAAAGCCAGTTGAGTAGCACTTGAAATGTTTTTGCTCTATGAAACCTGATGTACTTATATGATTCTGTTTTCTTCAAGTTTGTATTTTGTTGGTCGAACGCACGTAACGTAAGTCGCTTTGGATAAAAGCGTCAGCTAAATGCAATGTAATGTGTTCGTATGTGGAAAAGTCATAGTCAGTGCGGTGAACGCTGGCTTTATTGCTACTGTATCCATAGCACCCCAAGCAATAGTTGGGACTGTGTACTGACGTCATTAAAAAAGGTTTGCCCCCCCAAGCACAAATGTCAAACTCCGCCTATGGTCTCTCCTTCATTTTTTTGGTCAGAAATAGGCTTCTATAAGTAAGGATACAGAGCAGTGGAATCTTTAGCCATGTCAATATTATCCCTTGACTTATGAAGGGAAAAGCTCTTAGTGTACTTCCTCCCTCCATCATAAAGCATCCTCACTGATAGAGTCGCAGTGCTAATGTTGTGAGGCAGCTCCGCAGCTGGTCTCACTTCAAACAAGATCTTAACCATGTTCTATGTATGATGCATGGCGGGTCTGCTCAAAGACTTTCAGATTTATTATTAAGTGAATGAAGAAGTACCTGGGTGAATCAAAGCTTATTTAAATGTGCACTGGTCTGGTCTGGTCTGAGCCCACAGTACATAAATCCAAGTTTGATCTGCTGACATTTTATAAGTCTAATAAAAAGCAGAGCAAGCACCAACTTTATTTCACAACATCCTATTTACACTGTTTTGGATATTATATCTCTCAGTTATGAACAAATAATATTATTCAACAAAGTAATGAAAATGAGTGAGTTTCAGTGTAGCATCACATGTGGAACACCAGTTCTATAAGTAAATAATCCACATACCTATTGCACTACGGCAACTACAGCATTCATGTCATATTGGAGTTTTCATTATAACCATTTTGGAATGGCCAATAGCATTTTCTGTCAATCCTGGTATATTACCATCATGAAAATTGAAAGTATTTCAGTGCCAGCTTTTTGGTACTAGGCGTTCTTTTACATGGAGACCCTGCTTTGTTTTTCAAATGCACTTTGTGTACTTTGTAGTACAATAAAAATCTCATCAGAACCCGAGCTGGGAAAAGTGTGAAGATGTGTGATTTGGGTAAACTGACCTTTTATTGACCAATGGTTTTGTACTGAATGTTTCCTTCTGTGCTGAACAGTTTTGAATGCAGCTTGACTCAGCCCCTCTGAACTAACTCCAATATAAATGTGCTGCTGGGTAGGGTGCTCTCTGTCAACACAGTGAAATTGAATGCCACTTGTGATCAGCTGCGCTCAGTAAACACACGTTACATGCTGTCGCTCCCACCTCTCCCCTACCTCCAGCTTTCCTTTCTTCTTCTCAACCACCTCTTCCTCAGCACTCCCCATCCATCATGAAGGCTCAGAATCAGCCAATTAGGAGAGACGGTGACGCTTCCCCCCCTCCGACTCTTTGTTTCTTTGGAAGACAAGGCACAAAAGGCTCCCTCTCAAACATAGTACTGCACAAAAGGATCATACTTCTATAATTGGCTGTCTCAGTTGACGTTCAAAAGGCGGCCTATTCTCCTCAGATTGGAGGCAATAAACAATACAGCATGAATAAAACATTGATCACAATTATTCATGTCAGGGAAATAAACAAATGATTGCCTTTTGTAAATATTTTATCCGCTGTGTCTTCCTGCCACGGTGCGCTGTGTGGCCCTTGGAGGGGTGTGAATGACAGAGGAGGGGGAGATGATCTCTCTGCCGGGGCGTTTTGTTAAACATTAATGGGGCCAGCGCTGTGTGGAGGGGCTTTAATCTTCTGCCGCGGAGCTGCTATCTCCTTCACCCTCATTCCTCTCATCTCCATCCTCTCTGCTCACCTCTGCAGCCCCCCCCCTCGCCTCTCATCTTGATCCCCTGTCCCTTCACCTTTCATCTCGCGGCCCTATTCTCTCCTCTCTAACCCCCACCCCCTCCCCTTGATTGACGGATTGGGCTATCGCAGGGTTCCCGCGGGGTCTTAAAAAGTCTTAACCTGTTAGACCCCAAGCCTGTTTTTCAGGTCTCAGGCTCGAAAATGACATTTCTAGAACAAATTACCATAACTACACTTCTAAAAGGGGAAAATTAATAATCTTTTTTCTCAAAGTAATGATAAACCTGTGAGTTGGATGTAGAAAAGTCAGAATCAATATAGATGTTTTTTATTTTAAAGAAAATTCAGATTGAACACAGTAAAAAACTGTAAATTAAAGAGTCTTACATCAATCAATCAATCAATGTTTATTTATATAGCCCAATATCACAAATGTTACATTTGTCTCAGTGGACTTCACAGTGTGTACAGAATATCAGTATGACAATAAGACACCCTCTGTCCTTAGACCCTCACATCGTACAAGGAAAAACTTCCGGAGAAAACCCACAGTTTAAAGGGAAAAATGGGAGAAACCTCAGGGAGAGCAACAGAGGAGGGATCCCTCTCCCAGGACGGACAGACGTGCAATAGATGCCGTGTGTAAATTGAAAAGATAATACATTTGCAACATAGGTAGTCCAAATGTTTGGAAATGCATGTGTGTATAATAGGAAGATGAATCCACGAGGATATCCATCCAGGACCTATGATCCATGACCACAGCCACGACTCAAGATCCAGGGCTCGCGATGCAGGACACAGGACCGCAGGATCATCCATGACTCCGGATCACGGCGTATATAGACACCAAAAATAAAGAAATTTGGGGAAGCTGGGTTAATCGGAACATGAGAGTACACAGGTATAGACAGAGAGAAGGAAGAAGTAAGATGTCCCCCGACAAACTAAGCCTATATCAGCAAAACTAGGGGCTGAATCTAATCAGCCCTAACTATAAGCTTTATCAAAAAAGAAGGTCTTAAGCGCACTCTTAAAAACAGATAGGGTGTCTGCTGCCAGAACACAAACTGGAAGCTGATTCCTCAAATGTGGAGCATGATAAGAAAAGGCTCCCATTGTACATTTGATAATCAGAATTTAAGGCCTGATGCTGCGTTCACACCGGACGCAATGCGATGTTTGGGGGCGGCGCGATTACATGTAAAGTCAATGCAGAGGTGCGGACAGACGCAAATTTGCTCCGACGGCGAGCATGAAGCGGTGGATGTGAATTCCGCGGCGCGATTGAAGGGGACCACGACAAACATATTCGAGTGACGCGATCTCGCGGTAGCCAATCAGCGGTGAGGATCTCAGCCTGCAGTCACTGACGTTCGACCAGTAAACATCAGCCGTTAGCTGTTAGCATTTAGCACACAGAGCTCACAGCTCCTCATATCTGTTCAGAAACTATACAGAAGTTAAAGAAGAACGAATACAGTCGCTGGTTTATTTATGTCTGTAGGCCGTTGTTGTGAGTGTGGACGGAGCATACAGATGTAGCGCTTCATTTCAGACGCCTACCCGTGCGGGTCCGTGATCGGCACGGGGTGGGCCCCTGCTGAAAAGGAAAAACCCCCGCAGGATTTGAAACGCCCCCTTGATAAATACATTTAATTATAATGAAACCAGCTGCAATGGATCATGGATCCACCAGGGGGAGCCGTGATTAAAAAGCTGCCACACTGGAACTCATGTGAAATAAACAGCTGATAGATCTACAGGTATCTGATATAGCGGATATTTGTTAAGATCCATATGTCACGGATAGGATCATATTCTGTGCTAAATAAGAGACATGTAATCATTTACTAAACATCACCATGTTTTTATTTAACAAAATAATGTTTAATTCACGTAGGTGTAAGTACAAAACCATCGCTATGTTTTTAGATCAGGAAATGCATCCCGGCTCAAACAAACAATTTCCAATCATCATCCTCACGATCATTTAATGTATCATATGTTCGCGAGTTGAAATTAATGCACTAAATTTAATCCACGTGAGTTTACAACAACAAAAATAATCGCTTTGTTTTTATATCACATCCGACCTGAGGAAAATGCAGCGCTCTCACTACCGATCATCCTAATCCCACGGGCAAACAATAATATGTACAGTGTTAATAGTTTACTGTATTATTAGTGTCTAATATTACTGGGGATTTCGGAATGGTACTGGATTTTGATGTATTGTATCGGCTTCATATCGCAATATATTCCCGAAGTCTGAAATGCAAAAATGTCCCACATTAGGGCAATTCACCCTACATTTAATCATTCAAACAAAATCATATTTCGTTTCTTTTTAACGAAATAAATGTGGTTTAATCCACATAATTTACTGTGTTAATTGTTTACTGTAGTATTGTGCACATTACTTTTCGCTGCTTGTTGCACCTGGTTAGAAGCTAAACTGCATTTCGTTGTCTCAGTACCTGCAATATGTGCAATAACAATAAAGTTGAATCTAATCTTGAGCAGGAACAAATGTATTTAGGCTACTTAGTACATATCTGACATTAACGATTAAACACATTTGTGCATTCTTTAAACCGAGTCAAGCCGACTCCGGAGGTGGCGGCACATTAAAGTGTGCACCTGATTGTTTAACTTGAAGCTGCCTGATGACATTTAATCATTCAAACAAAATCATATTTCGTTTATCTTTAACGAAATAAATGTGGTTTAATCCACATAATTTACTGTGTTAATTGTTTACTGTAGTATTGTTTAACTTGAAGGTGCCTGATGTGAACATTTCCAGAAGAACTCTAGCTTGAATGGCCTTTGTATGTATACAGTAGGCCTACAGTATAGCCCAACCATTTACACCTTCCTTTTTTCCCGTCCAAAGTTTGAATTGGATAAAGGTAATGGTAATCGATGGTGCTTTTAAAGCCTATTGTATAATAACTGTGTGATTTATATTGCTTTTCAAATGCATATGGCCACCCATTTACACTGCTCTTCCCGTCAAGAATATGAATATAACTTAGTTAGCTTAGTTATCACTTTACATTTCTGCAAATTAATTTTTAATCACACACGTCTCCCCACGTCTCCCCGTCCCGAAAATAATAAATAAAATAAAAAGAGGAAACAGTTTTCAAGTTCAGTTTTCACCGTTTTATTTAAAATAACTGACATAACAGACACCATACTGAAGGCCTATCTGCTGCGGAAACCAGGATGAGCTATTTCGGGATCTGTTTTTCGGGGGCTCCTCAGTCTCTCATTTACCCGGCTCCTGATCTTATGCCACTGGTCAATGTTCAGATTTGGGAACCAATTGGAAACATAGGACTCAATCTTTTTCAACCTCTTGACTGGAAAAAAGGAAGGTGTAAATTGTTGAATGATGAATAAACAGTGAGGAGGGGTACAGTATGAATACACTAGATATACACAGCAGCCCAGCTGTATGAACACCAATGAGCGCTCAGCTCGAGATACCAGCGAGTCGAGAGAGAGAATGATATCTGCATTTTCTCTTTTGGTTTGATTAGGACACATCCTGGGGATTGTGTTTACAAACATTGACCAGACCGTTCACCAGCCCCCACCCCCCATGTTGCCTATGCTGTCCTGTGTTGCGAACTCTTTGTTTAAAACGAATTGGCCATCGGAATGTGTGGAGGAATTCTCCCAAGGGTCACATTCCACAGCTCTTAAGATACACTTTTGTGTTTAACAGCTGACCACTACCATGACATACTATGTTTTAGTAGATTTCGCATGAGAGCAAAATGTATGAATATGAGAACAAAATGCATGAATGTGTGAGTGACAATGTATGAATGTGTGCATTGAAATATGATAATATGAGAGCAAAATGTATGAATGTGTGAGTGTAAATATATACGTGTGTGAGAGTGAAAATGTATGTATGTAAAAGGAGAATATATGTGTGTAAGAGTGAAAATATGCTGCATTTTGAATGTCCGATAGTCCACCATTTCCACCGGAAATATCAAACATTTAATAAAAGTGAAAACAATGAACAAGACTTAACGTATTCATCATAATTAATTATATTTATTCCGTTTGGATGTAGGATTTTTGACTTTGTTTAGAGCAGTGATCTTCTCTGCAGCAGAGAGCTAAGCGCTGTCAGACCGTACCTAACCCCGAAAAGTATTATCATCTGAAAGTAATCATTATGTTATTAACCCTTTGGAGTCCTGGGCTAATTTGGCCGTTTTCACATACTTTTGATTTGTCTTACTAAACCCCATTAAGAAATGTTTGGCATGTCAATGTTTGGTATCTTTTTTTAACCTCTTAAGCCCGAGGGTCCCCCCAGTGGACCCCCCCCACAGTTTTTTTACGAGACTATGTCTCAGGGCTTCTTAACATTTATGAAACTATTAATGTTCCATACCCTTTTAACGTTAAGAAACTCCGCTAACTGACAATGTGAACCATTTTTAGCTAAAAGAAACACAAGAGTAATACCAAGCCTTTGAATTAGCATGGAGCGAAAAAATGCTAACTAATGCTAACGGATTTTGCACAGCACTCACGGTAGAAATGCCCTTATTACTTATCGTAACTGCACAAACAAGATATACGATTTAAAGCTGAGACTCCACAGATTCCAGACATATAATATCATCACTGTACGCCCCCGAATTGCGGAGCTATCAGCCAGAAAAGAGAAAGTAAACAACATCCGGTTTAAAAAATATTACAATAATTTCGTCTTACCTTTTTTGATTTGTGATCAAAAGTTGTGTTCACCGGAATAAAAACGCCGCTCAAGGTTAATCCAATGTCTTTGTGTCAAGTAGAAATTTTGACTGATAATCCTTCATCATATTTATGGCAATATACTGGGTATAAAATGTTGCCGTCCAGGCGTGCACTTTCAGATATGCTTTGTTCGCTTCTCTATTACGTCCGCTATGGTAATTTTTACGTTGATTTGGGAACTGCCCATCGATTCTATTGGTTCTGATGGTTAAGAAAAAGGTGTAAATCACACGAATCGACCAATGGGTTCCAGAGATATGGTCCTGCGTAAAGTATAAAGAATGCCAGCCAGTTTAAGTACTTTACGCAGGCGGCTTCATTTATTGTTTACTACGTAACAGCAGGCATTACAGCAGAACCCAGAGCACACGGAGCACAGAGCAGACAGCAGATAACGGAATTGCAGTTTTATTGCTTATAGATTATCAGAACATTTCAAAGGGGACACAGCCACATTGGATATTAACCTATGGATTAACTACAGCATCGTTTTTATCGTTGTAATGCCATTGAAGACCAGTTTAGACCAGGCAAAGAGGAAGGTAAGCCATTAGCCTAGCGCATGCTAGTACCTAGCGCCACTTGTTTTGATGTACGTTTTTGTTGATAACGTCGCAAGTTTGTATCTTTCAGTGTTGAGGTGGGCACCGTTAGATTCTGTGTCTTTACGATCATAAACGATGTGTTGGATGTGCAGCTAGGATAAGTAATAAGGGAGTTAGGATAAGTAATAAGGGAGCTAGGAGTGATTTTCGGTGCAGTAATAGGTTAGCATTTTTCGCTCGGGGCTAATTCAGATGCTCACTGTTAGCATTGTGTTTTTTTTGAAAAAATAAATGAAAAAGATCAGTTAAATTAGTTTTTTCCCGTTATATGGATATAAAATATTCATAGTTTATTAAATAGTAAGGTTCCTTAGACGTTGTTTCCTGCAAATGACGCGATTTCGGTCCGTGGGACCTATAAGTGCTATATAAATAAACTTGCCTTGCCTTGCCTAAGAGGATAACAGAGTATGTTCTTATATTTTTTTCACAACAGTTGTATTTGGATGGAATGAATACCTATAGTGAAAATTCAAAGTAATAAAATGATTTTTACAGTGAAAAAGTTCAAATGGAACTGATGGTTCCCAAATTACCCAGAGGTGAGTCCGCCTGGACTTTATTTTTCTAAACCTCTCTAAAAAGGTCAAATTTCACTTGTTTTGCATCAATCTTGATACAGGGTACTTATTATATGTTATAGTTTGGATTCCTAAAGCTTTTAGTCTACTAACCCATCATTCAAGGGTGGTTTTGACTATAAGTAATGTTTTTTTTTTAGGCGGACATTAGAATTTACATGTTTTTACTATGTTCCATCTGAATTTACTTTAAAATAAAAACATCTATATTGATTCTGACACTTCTACATCCAACTCACAGGTTTATCATTACTTTGAGAGAAAAGATTATTAATTTACCTCTTTTAGAAGTGAAGATATAGTCTTTGTTGTGTTAGTGGCATTTTCGAGCCTGAAACCTGAAAAACAGGCTCAGGGCTTAAGAGGTTAAGGACAACCTCACCTATATAACCTGATAGTTATTTATTTCACTTTGAGATACTATATGAACATTTTGGACACAAAATCACAAAAAAAAACGTAAAAACAGATTTTGAAAATGATATTATTTTTCATATAGGTAACACAAACATGCACAACGAAACCATTTAAAAGCTGGAAATATATACATGGGATGTCACTATGATAATGTGAAAGTTTGATTGAGGTAATGGGATTTCATTCTGAAAAGGCAAAAGTGTTATTATAAATATAATACAAATATATATATATACACATTATGTACAAAAATCTGTTTTTTCTGTTTTTATCTGTGCCACGCTTCAAAGCGGTTTCTGTCAACGACGACACAGAGGGCAACATCACAGGTTCCTCCTCCTCCATGTCAAAAAACAAGCTTAAAGCTTGACTCACGTTCAGAGTTCTCTTCATCATAGTTGAATCTTCAAAACTCTAAATCTATCTAACTATATCTAAATTCTCAATGTTTGTCTGTCACTTTACTTCAATCGCAGTCTCCCGCCGTCTCTCGCCGGCTGTCTTCGTATATCTTCGTCTCTCTCCATTTCCCGCCGTCTCTCTTCGGTTCCCGCCGTCCCTCTTCGTCTCTTTTCGTCTCGTTTCGTATCACTCCGTTTACCTGATTACCTCACCCCCTCCCTGGTAAATACATCCTGTTGAGCAGAATCTACAGTTTCCAGTATTTTCCGTTTCGTAAAATGATAAAATACGGTGAAGATATTAAAATATGTGCTTCCATTATTCATACTTCTGAAATATATCTGTATTAACTTTATATCATCGTATCTCCGTGTTTATTGGGTCTTTTTGCATGAAACAAAGACTGGCATATAGTTTCAAGCCAGTACTTTCGACAGAAATACACATATACATCCTGTTGAGCAGGATCTAAAGTTTCCAGTATTTTCCGTTTCGTAAAATGATCAAATACGGTGAAGATATTCAAATATGTGCTTCCATTTTTCATACTTTTGAAATGTATTAACTTTATATCATCGTATCTCCGTGTTTACTGGGTCTTTTTGCATGAAACAAAGACTGGGATATAGTTTCAAGCCAGTACTTTCGACAGAAACACACGGCAATGTTGTCCGGACTGTTGTTTTTATGCGGCACCGGCTTGAACAGGTCATGTGATCTGATCACGCCGGCGTGACGGTCGACTCCAAAGTATTTTTACAACTTGTATTTAGAAATACTCTGTTGTAATTATTGATGCATAAATGTGTTCATCCATTCAATGTGGCATCTGCTATAATGGGGTTAATGTATGATATTACTTAATAATACAATACATTATAATATATGATATGATAATTACATTTTAGTTTTATTCATTTATTATTTCATAGTTTCTCATTATTATTATTTGTATCGCTCATCTTATTTTTGATTTTATTAATCTGTGTGAATCTGTGCTGTCCTGTTTTTCACTCTCACCCTGTTGCTGTTTGAACTACTGAATTTCCCCACGGGATTAATAAAGGTCCATCTTATCTTATCTTAATGTATAAGTTGATTTACTTCAATCTACTGTACTGTGTAAAAACACCCCAACAATATTACAAGAAATATACTGCATAAAGCAAACTATATACTTTATTTGATCTAAAATATTGATGTTTTTTCATTATAGTAGCTTGTGAAAACCATACAGTAACAAATAAGTGATTAAATGCTACAGTATTCAGCAAACACAACTGCAGAGCTGCAAACATTGCAAACAGACTAAGTTCTACAACACCCAGTTGTCTTTGTGTATTTGTGAATGAAGCGCCATCTCATGGTTAAATCCTATAATTTAACAAATGGAGAAATTGGGCAACGTCCTCTAGCAATTTGGCAACACCCCCAGCCACTGGGATCCGCTGGGCTTTTGACTGGGACACACCCATGTGAGTCTGATCTGGAGTGCTACATCTGTATACAACGTTAGCTTAGCCCAGGGGTTCTCAAACTTTTTGTTTCTGCGGACCACTATTTATCATCAAGGATTTTCGCGGACCACCTCATATGCAAACCGTAAAAATAAGTACATATAAACGTAGTGTTAAAACGCAGATATTTTTTTATAGTTAATTATAGACAATCAAAAGTAAATTGAAGCCTATCTGATACTTTTGTTGCACGTGTGACCGGTGTCTGTCTGCGTTGTGTATGTTTCTCAAAGAGGACGGCGGACAACTTCTTTTTTTCTTTTGGTCCTTGACCATATATTCAAATCTGCATACACTCATAGAACACAACAGCTGCATCAGTGAACATGAACTGCAGCTTCAGCTCTTTCAACATCCGATTGTATCCGTGTACAATAAGGAAATAATAAATAAAATAACTGATTTTGTGCAATTATAGGCTAATTAAACTCAAAACAACGCACAGCAAGTCCAAGCTAACCTTATCACTCAGCTAATGAGATGGATGATGTTGCTTCGCAGACGTCAACATCTGGATGTCAGGTTCCAGCGATGACAGCTTCAATCTGAGATCTGGTTCAATGTTAAGTATGTTCCGATATTTTGTCTTCAACGACACCAGTGATGAAAATCCCGACTCACAGAGGTAAGTGGTAAAGGGCATAAGAAACATCAAGGCCTTGTCGGACAGCTCTGGGTATTCTGAAGCAGCTTTTAGCCAAAAGGCAGGCAGGCATCTCTGAGAAAAATCCACTTTTAAAGCACTGTCACAGGACAGTTCAAAAAGGCTGTCTTGCTCTCTGGACGTAAGGTTTGCGAGGATGTCATCGTCCAGGGTCGCAAATGGATTTCTGATCCAGTTCGCAGTTGTGTCAGGGATAGGGAAGTACATCCGTAGCTGTGTTTTCAAACTGTGCAAGTGCTCATTTTTCACATTATTTGGAAGCTACATTTCCGCGGTTTGCAAACGAGTCATGGTTTGACTGCTCCAGGCGCCTGGCCCACATCTCCATCTTCTTGATTGAACTTTGTCCTGCACGTGAAAAAGTGTCACTGACTTCCCCTGAAGACTCCGATTGAGTCCATTCAAATGCTCAAAAATATCTGCCAGGTATGCCAACTTGGCAAGCCACGGGGCATCACTGAAGCGATCTGAAAGTTCAAATTTTGAGTCAAGTAAAAACATTCTCACTTCATCGCGCAACTCGTAGAGCCGCGCAAGCACCTTTCCTCTCGATAGCCACCGGACCTCGGAGTGCAGAAGTAATTGCCGGTGATCACTGCCCATCTCATCGCATAAAACGGCAAACAAACGGGCATTCAGTGGACGGGCCTTGATTCAATTGACCGTTCGTACTGCTTCATCCAGAACAGTTTTGAGATCAGGAGGCATTTTTTTGGCTGCGAGAGCCTCCCTGTGGATGCTGCAGTGGATTGATTTAGTTTGTGGAGCCACTGCTTGTACACGTTTAACAAGCCCACTGTGTCGGCCTAACATGGCTGCTGCCCCGTCTGTGCTAAGGCCCACGCATTTTGACCAATCAATCCCATGTTCCGTTATGAAACTGTTCAACATGTCAAAAAGTGCCTCTGCAGTTGTGCGTGTTGGCAAACATTTACAAAAGAGAAAGTCCTCCTCTATTTCTCCGTTGTGTTCATACCTTACGTATGAGAGCAGGTTGGCAAGGTTAGCTATGTCAGTTGATTCATCCAACTGTAGTGCAAAAAATCGACTGGCTTTTATCCGCGCTATTAGCTGGTCATTCACATTGCTGGCCATTTCCTCAATTCTGCGCTGTACGGTGCTGTCTGACAATGGAATCAAGTCCATTTGCTTGCATGCCTTTTCACCCAGCATAACACCCACCGCCACCTTAATTGATGGCAGCACCACCTCCTCAGCGAGTGTATGCGCTTCCCATTTTTTGCGATAATTCTTGACAATCTGTATGAGACTTCCACTGCTTTAGCATTGTTGCTACCTGTAGATGTGGATTCCATGATGTTCTTGCTACTGTGAAATTCTTGGAGCTTGTTTTTAAAAAACTCAACTGGCTTGGACTTCAACTCTCCATGCTTTGTCTCAAGGTGACGGCGAAGATTAGCTGGTTTTAGGCTCTCGTTAGCTAGTGTCTCGTAGCACAGAACGCATAATGGCAAAGGCTCATCTTCGGTGCCTGTGTATGTAAATCCCAGTTCCAAGTATTTCACATTGTATTTTCGCTTAATCTTCACTTTCTTTGTTTTTTTCCGCGGAATCTGGCTTGTAGATGCCTCCGACTCACTCTCATGATCTTCATTAACGTTAACATCTTTTCTCTTCAGACCACCTGATGCTAGCCACCGATCCATGTTTGTGGTTTTGCACGCACACGTGGGAAGATGAGAGCTCTCACTTGCACTCTGCTCTTCCGCAGCGCAGCCCCCCCTCCCTCCGGCTGAAATTATGAATGTAAGGCCTATATTAATCATAAGTAACACGGCAGGGTCCGTGAGAGTTTGTTTTCATCTGATTTCAAATAAACAAAGTCATGGCTTTCAGAATATTAAACTTGTTTCGGCAAATTCAGATGATAAATACAACTTTGAAGCTTGTAACGGAATAATTACAAGCGGAAAACGGAGCAACTTAATGTCACAGGCAGCAGGCATAACAACAGCCGGTGTTTCTCGTGTGTGTTTTCCCCGGGAAACAAACACAATATACACAAACGCACACACAGTCATTATATAATGTGACATTCTCTCTCTCTCTCTCTCCACTTTCAAAATCTATTTAAAACTCATAACAAACAAACTAAATTCCCAAAGTTGTCCTGAAATGTACTTATTAAATAAACGAAACAAAAAATATATCCTACTTATGCAAACAATATTCTGATTATAC
Source organism: Pogonophryne albipinna (assembly GCA_028583405.1). Classification (NCBI taxonomy): domain Eukaryota; kingdom Metazoa; phylum Chordata; class Actinopteri; order Perciformes; family Artedidraconidae; genus Pogonophryne; species Pogonophryne albipinna. Next base: position 293,035 of record CM053244.1, on the reverse strand, counting down.
AAGCATGGCGAATAAACGGATCTTGTATGCACACCGCTTCGGCATTATTCCTGGCGCGCGCGCGCTCTCTCACTCTCTCTCACACACACACACACACACGGTGCTGCCCCTCACACACACAGGCTTCAAATCAAGTTGCATAAATGCTTGAGCTACGTCATTGCAAATAAGTAGACAGTGCTGCTTCTCTCCCACACACACGGCGCTGCCCCTCACACACAGGCTGTTTGTCATTTTTACAACAAATACACACTTGCAACTGATAACACTGACAATGATTTTATATGTATTACTATTCAAATATATTCGATGGAGCAAGTCACATATGAGGTGGTCTCCGAAAATCCTTGATAATAAAAAGTGGATTTTATTCAGCTTTTTTCCACGGACCACCTGCAGTACGGTGGTCCGCGGACCACAGTTTGAGAACCGCTGGCTTAGCCTGATCGATCCGATCTCCATTCAGAAAACAGGCATTTTAAAAAGGTGTTTCGCCTGCCGTCTTGTCTGCAGACTTGTCAAAGCATTAATTCATGGTTTTTACTAACCGGTATCAGTATGTTGTTACTTCGGCATCATTTTTAAACGTGTATTACAATTAAATCACGGTAAAATATGTTCATTTTGTTGTAGTTGTAGCCCCCTAGCCAGCACGTCCTGTTTGAATGATGCGACTAAACACAGCTGACAGCCGCGGTGAAACTCGAGCGCTTAGAGCGATGCGATAGGAGCGATTAGAGCGAAGCGAATATTCGCATCGCATCCGGTGTGAACGCAACATTAAAAAGTCTTAAATATGATAAAAAAAATTAGAAAGGATTTAAAAGGTCTTAAAAATGATCAGATTTAAAAGATACTTCTATGTTGCGATCACGTCTAAATGTGTTTTGGGGGAAATGTCCGGGCTGCAAAGTAACCAGTACAGTAAGAGCCTTTCAGTTCCCCCCAACAATTTGTATTGAAATAAATCAACATGGAACCAGTAATCACTAACTTTGTTTCCCCCAGCCCCTTAACGGAGAACACCCAGCTAGTAACCTAGCAACCAAGCTTCAGCTAGTGAGAGCACACTCGTGAACCGTTGCGCCGGTGTTATGCATGCCCGCCGAGATATGCATGCACATCGCGGGAGTGCGCACAGTGTAAAGCGAAAACTCCCAGACATTTCAATGATTTATAAGGCAAAGTACGGTTTGGAAACTATATCATTTCCTTTTTGGAGGGCATGCATAACACAGTGACGGCATAACACCGGAGCCTCTCTGCGGGGAAACTTTTGCGCAGTTCCAAGTTTGTTCTAATCTGTCAAAATGACAGACTGCTTTCAGCTTTTTCCGTCATTTAAAAAAAAAATCCGTCATAGACGGAAAATATTCGGTAAACGCGACCACTCCCTCCGGGCGACGTTTGGGTCTACGTCAACCCTAAAAGTGGAGGTGCTGTGGACGCTAAATACCATAGCTAAACACCAATCCTACAACAGCAACGATGAAAGATTGTAGCCAAGGGAGCATAGCTCTTGTCAAAGCAATGATAAACCAGTGAGTTGGATGTAGAAAAGTCAGAATCAAAATTTATTTTAAAGTAAATTCAGATTGAACATAGTAAAACACATTTTTTTATAGTGTCCGTCCAAAAAAAAACATTACTTATAGTGAAAACCACCCTTGAATGATGGGATAGTAGACTAAAAGCTTTAGGAATCCAAACTATAACATATAATAAGTACCCTGTATCAAGATTGATGCAAAACAAGTGACATTTGACCTTTTTAGAGAGGTTTAGCAACAAAAAAAACGTTCTGGGGTCATTTGGGTGCATTTTCCTCTGTGGAATCTCAGCTTGCTAATCGATATCTTGTTTGTGCAGATCCAATATGTAATTAAAACTGCGGTCGCACTTGTGCGCGCAGTGATGAGCGGGCCCTCGCGTCCGTGTGCCTGTCGGGGAGGGCAGCCGGTCGTCCCGGCGTCAAGCAGACGCGCGCGAGTCCTGGGAAATGAGCCGTTTCTCATTTCTATAATTTTCGCGTCCCAGACGTCGAGGATCGATTATCGAGGAGGCTGTCTGGAGGAGCCGTAACCGAGGATACACTGATTTAGAGGAGAGAGGAGTCTCTCTGGAGGAGCTATAACCGAGGGTACACTGAAGTATTCTCCGGAGACGATTTCAGCCAACAGTGATGTTTAAAAGAGGTGTGACGCATGGCTGGACTTCTATCAACGAAGCACAGCTCTGCAAATTGTTCCCGTTGTGATAAGTTATTTGAGATGATCAAATGTGCATCGACTTTCTGCCGTTTGTTTACTCACTAATCACATCTCCCCTGGATGTTAGGCTATTTTTTTCAATACAACTGCTTTCATTGTGACGCAATGTTTACAGTGAGAACAGCTGCTGAGGTCAGTGCAGAAAGCAGAACAGTGTGTATAATATATATCGCTCAATAATAAATGTAACAGGCCTACATTTCACACTTTATTTGTAGGCTTTAGGAGATATCTAGAAATAAACAGTAGGGTTAGGGTTAGGGAGTGTATAGGTGTCTGTTGTAAAGAATATGCCGCCAGCAAAGAGCGTTGGACTAACAGTAGGTGTGTTTGTGTGTGTGTGTGAGAGTTGATGTGCCAGGCAGACAGGCAGGCAGGCCTCAGTAGCTTATTAGCCTACGAGCTCCCCGTTTGAGCGAAGGACTTTTCCTTCTCAATGTAGCATGACATTGGATATGCGCTGAAGTTGTCCTGGATTGGAATTTTTCCGATCATTCCCCGATGAGGAGTTTGCAAAAATGTCCTTAAAATGCATGAAAAACGCACATTTTTCAAAATGGCCGACTTTGTCGGGGGCGGGGCTAATAAAAGCCAATTTGAAATATGTCCGCAATCATAAGAGCAATGTGTATACGGTGTTTCGTGAATATCGGAATAACTATATCCGAGTAGTTTGGAGTCATTTGCGACATGTAAATCGTCAAAAATGGTGTATTCGCTGTTAGCTTACGACCTCCACGATTGAGCTATCAAAAATGTTCTTTTCAATTTAGCATCATATTGGATAGGGGCTGAACTTGTCCTGGATTTGAATTTTTCCGATCATTCCTCTAGGAGGAGTTCGCAAGAATGTGCTTAAAATGCATGAAAAACGCACATTTTTCAAAATGGCCGACTTCCTGGGGGGCGGGGCTAATGGAAGGCAATGTGAAATAAGTGTGTAATCATAAGAGCAATATGTATACAGCGTTTCGTGAATATTGGAAAAACTATACGTGAGTAGTTTGGAGTCATTTGGAGTCATTTGTGACATGTAAATCGTCAAAAATGGAAAGTTCTCCATTCGCTTACGAAGTCCTCGTTTGAGCGATCAACTATTCCTTCGCAGTTTAGCATCACATTGGAAATGGGCTGAATTTGTCCTGAATTGGAATTTTTCCGATCATTCCCCTAGGAGGAGTCCGCAGAAATGTGCTTAAAATGGCTGAAAAACGCACATTTTTCAAAATGGCCGACTTTCTGGGGGGCGGGGCTAATGGAAGGCAATGTGAAATATGTGTGCAATCATAATAGCAATATGTATACAGCATTTCATGAATATCGGAATAACTATATCCGAGTAGTTTGGAGTAATTTGCGACATGTAAATTGTCAAAAATGGTGTATTCGCTGTTAGCTTACGACCTCCACGATTGAGCTATCAAAAATGTTCTTCTCAATTTAGCATCATATTGGATAGGGGCTGAACGTGTCGCGGATTGGAATTTTTCCGATCATTCCCCTAGGAGGAGTTCGCAAGAATGTGCTTAAAATGGCCGACTTCTTGGGGGGCGGGGCTAATGGAATGTATGTACAAATATGTCCGCAATTCCATGAGGAATGTCTGTGTCAAAATTCGTGAAGTTCTGAGAAACTATATGTGACTACCACACAATAGGGGGCGCTAGTGAGCAGTTTTTTTTTACATTCTCGAAAAGGTCGTGGGCTCTGACGTGTGTCCCAAGTGTTGCGTCCGAAGCTCATTTTATGCTATCGCAATTAAAAAAAAATGTATAGGCCACGCCCACATTCTGCATTTGTTACGACACTTTAAATCTGAGTTCGTAGTCGCACCGAGAGTATGTGTAAAAAAAAAAAAAAGATTAGTCCATCCGCTCTTGAGTTATAAATTGGTGGTGTTTTTGGCGCCTCCTATAGTCCAAAATGAAAATGCTTTCGTGTGCCTATTCCCCAAGACAGACTGAACCTATTTACCAAAATCTGTGTTGTTTGGATACATTGTTGATGAGTTATGAGCATTTCTTTCTAAGCCTCGCCTTTTTGCGAGTACTTTTTAATTCATGGCGGAAATATTTATCGTTTGAACATGCTCATCTCCTAGGGTAATGTGTCTGACCCTCCACCGATGCTGTATACGAAGTTTGGTGTTGAAAAACTGAAAATTGAAATGTAAGTGAATATTTAACTGTTTATGTAAATTATGCCAATTAAAAAAATTAAATGTAGGCGGAGCTTAGGGTTCCAAGAGGATTATTTGTAGAGCAGGTCCTCCCGGATATGTGTGCAAAATTTCAGGTCATTCGGAGTTACGGTGCGACTTTGTAAATGTATTCCGAAATGGGATTTTGAGCAGGTTGGAATATTTAACCCATTGACTCCAGAATATTGAATTTTTCACCAGTCCTGGCGTCCGTGCAAAATTATACAACTTTGTCAGCGTCCTAAAGGCCTCAAAAACAGGAAACGCCAGCAGAAAAATAATAATACCACGGAGAACAATAGGTTCCTCGCACTTCATGCTAGGACGCCGTTGGGTCCTAAGCGCTTCGTGCTCGGGCCCTAATAAGGGTATTTATACCTAGAGCTCTGTGCTAGGTGTGTTAGCATTTTTTCGCTCAGGGCTCATTTAGACGCTTCTTGTGAGACTTGTGTTTTGTTTCGGTAAAAATGGTTCATATCGTCAGTTAGCTGAGTTTCTTCCCGTTAATCGGGTATGACACATTAATAGGTTTTTAAATGTTAAGAAGCCCTGAGACACAGTTTCGTGAAAAAAAAACAGGTTGAACAGGTTAATGAGCAGTATCTTACTTTTGGGTAAAGCAAATAATTGAGTTGGAAAACTTGGAAAATGTAAGCTGGATTAATGCAAAGTGTTGATTTGAAATAAAACACATTTTTAATTACATCTGACTTAAATAATTTGTGTTAAAATCATTTAAAAACCTTATTTGAAAAAAATTAATTAAATTGTGTGTTACCAATTGAAGTAATTCAATTAAGTTGGTTCAACTATTTTCTTTTTTCAGTGCATTAGCCAAACCCTTAAATGATTCAGCTCAAAAGTACATGTAGAGGAATCGGGGGGGGGAAACAGAAACAGGCCACCCTAAACGACTTTAGAATTAGCATTTTATTTAGAGAATACCAGGCTTGTTCAGTTTGCCCTGTATGGCTTCACGTTTGCATTATTTCCAAATACTCATCCTCATGCCCGGTCACCAGCTTTAACACCTGAGATTGGCTGCTCTTCATTCTATTCAACATTTTCTCCAATTTCATCTGCGACATGTTTTAATTTCCTGTTTCTCCCGAGCACTGGATATGAGGGCCATGTTACGGATTAGTCTACTCCCTCCTGGCAGCCCCCTAAAGCACATTTTCTTTTTCCGTCTCCATTCTTCTTCGTCTTTTGCTCTCTCTTAAATCGTCTGAAAATTGTGTTGCATATTTATTCCTGCATAATTAGCATCACAAACACTCTTCCCAGGCTCTTTGTTATGCTTCAGGGGGAGGGAGAGTTAGGGGAAGTAGATTACGCTTTCCGTTTCTCTGAGGCACACTCAAAGCTGGCTTTCTAGGCTTCCTCGTGCTTTTGAGCATGGCTCAGGGCTTATGGAGACGCACTCCATCTTCTTGAAGTAAAGACGACTATGACTTAAAATAATGTTGTTTCTCTGGCATCGCGCATCATTCCTCTCTCTCGCCCTCCCTTCCCCTTTCCCTAAGTCTCATTATTCATCTTCTGCCTTCCATCTCCTGTCTCATCCGTGCACAAACACTGACCACATTTGACTCCAGTAAAACTCCACATTTTACAGTTTATAGATTTTGTCAGAAATGTGGCTCGACTTGTAAGGCCAATGTTTGTCACAAGGAAAAAATCAAGCAGAATACCAAATAATCCGTGAAAATGAATGATAATGAACTCCTACAAATAAAAATATGTTCATATCTCTATGACTCAAGATCTCAGTATTTCTATTGGAGCCAATGGGATGTTTGAATGGATGGAAAGCATGTTTTGCATTCAGCTTTGTCACATTTGCACATGTGGGCTAAAGGCATGTTTAATGCAATTTGGATAGGGTATTTTCTTTTGACAGCCCTTTGCCTTCCGGACCCTTCAGGTATGTTTACCAAGCGACCATGATGTGTGTTGAAGTTCTTCAAGTTTGCCCATGAACGAATGTCCCATTTCTGCTTTTTTTTTTTTTTTTCCCGGAAGGAAAAGCAGTTCAGTCTTGTCAAGGTTGAGCTTGAGGTGATGAGCAGACATCCACTGAGAGATGTTCGCTAGACAAGCAGAGATGCGTGCGACGACCTGGGTCTCTGAGCGGGGAAAGGACAGAATTAATTGGGTGTCGTCAGCGTAGCAGTGGTATGAAAAACCATGCGGGCTAATGACAGATCCGAGCGAGTTTGTGTACAGGGAGAAGAGGAGGGGACCAAGAACAGAGCCCTGAGGGACCCCTGTAGTTAATTGACAAGATGCTGAACAACCAACATGTTTCAAAAACCTTTCATGAAGTGAAAACACTGAAAGGGTTCAAATCTATGACAGAACTACAGATGTAGCACTCTAGAATGGACTCCACCCAACGGATTCCAGCCGAAAACCCAGCAGATCCCAGTGGCTGGAAATGTAAAGCCCTCCCATTATTTCCTGAGGGATTTTCAATTTCAGGATTTAACCATGAGATGGCGCTTCATTCACAAATACACAAAGACATGGGTGAACTTTGTTCTTCAGTTTGTTTCATGGACTTTCAGTCCTTCAGTAATGTTTACAGCTCTGCAGTTGTTTTTGCTGAAGAGCATTTAAACACATATTTGTTATGGTTTTCACAGGCTACTATAACGAAAAAACATCAATATTTTAGATCTAATAAAGTATATCTAATCTTATTATCTTAATTGTACGGAGCCCTGGAGGGTTCATAGAGAGAAAAATTAATAAAACAAGGCCACGTTTTATTAATTTGTGCGCACGAGATGTATTTCGTGGCCTCAATTTAAATAAAACGAGGCCACGTTTTATTAATTTGTGTGCACGAGATGTAATAATATACAATATACTTTCTCGTTCGCACAAGATACTTTCTTATGGTTAGACACATCGAATTGCCCGATTATTACGCCATATTATTAGTTTTATGAAGAAGATGTCCGGTCGCCAGGGTGTGTGTGTGTGTGTGTGTGGGCATTTGTTTTCAGAAGATCATTTATGATAGTGGCGTTGGTTCCGGTGCACTCTGACAGCATTTAGCACTAGCCTACATCGAAATTAAGATTAAACGAACTTCTTTCACTTGGGAATACACATGGAGTTAGCCAGATGTGTGTAAATTACTGTTCATGGTAATTTGAAAACAAATGCCGGTGTCGAACACACACACACACACGTATCATTTCATGTTTCCATAGCAACAACAACTTCCTGTCAACAGCATAAACCTCGCCTTCAAAATAAAAGCATCTATATAAAACAGGAAGTTAACCTAAATTACATTTAAGACATATACAACTGCAACGAAAGTAACAAAAACAATGTCATACACAACACAAATTGGGTTATTTACACCAGGGGTTCCCAACCTTTATTGTGCCAAGGACCGGCAGATACATTAAAAAAAATGTGCGGACCGGTTGTCAATTTGAACTGATTTGAATATTTACTCACCAGCAGGTGGCAACAGAGGCTAATTGTATTTAACAGCCTGAAGAAATACCAATATGCATCCAAAACATATTAACAACGTTTAAAACCAGGATACAATTAAAACAAAAAATTAGGACCGCTTTACAAATATTAATATAATATATAATATAGCTCATAGGACCGGTTGTCAATTTGAACTGATTTGAATATTTACTCACCAGCAGGTGGCAACAGTGGCTAATTGTATGTAACAGCCTGAACAAATAATAGAACAATATGCATCCAAAACATATTAACAAAGTTTAAAACCAGGATACAATTAAAACAAATTAGGACCACTGTACACATATTGATATAACTGAAATGTCAGTGAGACCCCTGGGCTTGTTTGCCAGCCATAATAACGTCATACCGGGGCGTTCGTTCCGGTGCATTCCGACAGCATTTAGCACTACATCGAGATTAAGATTAAACTAATTTATTTTGGGAACACCCACATACCTATGGAGTTAGCCAGATGTGTGTAAATTACTGTTCATGGTAATTTGAAAACAAATACCGTTGTTGGACACACACAAACACACCGAACATACACACACAGCAGAGCACATACACACATCATGCGCCTTTGTGACCGGACATTTCCTTCATACAACGAGTAATATGGGGAATAATTGGGCCGTTCGATGTGTGTGTGTGTGTAGAGGTGTGTGTGGTTGAAATGTAGCAGCCTGCAGCGGGGAAAACAGTGAAGGCGGTGTGTACGTACGGTTTTACAAATAAAAAAATAGCTCTACACCCCTGGCCGCAATGTCCTTAAAATGAAGTCCGAAATATATCTCAAATAATGTATGCCCTGCAATTTCCCCACATAAACATAACAGTCTGCGATGAAACGGTTGTCTCCTGTGTGCTCCACTTCCTATTGGCGCACCGGTAACTTTCTCTGACCGGACATCTAAAACGAGTAATAGGGGGAATAATCGGGCAGTTCGATGTGTGTAGAGGGATGTGTGTGTGTGTTTCGCTAAAACGTAGCAGCCTCAATCTCTATTCAGCTGTTTTGAAGGTAAACACAGTGAAGGCGCTGCGTAAAAGACACAGCTCTCTGCGCGCAGATAGCAGATACTGTGAGAGTCACGGACATGAATTCATAGATCAAGGCAGACTGGTTCACAGACTCTCCTGTTTTGCGAATCCGGTGCTTAAACAAATAGCTCTACACCTCTGGAGATACTTTCTCGTGCACACGAGAAAGTATCTTCTGCGAACGAGAAAGTATATTGTGCGCATTAATTAATAAATCGTGGCCTCGTTTTATTTAAATTGAGGCCACGAATTACATCTTGTGCGCACAAATTACTAGGGATGTAACGATACCAAAAACTCACGGTACGATAATATCGCGATAACAAGTCCACGGTACGGTATTTATCGCGATATTGAATAATAAAGAAAAAAAAATTATATATTTTTTTTCAATAAAACATTTTTTTACTCGGAAAATGTTTCTTTATTATATAATAAATCTGATTTGTACAGCATTTTAGTAGGATAGCAGTATTTTAAAGTGTCAAAAACAAAGTGACAGTAACAGACTGGAACAAGAAAACCAGTGTTTTTGTACCTATAGTCAAGGCCGGATTAGTACCTCCAGGGGCCCCTGGGCACTGAGCGCTCATGGCCACCGTTCCTTGTGGTTGCTGGCCTATTTCGTAACTTTTTGCTTTTTTGAAAAAGCTATTTATTGTTGGGACATTTTTTAATGCAGTCGCCACTCTCTCTTCTTTTTCATTCTTTTCGCAGCCCTGCTGGGCGTTTGGCTACCGGCACCATCAATTTTTTCAGCTCACGTGACAAAATGTGACATGAGTGAGGGTGGGGCTGTGATTCGGCTATACACCGCCGCTGCGTAGTAATAAAGTTGAGCGCATACATAGTGAGACCTACAGTACAGAGACGGTTTAGAAAATATATTAATTTCACCCTATAGAAAAGCTGTGTTATTGATGGTGAAGAGTGAGTGTCATTTAAAAAAATGTATGATGAGTGAGGTTGAGCCCGAAAAAGACAAGATAAAAAAAAAAAATAGTTTTTATTTTTTTATCTTGTCACTGAGGGGCCTCTTTGCTCAAGGGCCCCTGTGCACTTGCCCAGGTTGCCCATATGGTTAATCTGGCCTTGCCTATAGTACTACCAAACAAAGTAGGCATTTTCTTTCTGCCACTGCATCTCACAAATAAACGAGGACATTTAATAATCAGACCCTGCAATAAAATAAATCAAGTTTCACTTTAGTTTTTCAAGTAACTCAACTCAAACTCACTAGTCACTCACTCAGCACCATCAGACAGGTTTTTAGGAATATGAGCATGTCCACATTTCCGGGTATTTATAAGCTGGGATGTTTGGGCATTTACAATATCCCCTGCTCTGGAAAAGACTCTCTCGCTTGGTCCTGATGTTGCTGGGACAGCAGTGGTCGCGTTAACCGAATATTTTATTTATCAATGACGGAAAAATCTGAAAGCAGTCTGTCATTTTGACAGATTAGAACAAACTCGGAACAGCGCCAACGTTTCCCCGCAGCGAAGCTCTGGTGTTATGCCGTGTTATGCATGCCCTCCAAAAGGAAATGATATAGTTTCCAAACCGTACTTTGCCGTACAGATCAACACATGTCTGGGAGGTTTTGCTTTACGCTGTGTGCACTCCCGCGAGGTGCATGCACACACGGCATAACACCGCCCCCCCCCCCCCCGTTGACAGTTCACGAGCGTGCTCTCTTGTGAACAGTTCAGACCCGACGGGTAATAAGGGATTATGACGGACATTTTACGATCCTGTCTGTCAAAATGACGGACAGCGAAAAAGTCTAACGCCACCTCAGTGGGACGGAGAGATATGCTTTGGCCATGGGTGACAGCAGTAGGTCAAACTGTGCATTGTCTCTCCACCACTTCAAAAACAATACAGTTTTTGCCAAGAAGGTGAGGCTTATTGACAGGGCGAGATATAAATATACTGTTGGTACTTGTCAATGTCTCTAGGTGTGTAAATGTAGCCCTGTAAATACGATGTCCTTTTGTGTTCTGTTGTTTTATGTTCATGTTGTAACCTACTTGCTGCCATGTTGGACAGGTCTCTCTTGAAAAAGAGATCGATGATCTCAATGGGACCACCTGGTTAAATAAAGGCTTAAAAAAAAAAAATCGTGGTAGATTTTGTCAGTCTCACAACGGTATTGGGACGTTTATTTACCGCGATACCGCGATATTCTGTATATCGTTACATCCCTACAAATTACATCTCATGCGCACGTATTAACAAAACGTGGCCTCGTTTTATTTATTTTTCTCTCTATGAACCCTCCAGGGCTCCGTATAATTCTAATTCAATAATATAGTCTTTATATATTAAATAATCACAGTAATAATGTAAATGTTTACACTTCTTTAATTTTTATGCTCATACTTTTACCTTTACAATAGTTTGCTTTAATATGCAGTATATTTTTGTAATATTGTTGTGGTGTTTTTACACAGTACAGTAGATCGAATTAAATCAATTTATACATTAAGATAAGATGGACCTTTATTAATCCCTGTGGGGAAATTCAGTTATTCAAACAGCAACAGAGTGAGAGTGAAAAACAGGATAGCACAGATTCACACAGATTAATAAGATCAGCGATAATAATAATGAGAAACTATGAAATAAGAAATGAATAAAATTTGAAATGTAATTATCATATCATATATTATAATGTATTGTATTATTAAGTAATATCATACATTAACCGCATTATAGCAGATGTCACATTGAATGGATGAATACATTTATGCATCAATAATTACAACGGAGCATTTCTAAATACAAGTTGTAAAAATACTTATATGTATTTAATACTAATAACATAATGATTCATTTTATTTTCAGATGATAATACTTTTCACTTGGGCAATTGACAATTTTGAATGCAGGACATTTACTTCTAACACGTATTTTTACCTATATAATCTGAATACTTCTTCCACCTCTGATTTTAACCCGTCACTGTTTTTAAAACTTTAATTAAATGTTTGATATTCCAGAGACCCTTTCAGACCGGCAATGCTGCCCTGCATGTTTGATCACCTTGCTGTCGATCCTACAATGTTTCATTTGTATTCAAGCCAGACAATTTTAAAATATAACTGTCTGATGTTGTCATTGCACAACATTTGTGAATAAATTCAATTTGTGATTGTTATGACAATAATATTACAAACATTTTCACAGCCTCAGCTTGCAAAGTTTTAATTGTTTTATACCATTTATCAAGACCTATACCGGCAATGGAGAAGAAGGGGGATGGGAGAGTTGTCACATCCCAATGGGCCATTATTTGAAACAAAGAGGGTGTTTCTCAATGTCGAGTAAAGCTGCTCCATAGCCACTTTTTCAAGCATACTACGTCATCGAGTGCCGCCGAAGGACTGTTCCAATGGCCAGCATACTTGGAATTCTACCGAGCCCGGCATACTTCGTAGCGAGAAATTTCGAGGCTGCACATGTGTAGACTCCGCGGTCTTAAAATCCCCACAATGCTTTGCGCACGGAGCGATTTCCCCAAATCTGTGACGGAAAATGTAAGGCGGGGCCTCTCATATGACGCACACTTGCTCGCCTGTTCCACTCTTCGTTTTCCGAATGCCAGGAAGTATTCTTGCCTCGCTTCTGAAGCAAGTGACTCGGAAGACATGTGCTACCAAGCAAGACTACTCGACATTGACCCAGAGAGTCCACAACATACTACTTGCACTCCAAGCTTAGTTAACAGAGGGGGAATGGGAAAGTTTTGTCACATTCCGTGGATAGGAGAATTCAAAAGGATTTAGGAGAAGAGACTGCGGTGCTTTGAGAATCCGACTGCACTTACACTATCGACGTATTTATGATGCGCCAGCGGACGTCATAAATGTGCGTCTGCTGCTGTGGGGAAAATACAGTTTTCTATACAGCGGACTACATTGATGTAGGCTATAATAAGAACACCAACTACTGTAAACCCAGCGCCGTATTCTATCTATACGGCGCTACCCGGCACCCAGCATTTTCTGTGTAAACTAATCTATATACTTTGCACCACACTCTGGTGGTGTTGTTGTATGCTTTATGAACGTGGACAACATAGAAACATATTCTTCATGACCAAGGTTGGAATTTAAATAAAAAGGAAAGTGAAACTTATGCTCATCACTAGGGATGGGTATCGTCTGAAATGTATCAATTCCGATTCTGCTCGTTATCGATCCCCCTTTTAGATTCCAAAATTATAAAAGAAAGAGGTCAAACGTTTAGATAACAAAAATATCTTTACTCTTTTAAGCTTCAATTGAGATTTTTACAAATTAAAAAAATACATGCAATACAAATGTATTACACAATAGCTGTGCTTTATTTTAACTGAGCTATGCCTGTGGCAAGCTATTAACTTGCCACAGGCATTACACTGTGCCTTGTCTTTTTCTTTTTTAGTGTAGTGGAGCCACACTTTAGAGCGTTTACCGCGATCCATCTTTGGTGTTATGAAGTGACTGAGCTCGTGAACTGTCTACGGGAGGGCGGGGGGAGCCTCGCTGCGGGGCAACTGTGAACCTCTGTCGCCTGTCAGCGTAATTTACATGATGCCGTTTAAAAAAATTAAGGGCGGTGCCGGCCGGCAGCGAACCGAGCTGGCCGTCAACGGCCCGCCGTTCTGTGATTCTCCAGAACACACAGATGGCCATTCCACCGGGTCGCCGCGGCGCAGACGGAACCGGTGGAAAACAGGGTCTACCGCGTTTAGGAACCGTTAAGCAGAACCGAAATTGTCTATTTTGTATGGGTACCCGGTACCCAGCATTTTCTTATCGGTTCTCATCTGGAACCGAAACTCGGTTCCCAACCCTACTCGTCACCCTCTCCCTCCGGTCCACATTAATACAAATGATCCCAATACGTATTATTGTATGAAAAGATCCTAAAATAAATACAAATGTAGGCTATTTATTATAAACGTTAGTCCTTAACATCTATCACTGTTTCTATCTATCACCATTCAAACATCTTTTAAAAGTTTAACAAACCCCACACAGCTCAGTAAACACTGTGAAATGTTGACTTTATTTGATATTTCTCCTTTTGATTATTATAGTGATGAACGTTAAAAACAAAGCACTTTGGCTGATTTTGGACCCCCTCACTATGTACACAAATGTATCTTATTCAATGCAGAATATGATTATATCCGTGACAGTGGGAATAAAAAACGATATGCTACAGTATAGTAATACAAGATAAATCCCACTTGTTGTACCTGGCAGAGCAATAAACACTCCAGCCTTTTATTTAAACTTGTTTAAAAACATATCTAAATAAATATGTGTGTCCCGGGCCAATAATGTAATTATGCTGTCAGTTTTCAGATAAAGCCACGGCATCACATTCTTTTCACCTCCCGTATTGCTTTCAACCCACCAGCTTTTATGGACAAAATAAGTTGTATAATTATTAATCAGAGGCATGTTTCTCACTATTTTATGCATATAAACAACAGACTACTGTATGTGTGAGGAATCAGCTGTTTATTACATTGCATTACATGTCATACTTACATACTCAATACTGTGGACAATCACCACAGGAGCAATTTGGGGTGAAGTGTCTTGCCCAGGGACACAAGGACATGCTGACTGCAGTGGGGTTTGAACCTGCTCCCCTGATCCGAACACCAACGCACTAGTCCACTGCGCCACATGCCTTTATTTCATATGAGTTCCATTGTGGCAGCGTCCATCACTGCTCTCCCTGGTTGCAATACACAAAGAGAGCTATTTGGGTAACCTTTGGTCTTTGTTTAGGCCTTGGTTCACACAGTATGTTCCCTGACAGTAGTAGCCGACTTCTCAGCTCGTCACTCAGAGGGGGGTTAGGGCTGGTGAACGGAATAGATGAGAGTAACAAATGCGTCACTTCCGGGCAAAAATAACGGCTCCGCCCACTTGTTGGGGAAAACAACGCTGTCAGTTGAACAGCGGCCAATACAAATTCTGAAGTTTTTGCCAATCCGATCAGAAATGTAAGAAAACCGGAGATTTTTTGGATCTTCAAAGAGCCCGATTCCAATGGCCAGACAGGCAAACTATTACATGAAATCATTGGAAAACGATGATCGGGTATATGATTAAATTAAAAGCAGTAGGCGATCAATGTCCATTCAGTCTGCCGGTGGACGAGTGGACAAATGACCCGACTCAATGGCCTGAGGTGTCATATCCTGACATCTATAACTACCTCATTGAATCTCCAGGTTGTTTGTATAGGACGTCATCAAGACACATTATTTATCCATTTTAATAGTCTCTCCAATTTACGTTACTGTGTAAACTATAAATATGTTTTATACAATAATGTGTTAAATAGAGGGTTTAACAAGCTAATTAATGATAGCATCTAGTTATAGGTAGGGTTGATAATTGACGATTTTATGTTATAGCCTATCTTTATAATCTCAGTAAATATACCACACACACAGTACGACAATATTTTAAAACATATACAGTTCATCACAATAGCAAAATTCAGTCTTTATTAATTAACTTTCTGGATTGCCCATGTTTGTACTACTAATGGTTTTTAAATGTTTTTAGATGTGACGGAGCAGGTTTAGAGATTTGTGTCTGCTAACTTGTCCTCTAGGGATTTACACAGCAAGTTCAATAAAGAACTTTGGGTCTCTGGAAGCACATACCTTTTTTACCAGTGGCTGGGTGGATGTGGTTCTTCACCACAAACCCTGTGCTGACACAACAGTCTTCAAGACCCATGTAAAGCCATCATGGAGAGTTACAGATAAACCTCACAACACATGGGTTGCTGTTAACAAGACTGGAGAGGTCACAGCTGCTCACTGTGATTGCATGGCAGGGTAAGCTGACTGCATAACACTAATAGTACAGTCACAATGCCACCTATGTAATCCTTCAGAAGGGAAGAAATGCTTTTGTTATTTGGTGAAAAACTATTTATTTAAGATAATTTTTACTCTAGACTAGGAGAAAGTTGTTCCCATGTCGGAGCCCTGCTTTTTAAGTTGGAGGCATCAGTTCGCCTTGGATATACAAGTGTGGCACCAACCAGCATCGCCTGTGCCTGGAATAAAGTCTGCACGAAAAAAGTTGAGGCAGACATGGTCATCAATATAGACTTCTATGGAGACAAAGCCAAAAAAAGGGACACAGGAACAAACTGCAGGGTCATTCCAATGGCGAATGAAGAAAATAAACAACAGTTCTTGGAAATGCTGTCTGCCTCAGGAGAACTGCCTGTTGGTCTGAGTACTTTCAAGGCTTTTGCAGACCCTTTCAAACCAAAGCCTTGGTACCAACATCTGTCAGAATTTTCAGATGATCAGGTACAGGCAATAGATGAAGAGACAAAAGACCAGGCAGAATGTTCATGTTGCCACCAGCAGAGGGTTGGGAGGGTGACAGGTACATCAGCACACAGAGTTATCCACACATCTCTTGAGAAACCATCAAAATCACTGCTGAGGGATATTGTGCAGAAAGAGTCACGCAAAAATCCGCTGAAAACACCAGGCATCATTTGGGGTAGGGAAAACGAAAAGGATGCAATTGAGACATACAAGTATGCACTGGGCCTTACAACTGCATATACAGCACCCACTTTAATTAACATCTCCAGTGACATATATAAACCCCACACAAGCATCAGTATTCAACGGGCAGGCTTCCGAGTGTGTAGAGAGAAGCCCTACATTGGTGTAAGCTGTGATGCTTATGTACACTGCATTTGCTGTGGAAAGGGGGTGGTTGAGGTAAAGTGCCCCTTGAAGTGGAATAGTGATTTGTCAGCTGATCACTGGCCAGCAGACAAGAGAGGACATCTGGACACTTTGTTGTCGCTGAGGACCAACCACAGCTACTACACCCAGGTAATACAATAAATAACAACTCATAAGGAATTTTATTATCTGTGTTTTGTTAATTGCAGGTAAGTAGTTGGAGTCTATGCTGTACTTTTTCTACCTTTTTTTTTACAGGTGCAGATGCAGATGTTTGTGTGCAAAACAACCTATGCAGACTTCATCATCAAAGCAAACCGTTATCTTCCGTGGACACCATTAGCTGTTTTTGGGCCAGGCACATCTACTCACAGTTGGCGGGAACCACAATCCCAGAAACAGAGCTGGAGCTTCAGGTATAAAACATTTTCCTTAGAGACTGCAAATACACTGTCTGTTATATCTTTATACATGGCACACAAATATTATGAAACAATACAAATAATCACAAATTATGTATAACAATTTCAGGAGTCAACAGACAGTGCTGTGTCAGACACAGAACAGGAGCTTCAGGTAAAACACAAAACCTAAACAATTATTTATAATTATAGTTCATTAACATTTGCGAGTATTTGTTGTTAGGTGGCTGTTAGGTTAGTACTAGCTAAGACAATTCCTAATAAATAGTTTATTTACATTTACAGAATAATTAGGTGGCGTCAACTGTCATTCCTAGAAGGAGAGCAGAGCAGTAAGGTAGATTTAAAAAGCTGAAGGATAGTCATTGAAGAATACCACAAGTTGTTCTTTTGCTGCCATGGCCCAAACTAAGTGACTCAAAGAGAAAAGACAGCAGGACTGATTTGACCTATACATCCCCCTGTCTGTTTTTATTGAACACAATGCTACCTGACATGTTGACCAAGGCGGCACAGGTATGTACTATCTTGTCAATGGTGGCTACATCCCTGTCCTCCATCTCATTGCTTTACGAAGCAAACAGGGCCCATCCAGGAGGTGGAATCTTCGCTTCAGCACACCGATCACCCGTTCTGTTCACCCATCAGTTGTTTTAAAATATGTTCAAGTATAAAACTTCACATTTTACCATTGTTCTCAGTCTACTTTGTTTGCACTGTTATACTGTTATACAATTTGATACAGTCCGTTAGTGCTGTTTTGTATATAACTTAATTTAGTAAAAGAGTTAATTTATTTTCCATCATATTGATATGTGCAATAGTTTACCAGTCTGTGGATAATGAATGTACTTACCAATATGAATCTGAAATTTTGATTTCATTCTTGACTCTTCAACGTCTTTGCCTGGGAGTTGTTTCCAGCCGAGAGTGAAGGCTGGGGTTTCGAGACTGGCACCAAGTAAGGCAAACTCATCATTCAGAGTAAAACCCCGATCAGCCAAGATCTAAAACAAGTAATGCATAAGATGTAGGCCTTTTGCTTTTAATGTTTGCAGTCAAACAGTAAATAACAACACTTGTCCATAATGATTACCAAAAAAATGCATGCGATGAACTGTTAGTGTAGAATATGTGCACTTTATGTAAGATGAAACACACAGCTAGAGTGTAGGAAATCTTGAAATTTGCCTTCATATATTTTTTTTACACAATGCTCACCATGAAACACGGTTTTCTCATAACTTCAGTGAAAATGCTCCAAACGGCCCAAAACTTCACAGGTTAGGTAACGATGCAGCCATCAACACATCTAAGCGTATTATGGGATGTCATCAAATGCCGTTGGCATGGCGACAGATCATTCGCCATCAAGTTAGTTCAAAAGTTTGCAGTTCAAATATTCTGCTGCTTTTCCAAGCCTTTTTACTTTCTTTTCTTCTCTCATCACACATTCAAGCCCCCGGTGTTCATGTATCATTTCAATCTAAATTCTTCACTTTCTTCTTACACATTACATTTCAACATAGCAATTCAGCGTCAGCTTTTCAGCATAAAGCATTCCCACTAGCAATTCTGATCTCGAAGCAATCTATAATTGATGTGAGGCGCGGAAAGTTGGCCTTCATCACTGGTGGTATGATTTGGGTGATGCACTCCCTGTCAGGCCAGTGAATGAGGAAAGTGATTTTCGCATACAAAAGATTCAGCCAACGTTGGAATATGTGGCGGATGGTGGGTTCTGGTTTGTGTAGTATTTGGCTCTGGAAAGCAATCGATGGATTTTGGTGTAGCTTGAGCAAGCAAAGGAAGAGCTAGTCCTGGGTAGACAATCTAAAACCTTTTGGTGATGATTTGATGAACTGAACTAAATATCGGTGAAGACAGTCAAAAACTGACCAGCTGAGCCCAGTTGTGGGGGAAACTTCTGTGTAGCAATGCAGTGGGAGTCACCGACTCATGAAGGAGACACGGGAAGAGCAGGAGCTTTGATGTCAAACACTGATGGTTTATTTAGGAGCTTCGGCCGGAGAATTCACATCACAAGTCCAAGAGCCAGAGGTTCTGACTTCACGGTAGAGTTGCCACGTCAATTCTGGAGCGCCTCTCTCTCGTTAGCCCATTTAACTGGTTTCGCAGAGAGTAATCAACATATTTGAGAAGATAGCCTAAACAGTTGGGAACACTGAGTTACTTGCGTCTGACACTTATGGCCTCGAAGATTTCACACCTTGGAGTCCACAAACACAGAGAAGGAAGTGTCCCAGTGTACCCACAACAATAAACCATCTGTGACCTAGGGTTGCCCGGTCATAGAATGGGAACAACAACATTATGGCTGAAGCAGCCTATCTCCTTAAAGGAGATAACAGACGTCAGGGTTGGTCATGCACGTCATATCTAGGAGTCTAGGACAATTATTTCCCTAACACCAGTCATGGCCCTGCATGCACTGTTGTTTCCTTTAATAGCATGAACAGACAAACGCTCCTTAGACCAGTTCTGGAGTTCTCTTCTTGCCTCATCTCTTTCTCTTCTTGCTTCATCTCTTTCTCTCCTGAGATTGGCAACCTCTATGGCCATGGAAACCGGCTGCCTATGTAATACTGGCATGTCACTCAGTTCATAATCATCAGAGGGCTGAGGAAGTGAATCCTCAGTGAAAGGGGCTTCAGGATAAGCTGTATCAAAATCTTCAGGGGTTTCAGTAGGAGAAGCCTCTGGAGGTGGCTTTATTCGCTACCTTTTTGCTGGCCGGACCTCATGCTGAGAAACAGCATCTCTCCTTTGGTATCGCTTTAGTGTCTTTGAGCCTTCTGACGATGGTCGTCGTGGGAATATGGATGGGACATAATCTGGATGCTCGCCGTCATTCACATGGTATCCTTAAACCATGAAGGTAGGTGTTAGCCAAATACAGAGACAAACTTGACACCGTTTTTGGTTAAGTTCACACCTTTAAAATATGTAGATCAGAAAGTAATTACCATAATGACTGTTTTGATAATAACCCGCCCCCCCCCATTTCGCTCAATATTCACCAATTGTAACTTTTAAATGAATTGATTAAGTTTGCTTCAGTCTGAGCCAAATTAGCTGTTATCTAATTTCACCCTTTTTGTACAGGCAGCAGGCTGATTTCCTTGGTTTGTCAGTTTTTATATTTCAATGCAGCATCTACTTCCACTTCTTAAACTTTTAACATTACATCTATGTACTTCAACGATTGATATTACCCTCGTTAGCATCATCATTTACCTGTGATGAAGTGTTTACCACAGACGTACACATATTGACTGGCCGGGTCCCATTGATTGTGATTTTCGTCCTCTCTGTGAATAGCCTGAAGCCACAGAGCTCTTATTTTACTGTCCCTTTTTCTTAGAGGAAGTACAGAAAAACGTAACTCCGGGTTTTTTTTTATGTTTGAGGTGCAATACACGACACAGCAGCTTTTTGGCATCATAAAACAATTATTTTCCGCCTCGCTCGTAAGAGTAACAGCTGGCGAAATGACAGCCCCGCCTGCTGCTTTTAATTTAACCAGCTTTTAATTTAACCAGCCCGATCGTCGTTTTCCAATGATTTCATGTAATAGTTTGCCTGTCTGGCCATTGTAATCGGGCTCTTTGAAGATCCAAAAACCTCCGGTTTTCTTAATTTTCTGATCGGATTGGCAAAAACTTCTGAATTTGTATTAACCGCCGTTCAACTGAAAGCTTTGTTTTCCCCCAAAAGTGGACGGAGCCGTAATTTTCGCCCGGAAGTGACGTAGGTGTTACTCTCATCTATGGTCAATGTTTCTTTGTTTAAAAATGTTTGCAGTCGCGAAAAGTCTAAGCCAATCAGACATGGACAAAAAAAAGGATCAGTCAATGTCGAGGGGGAACTAGACACCCCTCTTCTTTTACAGCCATGGTCCGTTCAGACAGCGCTCAGCTGTCTGCGGTAGAGAGGAAGAGACAGATCACTGCATACATATGCAAACCCAAACCTACAGTTAAACTTTACTGCTGGAGAAGAGCGATCAAAGAGAGTCACACACTCAGCTGAACATTGAAATGTTTTTGCTCTATGAAACCTGATGTACTTATATGATTCTGTTTTCTTCAATTTGTATTTTGTTGGTCGAACGCACTTATTGTAAGTCGCTTTGGATAAAAGCGTCAGCTAAATGCAATGCAATGTAATGATCACCTGAGAGCTGCCGTTTTCATTCAGACTATTTAAAAAAACAACGGTCTGATTTTAACATTGCACAACAATGAACTCAATGTGTGATTGTTATAGCAGTAATATTAAACACTAATAAGACAGTAAACTATTAACACTGTAAATATTCTTGTTTGCCCGTGGTGAGATGACGAGGCTCCATTAAAAATAAACCTCTTTTTAGTGAATTACTGAGTTTAGGCACGTTAATTCAGTTTTAACCTGTTAAGCCCGAAGGTCCCCGCCGGCGGGTACTTTAGTTTTTTTTTTCACGACACTGTGTCTCAGGGGATCTTAATATTTAAGAACCTATTAATGTGTTATACCAGATTAACGGGAATAATCTCAGCTAACTGACGATACATACCATTTTTACCAAAACAAAACACAAGTCTCATAAGAAGCATCGAAATGACCCGAGCGAAAAATGCTAACCTATTACTGCACCGATAATCACTCCTCGCTCCCTTATTACTTATCCTAGGTGCACATCCAACACACCGTTTATGATCGCAAGGAGACACAGAATCTAACGGTGCCCACCTCAACACTGAAAGATACAAACTCGCGACGTTATCAACAAAAACGTACATCAAAACAAGTGGCGATAGGTAGCCCACAACGCTAACATGGCTTACCTTCGTCTTTGTCTGGTCTAAACTGGTCTTCAAAGGCATTAAAACGATAAAAACGATGGAGTAGTTAATCCATAGGTTAATCCAATGTGACTGCGTCCCCTTTGAAATGTTCTGATAATCCATAAGCAATAAAACAGTTTTTCCGTTGCTTGATATCAGAGCAGCGATATTTCTCCCCTCTAAGGCAAGCTAGCATGCGCAGAGAGGCAACCTTTTTTTTAACATGAGTGTGTGCGGGACTATTTCCCTTGGATTATATTGGCTCTAACGGTCAGAAAGAGATGTCACATGTCAAAATTGAACAAGGGGGGCCAGAGATATGGAAAATCCACCCAAATGGCCCCAGAAGATGTTTTTTTTGCTAAATCTGTCTAAAAAGGTCAAATATCACTTTTGTTGCATCCATCTTGAGACAGGGTACTTATTATATGTTGTACTTTGGATTCCTAAAGCTTTTAGTCTACTAACCCATCATCCAAGGTTAGTTCTCACTATAAGTACAACATATGTTTTGGACAGACACTATAATTTACAGTTTTTTACCATGTTCAATCTGAATTTTCTTTAAAATAAAAAACATCTATATTGATTCTGACTTTTATACATCCAACTCACAGGTTTATCATTACTTTGAGAAAAAAGATTATTAATTTAACCCTTTTAGAAGGGAAGATATGGTCATTTGTTCTGGGAATGTCATTTTCGAGCCTGAGACCTGAAAAACAGGCTCGGGGCATAACAGGTTAATGAAGTTGACTACAGCAAATTCATATTTGTTAGTGCTTTCTTGTAAATTCGCCGAACATCTGATACAATAAATGATTGTGAGGATGATGATTAAAAATCGTTTGTTTGAGCCGGGCTGGATTTCCTGATGAAAAAACAAACCGATGGTTTTTGTAGTTGTGGTACGTGGAATAAACAACATTATTTTTGTTAAATAAAAACATGGTGATGTTTTGTAAATGATTACATGTCTCTTATTTAGCACATAATATGATCCTATCCGTGACATATGGATCTTAACAAATATCCGCTATATCAGATTCCTGTAGATCAGGGGTCACCAACCTTTTTGAGGGTGAGGGCTACTTTCAAAAAATAAAACAAGTCGGGGGCTACTTTTACTCCTCTTTTTTTGTTTTTTGCAGTGTATATATTTAGCACATTTTAACATTATTATATGCTTACCTTTAACCTTTGTGTGCTGTTTGGGTCTGTGGGACCAGTTTTCAGTGTTTACTAAAAGAACATGTATTCAATTTAATTATTTTAACCTGCTTTATTTGGGGGTGGACGGGCCTCACCTCCTCTAGTGGGGTCCTCACCTCCTCTAGGGGGGTCCTCACCTCCTCTAGTGGGGTCCGGGGGCATGCACCCCCAGGAAGATGTTTTTTAAAATGTTGAAGTTAAATGCATCAATCTGGTGCACTTTGAGCACAACATGAATTTATGGATACAGCTCTCAACACTCAGCTGTATACTTTTCAATAATCCAAACATCTTTAGAATATGATCACAACCAATAACAAATCATTTAAACTTGTTTATTCTTATCTTATGTTACCTAGTTAGCATTCTTTCTTTTTCTTTATGCATATTTTACTAATCACTCCCCTTTTAAACTGTTTTTTTTACTGTACTATAGTACACATTGGAATGATTTCTTACTTTATCTATATTAAGTAGTCCTTGATCTCATATTCTCAAGGAACTGCACTACTTCTAACCTCTCTGTAAACCCGCTCCACACATCAGATCATTTCTTCATTTCATTCTCTCTACCCCTTTCCAAACATAACAAACTAATCTCTTCTCATCCTGCACCTGTCCGCCGTAACCTTCGTTCCCTCTCCCCCTCTACCTTTGCCTCATCGGTGCTCTCAGCCCTCCCTTCCTCTGACTCGTTCCAACTCCTACCTCCAAACTCTGCTGCAGAAACTCTCCTCTCTACTCTCTCATCCTCTCTGGACTCTCTCTGTCCTCTCACATCTCGGCAGGCTCGTCAGTCCCCTCCTGCTCCCTGGCTAAATGATGCACTGCGTGCTAATAGAACCGTCCTTCGGGCAGCAGAGCGGAAATGGTGGAAATCCAAACACCGTGACGACCTCCGAACCTATCAGGCTCTCCTCTCCTCTTTCTCTGCTTCGATCTCTCAGACAAAAAGCACTTTCTTTCAAGATAAGATCCAATCTTCCTATTCCAATCCCAATAAACTATTTTCCATCTTCTCCTCCCTCCTGGACCCCCCAAAAGCCCCTTCCCCCTCCTCCCTTCTGTCAAGCGACTTTGTTAACCACTTTGAAAAAAAGGTTGATGATATTCGCTCTTCTTTTTCTGACTCACCTCTACTCACCGCTGGGTCACCAGACCCTCCCTTCACCCACACACTGACCTCCTTTCCCCCTCTCTCTCCAAGTGAGGTTCTTACCCTCAATACCTCTGCCCGTCCTACCACCTGTCCTCTGGACCCTATCCCTTCAAACCTCCTTCAGACTATCGCTCCTGATATTCTACCGTTTCTCACCCATTTCATCAACACTTCTCTAACTTCTGGTCACTTTCCAAACAGTCTCAAGGAGGCAAGAGTAAACCCTCTCCTAAAGAAACCCACTCTCAACCCGTCTGATGTTATAAACTACAGGCCTGTCTCTCTCCTCCCGTTCCTGTCTAAAACACTTGAACGCGCTGTCTTTAAACAACTCTCCTGTTATCTCCATCAGAACAACCTTCTGGATCCGCACCAGTCTGGTTACAAGGCAGGTCACTCCACAGAAATTGCCCTCCTTGCTGTCACTGAGGAACTGCACACTGCTAAAGCAGCCTCCCTCTCCTCTGTCATCATCCTTTTTGACCTGTCTGCTGCATTCGACACGGTGAATCATCAGATCCTACTTCGCACTCTCCAAGAACTTGGAGTTTCAGGCTCTGCACTTTCCCTCCTCACCTCATACCTCAAAGACCGCACCTACAGGGTTACTTGGAGAGGGTCCGAGTCCGACCCTTGTCAATTAACAACAGGGGTCCCTCAGGGCTCTGTTCTTGGTCCCCTCCTCTTCTCCTTGTACACAAACTCGCTCGGATCAGTCATTAGCCCGCATGGTTTTTCATACCACTGCTACGCTGACGACACCCAATTAATTCTGTCCTTTCCCCGCTCAGAGACCCAGGTCGTCGCACGCATCTCTGCTTGTCTAGCTGACATCTCTCAGTGGATGTCTGATCATCACCTCAAGCTCAACCTTGACAAGACTGAACTCCTTTTCCTTCCGGGAAAAGATTGTCCCACTCTTGACTTAACAATCAACATTGGCACCTCTGTTGTTTCCCCGACTCAGACTGCAAGGAATCTGGGTGTGATCCTAGATAACAAACTGTCCTTCACTGCAAACATCGCTGCTACAACCCGCTGCTGCAGATACACGCTTTACAACATCAGGAGGATGCGTCCCCAGCTGACCCAGAAAGCGACGCAGGTTCTGGTCCAGGCTCTCGTCATCTCACGCCTAGACTACTGAAACTCCCTCCTGGCTGGTCTACCTGCATGTGCCATCCGACCTCTGCAGCTCATCCAGAATGCAGCTGCTCGCCTGGTCTTCAACCTTCCTAAATTCTCCCACACCACGCCGCTCCTCCGCTCCCTCCACTGGCTTCCGGTAACTGCTAGAATCCACTTCAAGACAATGGTACTTGCGTACCATGCTGCGAATGGGTCTGGCCCTTCCTACATCCAGGACATGGTTAAACCGTACACCCCAGCACGTGCACTCCGCTCTGCATCAACCAAACGGCTCGCTGCACCCTCGCTGCGAAGTGGACCCAAGTTCCCATCAGCAAAAACACGTGGGTTTGCTATCCTGGCTCCAAAATGGTGGAATGAGCTCCCAATTGACATCAGGACAGCAGATAGCTTACACACCTTCCGGCGCAGACTGAAAACTCATCTCTTTCGACTCCACTTCGAGCGATAGAACTATTAACAAAGCACTTATATACTAATAAAGGACTGGCTTATCTAAAGCCAGTTGAGTAGCACTTGAAATGTTTTTGCTCTATGAAACCTGATGTACTTATATGATTCTGTTTTCTTCAAGTTTCTATTTTGTTGGTCGAACGCACTTATTGTAAGTCGCTTTGGATAAAAGCGTCAGCTAAATGCAATGTAATGTAATGTAATGTAAAGGTGTGCTCTCCCTCGCTCTCTCGCCCTCCCTAGCTCTCTCTCTCTCTGTCTCGCTCGCTCACAGAGGCTGTGTGCTCCTCCGTGGCGATGACGGCTTGCGTTAAAAAACACAAACGGGGTATCGAAAAGAGCGGGGGACATGTCCCCCCTGTCCCCAGTGGAAATTACGCCATGCATGTGTGTGCGTCAAGTGCAATAAATATATATGCGAGTTGCAACACACAGAGAGTAAAGCTCTGCCCCTCATGTGTTGTATAGGCTGGCATGATAGGCTGTGTTCAATGGGGCTGATGTGATGTGTAGATTCTGCCAGAAGGAAAATCAGCGGGGAGGTGCCACATTGCTTTTCTTCCCGACTGCAACGCTGGTTCCGCAAATCAAGCAAGAACGTGATTGGTCGATATTCATGGGGTGGGGGAGGAAGGGTGTTAGATAGATATAGAGTTGTAGTATGTAGATAGAGTTCGCTATGATTTAGGTTTCCTTTATGCATAGGGTAGATTTTAATTACATTTCCTTTTTTTGTTTTGTGTATTTTATACATTTTGGATTTGCTTGGCGAGCTATTTTTACAACATGCCCCGCGGGCGACTCACGTTGCCCCTGCGGGCGACTAAGTGCCCGCGGGCACCGTGTTGGCTACCCCTGCTGTAGATCTATCAGCTGTTTATTTCACATGAGTTCCAGTGTGGCAGCTTTTTAATCACTGCTCCCCCTGGTGGATCCCTGATCCATTGCAGCTGGTTTCATTATAATTGTATTTATTTATCAACGGGGCGTATCAAGTCATGTGGGGGGTTTTCCTTTCAGCGAGGGCCGACCCCGTGCCGATCACGGCCCCACTACGGTAGGGGCATCCGAAATTAGGTGCTACATCTGTAAACCAGTATAGAATCGGAGGGATGAAACCCTCTTTAATGGTCACACATGCAGAGCACACAGCACACACAGTGAAATGTGTTCTCTGCATTTAACCCATCCTAGTACCAGGAGTCTAGTACTCGGAGCAGTGGGCAGCTATTGCCCAGGGAGCAATGGGAGTGAGGGGGGTGGGGGGGGTTGTCCGGTGCCTTGCTCAAGGGCACCACGGCAGGGGCCAGGAGGTGAACTGGGACCTCTCCAAATAGCAGTCCACACAGTGAAGAGCTGTGACATCAACTCATACCCCGCTTCATCATCTATTTTACTGTGGGGGGGCACATCTTATGTATGTCAGGACCTTTGCGTAAAACACTCACCTGCAAAGCCTGGTTAGTGAAACGGGCTCCAGTATACAATAATAGTCGGGGGGGTGCAGATGGAGCCGTAGACCCCTCATACTGAACGCAGGGATGATGGCTTTCTGAAAGTGAATTCTTAAAATCTGTAAGATTAGCTGGTGTCTGCTTTATATGACTGGAGCACACATTTTATAAGCATTTTTCTAAACATACGCATTGTTTAAGCTGTGCAAGGCTGATGGGTTGGACTATGTGCTGGAGCTGAGCCCCGGACATCTCGGACTAATTTAACCCCAAATCAAACATCAGCTCTATTAATCTGACTCACTACAGAGGTGTGAAGTCAAACTAAACTTATTCTACTGTGATTTATTTCGCTGCAAAAAGTGACAAGCAACAGTATTTTAAAATGCCTGTTTAGTTCAGGCTGATCAGAGCCTCTGAGAGAACATTCTAGCTGCCAAGCAACACTATATTAACGTTTCAATGGATAAATGCAGCAGGGCCTTTATTGTTCATGCCATAGACAATCTATGGTTATGGAAATATTTTCGTCCAGTCTCTCCACAAACATGAGGTACTGTAGAGCTCTGGGAGAGCTGTTTCTGACATACAGCTATCGCTTTCTGTATTTCTGATTCAACGCCAGTACATCAGTAACAGGAGGAGAATCTCACGGCTGGTAAATGACTTGTTCGACTTGAATCTTTGCATAAATATGTGGCCTTTGCGTCATCGGCATGTATTTGGTATCTGTTTGCGTCTGCACTGCACTGACTTTATATGTCGTTAGCCAGCGGCAAAAATTTACTTTGCATTGATTTCTCTTCATTTCTAAAGGGAACCCTGAACCCACAGTATGAACATAAGTAATCGTGTGTTCTCTTCTCACTACACTGAATTGAGTTGGAATATTGCAATTTACAAAAAATATCATTATTACTAGATACGTTACTTTGATTTTTAACAATGCTGCACAGCTGCTTTTAAGAAGAATAAAACAATGTTTTAGCTCTCTTTCACCAGGTAGGAATGCCTTTTTTAAAACTCAGCCTCTCACCTGCCGTGTTTTCCATCATCATTTCTAGCAGCTTGAGTCCTCCAGGGCAGCACCATGAGGGGCAACACAGCTGTTTACTAAGTATGTGTATGCCTTTATTAGACAGCTGACCGTGGGCACCAGTCATGTGGGAAGGGAAGAGAACATATATGACAGGCTGGACCCAAAGCGGAGACATTAACACAGGACCAACCCCACGTACTGTGACAGGTTGTGAATAATTATGTAAAAAAACATTAGTGAGCAGAAAACATAAATGGCTGGCGTAATTGGCCATTGCATTGTGAGGGTCATGCACCTGTGTAACATACATCACTAGAGGAATTCTGTTGTGTGTCAGTTAGCGTCAGTGATGTCCCTCAGAAGCCGTCCACTGAGTCTGATGGATCCCCCCCCCCGTTTAATTGGACTGCCCCGGGCAGCTCCCATCCTTCCGGACCTCCGTACTTCATCATCATTTTATCCACCTTTTGCTTCTTAGAGACTGTGCCGCATCATTGTTTATTTATCAAATAACATGTATTTGTTCAATTTGAAATGACGTGTAGTTTAACTCAAGGCATGTTGATCCCCAGCGCTACAAATGATGTGAACTTTAACCCACGTCTTACCTTTCGGATAACCGTTGGTTTGAAGTCTTTTTGGTTTCCACACTGTGATTAAATCAGAATTGCAACAAGATTTCTGGCTCTCTCTCTTAAAGAATGGTCTTTTGATACCTCAACTTTTCACAAGAACTATACTTTCCCATTGTGTATGTTTTCTTCTGTCAAAGGAATATGCCAGCATGTCTGTGTCATTTGCCTGAGTATTTGCCTGGACAAAACACATCTACTATTATTAGAAGCTCATGCAAAATCTACGGAAAGCAGCCGCCTGTGTGCCCCGAGCTTAATGATTATTAGTTTTGTGTCTCGTGGACCAAAGGCTAAGATTAATTTAACATCTTCGCAACAGAGAAAGAAAAAGGACAGATGTTAAGATCAAAGACGCTCTTCAGAGGATTCATAAAACATTACATCAACAAAATGGGAGGAATAGTTTGAGATGTCATTCAGAACATTGAGCCTAGTCTGATGGTATTCAAGCTTTATGATCTTCACGTCCCACACCAAAGATTTCATTCATTACATTAACACTAACATTGAAAATGTATAAATAGTCAATTTAAAAAGAATGTGCTTTCCTAACTATTAAACCTCTAGTACCTGCTAAAGCTATTATTTTTAAGTGTAGTTTTATTGCACATGCACACTGTGTGCTCTCTAAACAAACTAACATCATGCAGGCCAGGCTATGCAAACAGGGGAGATGGAAACCTAATGTAGCGTAGCGCTTAGCATCAGAGGGTCAGCAAACAGAGGCTACTTCCTCTGTGAGAGCATCTCCTATTTAAATCACCCGCTCAAAATGATTGTGCAAATACATACTCCACACAATGTATGTACTGGGTGTTTAGTCGATGGAAAGCAGGTTTTTAAATACATTTAAATGTGATAAGAACATTGTTGCTACATTACAATTACAGAACCCAATGTAAACATAAAGTGCACTTAAAAACTGAAATGTTGACTTTAATTAAATGTTTTATGTCAACAGACTAGGTTAGTTTAAAGCAATCATTTACTAATCCTTTACACGTGATTGCTTTATTAAAAACATTTTTTTATTCAATACATTAAACATAATTGTTATTGCAACAATCGGCAACAAAGATACATTTTCTCCAGAATAACCCCAAAGGTGCTGTGTGCTCTTCATCTGAGGTGGAAAAGTGAAACTAACAGGAAACAGCCCGCAGTCCTCTGACGCGAGCTGAGGCTGATCTCTGCACAATGCACTCCACTGATCATATTCTCAAATCACAAACAAGTTCACTCACTCGTGTTCACTGACGGGCAGAATGTGGACTAATCACCATATCACGTGTCACGCATTGCCAACAACTGCCTTAGCTTCCTGTAATTGACGATTTTGTAAGGATACTTCCTTAAATCCAGGAGGAAAAATAGATGACAGGAAGAGTTCTCCATACGCAGACCTTACACATGAACATGTACATGTGTAAGGTCTGGAACAGGAATGACCCCAGGTGGAGGTGATGACTCGATTCCCACATTCTGTATGTGGATGAAAGCTGCTCATTTAAACACGAGTTGTTGCTAGTATCATTCATTTTAATATATGCATTATTTATGAAAGCCCTGCTCCAGTTTGAGGCCCTTTTTATTGCCTGTGGACAACAGAGAACAGGAAACAGAAGAAGAGCAAATACATGCTAAATCACGTGCTAAATGTTGAAATGCATTCAGTTCAAGCTTTGGATGAATGAAACATGAACTGTTGCATTCTAACAATAAATACATAATGCACTGCAGGCCCCTAGGCGAACATGTATTACATGTCAAGCAAGCTCCCTCAAGCCTGTGCCTTGTGTCAATAAAACAATGCAGATATGTTTAACCTGTTAAGCCCCAAGCCTGTTTTCCAGGTCTCAGGCTAGAAAATGACATTCCCAGAACAAATTACTATAACCAGGGCTGCACATAACTGGTGCGCAGGTGCGCATGCGCACCTCCGCCAAAAAAAGAGCACCGGGTCATTTGAAAAAAGGCGCATTTGCGTACCAAAATTGAGAGAGAGAGGGAGAGGGAGAAGAGAGAGAAGGGAGAAGAGAAAAGAGAGGAGAGAGGAGAGAGAGAGAAAGATATTTGCGAGTTGCATATGAACTCAGGGCCGGCCCGTAGCACTGGCGTTATAGATGTTCGCCTAGGGCGCCAGATCTGGGGAGGCGCTGCGCTGGCAGCTCTGGGAGGGAAAAAAACATTTTTGACCGTTGGTGCTCATCCTAATTTTCGGCCTTGATGTAACAATATTCATAATTAAGTAAATGTAACACTCTTTTCACCCCGGTTACACGTTTCATTTGCCCTGTACGATGGGCGCTGTAAGTGAGGAAAATGGGGGATGTTGGCTTATCTGGCGCCCGCAGCTCACAGCCAAAGTGCGAGTGAGCGAGGGAGAGAGAGAAGGGCGCACCGCCCGGTACCAGCGCTGTTGTTATTAGAATCTGGTGCTAGCTGCTCTAACGGATGTAAGAAGAAGATGTTTCTACAATGATGTGGAGGGAGAGTCCTCTCCAGTCAGACTGAGAGGCTGATAACTACAGCTCAGTGAGGTAAGGACTCTGAGTGTTTAGATAGTTCACTTTAGTCTAAGTTCAAACAGTTTGGTCACAATTTATGTAAACACATATTTCCAAGGCACTCCTTTATAATTATTGGGATAAACAGGTTTGAAATCATTCCAATGTATACTATAGGACAGTAAACCAAAAATATCCTTTAAAACTGGAGAGATAAAAAAATTAGCATAAATAAATGTTAAGGTAAAATAAGATATGAACAACAAAAATAAAATAAGTTACATTAATTTGTTATGGGCTATGGTAGGTTATTGGTTATGTTCACATATACTTATTTGATTACATCCACTTGTCTAAGATGACAACAGAGACTTTCGACCCAAAACCAGCTGTTGACTTGATGCAAGCAACTAATCGCAGACTCAACCAGAGAGAAAGTAGTAGGCCTACATCATCAGCTACCATGTCTGACAGAGAGGAAGACAGTGAGGAGAACAGTGAGGAGGGTAGTGATGACAGCTTGTAGGACTACTGGTCGTGCTAATGTTGTCTTGTGTTCACCTCTGCATGTGTGTTCTGTGTTCACCTCTGCATGTGTGTTCAGTGCCGTGTGTCTGGCAAATAAAGTCAAGACCCCCTCAAAAGTTACGGTTTATTTCATTTTAAGGATGAGCACCAAGCAACATCTCCAGGTGCTCCTTTGAGAACCAGGGCAAAAAAGTTATGTGCACCCCTGACTATAACTTCACTTCTAAAAGGGGTAAATTAATAATCTTTTTTCTCAAAGCAATGATAAACCTGTGAGTTGGATGTAGAAAAGTCAGAATCAATATAGATTTATTTTAAAGTAAATTCAGATTGAACATAGTAAAAAAACGTAAATGATTGTGTCCGTCCAAATAAAAAACATTACTTAGAGTGAAAACCACCCTTGAATGATGGGTTAGTAGACTAAAAGCTTTAGGAATCCAAACTATAACATATAATAAGTACCCTGTATCAAGATTGATGCAAAACAAGTGAAATTTCTGGGGTCATTTGGGTGGATTTGACCTATCTCTGGCCCCCCTTGGTCGATTTTGATGATTGACATCAAAATCGGCCGGCGGGGGCTATGGGGCTTACATTGTGTTTTTTTTGCCTTTTCACATACATAAAATCCAACATGTTTTTAATATGACCTGTTTAAAAAGAATTATTTGTAAAGGAACCCAAAGACACAAATACATTTAACAATGAAAATAATCTCCTTGTCCCATGGACCCAATTGATTTGAAAAAACAATGGCACTAAAGCTGTAAAGGTGTTAAGGCAGCGGGACACTTTGTAAAGACACATGTCTATCTCATTCCCTTTGAAAGTTGTTTGAATGTTCACCGAACACCTCAACAAGCAAATGAATAAAACATGCAGTGTTCACTTTAAGATCATTTTTATTTAAGAAACCTAACAAATGCTGGTGCCTCAGACAAGTACACTTTTTGGCCGGAGTCAGGCCAGTCTTCTGTCATGGCGGGGTCCGTGCCCACATCAGCGTGAGTAGTTGTCGGCTTCTTTTGTAGTTCGTAAGCCTTTAGTGCCGAGACAAATACAGTTAAAAGTCCCAGGTTAGTAGATAACGTGTAACGTGGGTAACAACAGATACGTTTTGAAAAAGCACGGGAGTCACCCGTTGAGCGTGCATTCCCCTCGCATGCTAAACCGGAAGTCAGACAAGTACATTTTTACCTTTTGCTTTATACTCCCTCCTCCCTGTGTGGAATGAGTGCAGTGTGAGAGCCAGGCGGGGGGGTCTGCTGTCTTAAGTTGTTGCACAGCCTCACACTCTCCTTAATAAATATGTGAACATCTCGGAGCCCTCGCAGCACCAGGAACAGGTGTGTGGTGAAGAGGCTGAGAGTGAAAAACTTGCAAGTGTTTCATCAAGTGTTAGAGGACTCAGCAGCTGTTTGATTTCCTCAGCAGGGGCTTCTGGGGGCTTTGAGGTTCCCGCTGCTCGGCGCTCTGCTGTCGCTCAGCAGCTGCACCGACACAGCACTTCTCTGCCCTGTCTGCTCTAATTGAGTAAATAGTGATATTCTAATAAGAATATCTGAGTTTGTTTACATACAGGATCAAAAGTAAACTACTGTGTCCAAACAGTTTCTCCTCAGAGCTCTCACTAATACATCTGATTCCACTCACATAATCATGTAGAATCATACATTGCTGCTATGTATTCTCATAGCACATAATCTAAGACTGGTTTGCATCAACAGGAGGAAATGTGAGTAGGACTAGCAATGTTCCAGGATCTGTTAATCCCGGATGACTCGGTGGTGCAGCGTCTAGATTTAAAGGGGAGCTATGCTTATTTGCAGATCCATATTTTTATATATTTTGGGGTTCTAATAGTAGATTCCTGCTGGAGTCACGAGGGTGGCAAAGAGGAGGCAAATCCTACTTTGATTGAGCTAAGTATCGCTGGTGTTTTAGTTCATTTGGTTGTTTAGCCCCTCATGCTATAATCATGTGTATTTTCTCCATTCCTGTTCATGTGTCCTCTCGCAATTATCACTGGCCCCGTGTATCTCGTAATCGATATAACCGGCCTGCTCTCGTCTATCCCACATGCTCCACTGACATCCAACATCTAGTTTCAGGCGGCCTGTGGAACTGCCAGTCAGCTGTTCCTAAGGCTGACTTCATCTCTGGCTTACGCTTCCCTGCAGTCTCTGGATTTCCTTGCTCTCACTGAGACCTGGATTACTCCATCCAACACATCCACCCCAGCAGCTCTCTCCACAGCATATTCCTTCTCCCATACACCCAGACCCACTGGCAGAGGAGGTGGCACTGGTCTCCTGCTCTCTCCCAAATGGAGCTTTTCCCTCTTCAAGCTACCTAACTTCACTCCTTCCACCTTTGAATTCCATGCCGTCACAGTAACCCATCCTATACAATTAACCATTGTTGTTCTCTACCGTCCACCAGGCGCCTTGGGAGACTTCTTGGAGGAATTAGATAATCTCCTCTCACACATCCCTGAAACTGGCCCTCCCACTGTACTTCTCGGAGACTTCAACCTCCAGACAGGGAAGATAGACAAACTAACATCTCTGTTAACCGCCTTTGCTTTCTCACTGTCTCCATCCCCACCAACTCATAAAGCTGGCAATGTCCTTGATCTCATATTCTCAAGGAACTGCACTACTTCTAACCTCTCTGTAAACCTGCTCCACACATCCGATCACTTCTTCATTTCATTCTCTCTACCCCTTTCCAAACATAACAAACTAATCTCTTCTCATCCTGCACCTGTCCGCCGTAACCTTCGTTCCCTTTCCCCCTCTACCTTTTCCTCATCGGTGCTCTCAGCCCTCCCTTCCTCTGACTCGTTCCAACTCCTACTTCCAAACTCTGCTGCAGAAACTCTCCTCTCTACTCTCTCATCCTCTCTGGACTCTCTCTGTCCTCTCACATCTCGGCAGGCTCGTCAGTCCCCTCCTGCTCCCTGGCTAAATGACGCACTGCGTGCTAATAGAACCGTCCTTCGGGCAGCAGAGCGGAAACGGTGGAAATCCAAACACCGTGACGACCTCCTAACCTATCAGGCTCTCCTCTCCTCTTTCTCTGCTTCCATCTCTCAGGCAAAAAGCACTTTCTTTCAAGATAAGATCCAATCTTCCTATTCCAATCCCCAAAAACTATTTTCCATCTTCTCCTGCCTCCTGGACCCTCCCAAAGCCCCTCCCCCCTCCTCCCTTCTGTCAAGCGACTTTGTTAACCACTTTGAAAAAAAGGTTGATGATATTCGCTCTTCTTTTTCTGACTCACCTTTACTCACCACTGGGTCACCAGACCCTCCTTTCACCCACACACTGACCTCCTTTTCCCCTCTCTCTCCAAGTGAGGTTCTTACCCTCATTACCTCTGCCCGCCCTACCACCTGTCCTCTGGACCCTATCCCTTCAAACCTCCTTCAGACTATCGATCCTGATATTCTACCGTTTCTCACCCATTTCATCAACACTTCTCTAACTTCTGGTCACTTTCCAAACAGTCTCAAGGAGGCAAGAGTAAACCCTCTCCTAAAGAAACCCACTCTCAACCCGTCTGATGTTATAAACTACAGGCCTGTCTCTCTCCTCCCGTTCCTGTCTAAAACACTTGAACAGGCTGTCTTTAAACAACTCTCCTGTTATCTCCATCAGAACAACCTTCTGGATCCGCACCAGTCTGGTTTCAAGGCAGGTCACTCCACAGAAACTGCCCTCCTTGCTGTCACTGAGGAACTGCACACTGCTAAAGCAGCCTCCCTCTCCTCTGTCATCATCCTGTTGGACCTGTCTGCTGCATTCAACACGGTGAACCATCAGATCCTCCTTCGCACTCTCCAAGAACTTGGAGTTTCAGGCTCTGCACTTTCCCTCATCACCTCATACCTCAAAGACCGCACCTACAGGGTTACTTGGAGAGGGTCAGAGTCCGACCCTTGTCAATTAACTACAGGGGTCCCTCAGGGCTCTGTTCTTGGTTCCCTCCTCTTCTCCTTGTACACAAACTCGCTCGGATCTGTCATTAGCCCGCATGGTTTTTCATACCACTGCTACGCTGACGACACCCAATTAATTCTGTCCTTTCCCCGCTCAGAGACCCAGGTCGTCGCACGCATCTCTGCTTGTCTAGCTGACATCTCTCAGTGGATGTCTGCTCATCACCTCAAGCTCAACCTTGACAAGACTGAACTGCTTTTCCTTCCGGGAAAAGATTGTCCCACTCTTGACCTAACAATCAACATCGGCACCTCTGTTGTTTCCCCGACTCAGACTGCAAGGAATCTGGGTGTGATCCTAGACAACAACCTGTCCTTCACTGCAAACATAGCTGCTACAACCCGTTGCTGCAGATACACGCTTTACAACATCAGGAGGATACGTCCCCAGCTGACCCAGAAAGCGACGCAGGTTCTGGTCCAGGCTCTCGTCATCTCACGCCTAGACTACTGCAACTCCCTCCTGGCTGGTCTACCTGCATGTGCCATCCGACCTCTGCAGCTCATCCAGAATGCAGCGGCTCGTCTGGTCTTCAACCTTCCTAAATTCTCCCACACCACCCCGCTCCTCTGCTCCCTCCACTGGCTTCCGGTAACTGCTAGAATCCACTTCAAGACAATGGTACTTGCGTACCATGCTGCGAATGGGTCTGGCCCTTCCTACATCCAGGACATGGTTAAACCGTACACCCCAGCACGTGCACTCCGCTCTGCATCAACCAAACGGCTCGCTGCACCCTCGCTGCCAAGGGGACCCAAGTTCCCATCAGCAAAAACATGTGGGTTTGCTATCCTGGCTCCAAAATGGTGGAATGAGCTCCCCATTGACATCAGGACAGCAGATAGCTTACACACCTTCCGGCGCAGACTGAAAACTCATCTCTTTCGACTCCACTTCGAGCAATAGAACTATTAACAAAGCACTTATATACTAATAAAGGACTGGCTTACCTAAAGCCAGTTGAGTAGCACTTGAAATGTTTTTGCTTTATGAAACCTGATGTACTTATATGATTCTGTTTTCTTCAAGTTTGTATTTTGTTGGTCGAACGCACTTATTGTAAGTCGCTTTGGATAAAAGCGTCAGCTAAATGCAATGTAATGTAATGTAATGTAGATATTTACCTAATGTCTCTTTAAATCCACCTCCCAAAAACTCCAGCCTGCTCTCAATGCGTGGTGGAGACTATTAGGTATTGATAGAGATTAAGAGGGATATCTTGTCCGCTTTTCAAATCTCCGCGCGTCCTTATCAAGCTGGTTAAAAAACACAGGAAGGAATCCAGAGCTACCAAGTAACCGTTAAACAATAATCTACTTTAATGGTAATATGACAATGCAATACAATCAAATACAGTACAAATTCAATACAGTTATCTTTGGGATCCCCACTTTACCTGATGCATTTGAGCCGGCCAGCCAGCAAAGAGCCAGCCAGCCAGCCAAAAGAGGCTGAACCCAGCGTGTGTCTGTGTTTTATACTGGTCTTACAATGGGATGGGAGGAGATATCTGATCCTCCCTTGTGGACCTCCCTGATTGGCCGCCCAAATATCATAAACACCTCAGACCTTAGGTCAGCCTTATCTCTCGATCTAAGATGGCTGCCAACCAAGACATGCCCTTACCCTTCCCCCCATGTTCCTTTGTTCTCCAAAACACATGTCAGCAGGCCCTGAATCCAGCTCACGGTTTTACACAGATTATTTCCCATTTAAGCTTATTCATAGTTTGCTAACATGAATACATACAAATATTTCACTTCAATAATCCCCCTTTTGGTCTCTCTCTAAAGAGACCAACTTACACAAGGCACTTGAAACTTAACTACTGTCATTCCTTTCCACTGTGTCTGTCCCCCAATATTGTATGAATCTATCAGAAACTGAGACCCAAAGTACTTGAAATCTTTGGGAACAGAACACCACTTTCCATGGCCGTGAAGGAACCATGAGAGGGCAACCTGAGCGCTAGAAAGCAGTCTCGTTTTGTGGTGAATCCTCAGCCCCCCCCCCCCCCCCCCAATAGGGAGGGGGAGATGCGGTTTTCCCTTCACTGGTGGAACTGATCAGAGAGAAGTAGACTCCTCTGCTGCCTCGACAAGTCCCCCAGCCCGCTGACAGCCGCTTCCTAGTCGTCTGCTGTAAGGATGTCCTCGAGGTCGTTGTCGTCCAGTTCACTGATGGCTGCTTCCGAGTCGACCTCCTCTGCGAGGGCCACGTCCGTCCTGATGTCGTCCCCGGTCCTAGCAGGTGGTTTCCCCGCCGCACACTGGCTCCCGTGGTACGCGCTGTCCCCCTTTTCTCCCACGCGGACGGCATGAGAGATCCGCTGGGTCACTCGGTCGGGGCCGGAGAGCCTGGGGTTGAGCCACTTTGTCCTGATGACCTTCAGCCAGACGAACTCCGCTGTGTCGGCCTCCTGGGTCCCCCTTGCATCACCAACCTGTGTGGAGAAATCTGATACAAATCCCTCAAGCCTATGCTCCGGGCTCCGGGGCCCTCCTATCTGCCAGTGCAGCTTCAGAATCTCAATACTTGGATAAAAATACTAAAAGTAAAACCCCCACCTCTCTAGGTGAACTAAATAACATATTTCAATAGCTCTGCCTTTCTGACAAGCATCTGTGTTTATTTTTAAATGAAATCCCTGAGATCCTATTTAAAATCTAAATATAATATGAACTGCTAATGTTTCTGGTAAAGAAACACACTAATGTTATGGATTCAAAAACAACCAAAATCATGATACTGACAAAGTGAAGGATTTCCTGGTGATACTGCTTTTACCTGTCAGTGCTTAGATATTATCAAGCTGAAAAATGAATACAGAATTCCAACAAACTGTCATCAAATGTCTTTCTATTATGAATTTAGATGAAATGTATATCCCCATAATGACCTAAACAATAGAGTCTATGGCTTTTACTTCTTTACCAGGCTAGTTACATGATGCTGTCTAAATTAAATTATGTCTCATTACATTACTATGTTTTAGCTTTAACTGTAATATGTTCTCTCTACATTTCAAACCTCAGTTACTTTAATACCTGTTGAAACATTACTCACCGGTCAACTTACAGCAGCCCCTTGGCCACTGATTCTGCATCTGTGTTACCTGTTATAACTCAATCAATATTAGAAACATGTCAACATTCATCAAACAGTATCTTATCCCCAGATATGGAGCAGGTCCATTCTAAAACTGTCAATCAATGGTCAGATTGAACAATTGAGTTGGGGCAGCAGGTTCCTTTCAGTCCCTAAATGAAAAATGTACATTGCGAATTTTACAGTATGTGTGTGTTTTTTGGGGGGGGGTTGTAGTCCAGTGAGTCTGCAGCGTGACATAAGCAGAGCTAGACGTGAATGTCTTGACGGCTTGTGAAATCACGTGTTTTCACACACACTGACTGTGTTTTCGATCACAGTTGACAGCCACTCCTGGTTCCCGAATGGTTGTGCACAAGAATTAAAAAACACATTATCTTTTTAATTTCCCATTTCGTGACAGAGTTTAGGATTACACAGGAATACAGCGATGCATTATAGAATAATGTTATTGAAGACTCATCAGAGTTTCCAGGGCCAACAGCGAACTTCCTCTCTCATGAGGGAGAGTCCTGGTTCAGATTCTTGCTATTATTGAAAACAGCTATTGCCAGCATTTATTAGTACCAAAAAGCAGTTTCTGTCTATTTTCTTAGAATAACATTGTAGTTTTTTAGTTTTTACAGAATGAAAACCCTGGTGGCTTTCTGTCTCTCAGTCTCAGTCAGTGAACGTCCCGTCCTCTTCTGCTGGACTGTGTTCAGGAAGTGCAGGAGAGCAGCAGCCGTCCACCAATCTGCAGCCAGACAGAAACGTTGGGTTACGTATTGTAACCCTTGTTATATTAGCACAGGCGTAGCCCTCTACTGGACTCTATGGGTACTACCTTATCCTGCGTGCATTCCCCCACTGAAACTTCTATAGACGTAGCCGGCCTAGGGCGGGCCTACCTGAATGCGTGTGCATCACACCGTATATAAGAAGGCCTCGCCTCCTGACTATCATCCTACACCTCTCTTCAGCGAGCGGAATAGGACAGACAGTGCCCTTGACCTGAACGCACTCCTTAAGTTTTTAGGCACAAAGGAGGGGTTCGGTCTAAGTGTTGCCCCGCTCTGGTCACCCCGAATTAACAACTCGGGTGCACCGACAGAGCAGTTAACTCGGACACTCTTTTGGCTGACGTTAAGGCAAGAAGCAAAGCTGTTTTCCACGACAATGCTTTCAGAGAGGAGAGCTCTATAGGATGAAATTTCCTGAGGCCAGAGCCTCGAGCACTAGGGGCAGGTCCCACTGCGGGGTGGAGACGTGCACCACAGGGCGCAGTCTCCTAACCCCCTGTGCCTAACCCACCGCAACATCAGTGGTTGACTAAAGGCTGACCTGCCACCAAATCCCTCATGACAGGACGAGATGGCTGCTGTATACACCTTCACTGTGGAATGCGCCAGCCCTCTGTCCACCAATAACTGTAAGAAGGACAAAATAGAGCCTAGCTCACAAGATAGGGGCTCTATTCCCCGCTCCTCACACCATCGCTGGAACCCCAGCCATTTTGGCCTGTAATAGGTTATGCAGATAGTTTCTGTTTCTACACGGACCAATATTGCGGTAAGCATGTTGTAACTTCCGGTTGTTGTTGTCATCTCCGGGTATCCCGTGTGCCTGTTCTTTTGCTGATAGCTTATTATCTTAACCTGTTAGGCCCCAAGCCTGTTTTTCAGGTTTCAGGCTCGAAAATGACATTCCCAGAACAAATGACCATATCTTCCCTTCTAAAAGGGTTAAATTAATAATCTACCTGTGAGTTTGATGTAGAAAAGTCAGAATCAATATAGATGTTTTTTATTTTAAAGAAAATTCAGATTGAACATGGTAAAAAACTGTAAATTATAGTGTAAATTATATTTTGTACTTATAGTGAAAACTAACCTTGGATGATGGGTTAGTAGACTAAAAGCTTTAGGAATCCAAAGTACAACATATAATAAGTACCCTGTATCAAGATTGATGCAAAATAAGTGATATTTGACCTTTTTAGCCAGATTTAGCAAAAAAAACATCTTCTGGGGCCATTTGGGTGGATTTTCCATATCTCTGGCCCCCCTTGTTCGATTTTGACATGTGACATCTCTTTCTGACCGTTGGAGCCAATAGAATCCAAGGGAAATAGTCCCGCACACACTCATGTTAAAAAAAATTGTGGCCTCTCTGCGCATGCTAGCTTGCAGGAGAGGGGAGAAATATCGCTGCTCTGATATCAAGCAACGGAAAAGCTGTTTTATTGCTTATGGATTATCAGAACATTTCAAAGGGGACGCAGTCACATTGGATTAACCTATGGATTAACTACACCATCGTTTTAATGCCATTGAAGACCAGTTTAGACCAGACAAAGACGAAGGTAAGCCATGTTAGCGTTGTGGACTACCTAGCGCCACTTGTTTTGATGTACGTTTTTGTTGATAACGTCGCGAGGTTGTAACTTTCAGTGTTGAGGTGGGCACCTTTAGATTATGTGTCTCCTTGCGATCATAAACGATGTGTTGGCTGTGTACCTAGGATAAGTAATAAGGGAGCTAGGAGTGATTATCGGTGCAGTAATAGGTTAGCATTTTTCGCTTGGGTCATTTAGATGCTTCTTATGAGACTTGTGTTTTGTTTTGGTAAAAATGGTTTGTATCGTCAGTTAGCTGAGATTATTCCCGTTAATCTGGTATAACACATTAATAGGTTCTTAAATATTAAGATCCCCAGTGTGAAGAAAAATAAAACTAAAGTACCCGCCGGCGGGGACCTTCGGGCTTAACAGGTTAACTTAATCGATCGTTTTAAAACTCTTGATCACGGCAACTGCCTGACGTTGTAATCACATGTTACTACAGCTTAAGCACTCACAACTCTCCTTCTCTTAGCGACTGTAACTCCACAATTGCCTACATTCTTTTCGAGTTTGCTAACGGTAGCTACTTTAGCTTGATAGCTAGCCATGGCTCTTTCCCCACCCTCGGGTGCTATTTCCTGCTCTACCTGTCTCATGTTTGGTTACTTCTCTACCTCCTTTACTGGTACCGATACATGTGTTAAATGTAGTATAGTTGTTAGGTTGGAGGCGGGAATCATAGCCATAGAAGCCCGGCTCCGCATCTTAGAAAGTAACTCAGCTACAATAAAGCCCATGTTAGCCGGTGCGGACCGGCAAAAGGTAGCTCCTATTAGCCGTCCCCGGCAACTCCCGAGCATCAGGGAGACTGGGTGACTGTTCAGAAGGGGCATAACGCGAAACCCGCAGGTCCCCACCAACCTGTTTATGTATCTAACAGATATTCCCACTCAGCGAAACACCCGCTGAGAAGCCAACTCTGGTTATTGGTAGCTCTATTATGAGACACGTGAATTTAGAGACCGAAGCCTCCACAGTCACATGCATTCCGGGGGCCAGAGCGGGCGACGTTGAGGCGCATCTTAAACTGCTGGCTACAAATAAACGTAAATACAGTAGGATTGTTATTCACGTCGGTGGTAATGATGTTCGTTTACGCCAATAAGAATGCACCAAACTTAATGTGGAGTCGGTGTGTAGTTATGCTAAAACAATGTCGGACACCGTTATCTTCTCTGGTCTCCTCCCCAATCTGATCAATGATGACATGTATAGCCGCATGTCATCATTTCAGCACTGGTTGTCTTGGTGGTGCCCAGCAAACAATGTGGGCTTCGTAAATAATTGGACAGCCTTCTGGGGAAAACTATAGGTTACTTACGTAACCCCAGTTCTCAGAGTAACATGAAGTGAGATGTCTCACTATGGGATGCGCCTCAACGCGTATGCAAACAGAAGCATCAATCTCATTACGCCAATCCTGATTGGCTGGTGATCTTGACGTCTACGTCAGGGAATCCACCCATCCTTTAAGTAGCTTGCGCTACGTCGCAGCGTCATTCAAAATAAGCACCTCTTCTCGCTTCGCCTTAGCAAGAAGGGCCGTCTGGTGAGACATCTCACTTCATGTTACTCTGAGAACTGGGGTTACGTAAGTAACCTATAGTTCTCATTCATAACACTCCGTTCGATGTCTCACTATGGGATATTGAAACTCCCGTATTGCTAGACATGCTTATCTCAAAATCACCAAAACAACCAGAACTTAACAGGTAGAACCCTGTCTCAACACGGGACCCAGCACTGCACGGGCCACACTTGGAGCAGAGACATCTAGCCTGTAAAAGCGGACAAAAGTGAGCGGTGAGGACCAGCTCGCTGCTGCACAAATGTCTTGGATGGAAACACCCTTGAACAAAGCCCAGGATGTAGCCAGTCCACGAGTAGAATGAGCATGTAGGCCCGTTGGTGCCTGCAAACCCTGACTCGTATAAGCCAGAGCAATCGCTTCCACAATCCAGTGGGAGAGCCGTTGCCTGGTAACGGGCTTGCCCTTATGAGGGTTAGCCCAGGATACAAAGAGTTGGTCATTGCATCGAAACTCTTTTGACCTGTCCATATAGGTGCGTAAAGCACGGACTGGGCACAGCAAATTCGGCCGATTCGGACATTTCGGGCAGGTCTTATGGTCCAGTACTGGCTCCATACTTTCTCTCTTTCACTTTCACTTTCAGATACGTCTCAGTCTCTCGTGGAATCACTTCCGCTGCTGAAGAGAAAAGGATGATGGGCAGGAGGCGAGGCCTCCTTATATACGGTGTGATGCGCGCGCATTCAGGTAGGCCCGCCCTAGGCCGGCTACGTCTATAGAAGTCTCAGTGGGGGAATGCACGCAGGATAAGGTAGTACCCATAGAGTCCATTAGAGGGCGGAGCCTGTGAGTGATATAACCTGATTGAGCTATGAATGAAAACGAACAATCATTGTTTAACGCCAGCCTCTTTTTTTAATTTTGTTTAAAAAAATTGGAGGTGGCTTTTGTTTGTGTAAAAGAGAGTTTGTTTCAGGATGTTGATT
Organism: Pogonophryne albipinna; assembly: GCA_028583405.1. Classification (NCBI taxonomy): domain Eukaryota; kingdom Metazoa; phylum Chordata; class Actinopteri; order Perciformes; family Artedidraconidae; genus Pogonophryne; species Pogonophryne albipinna. The sequence goes on along the minus strand of CM053244.1, from coordinate 248,853 downwards.
CACTCATCCATGACGAGCCAGCCAGTGATATCACACACCAACACAGTCTCCCGGCATTTCGTGTTATAGTCACGAAATTAATCTAATCTATTTTCGCATTTTTTTCGTGTCACACAGAACGATTTTAAAAGCAATGTAAATAATAACAAATTTGAAGGAAAAATAGATTAAAAAAATAGATTTCAGTATTCTGACAGAACGATTTTAGAAGAAATGTATTTCTATTGGTAGTATGTTTCATGCCTGCACCAAATTAGAAGGACATTTTTTTCTAAATACATATTTCAGTATTCTGAGGCTCTGAGCCCCATTTCTTTTCCTCGCGGACGGCAAAAAAACTCAGACATTATACAATTTTAAATAAAAGGGTTAGGCTTAGGTGGATGTGTGTGTGTGTGATCACTGTGCAGACGTGAGGCTTTAAAATCGTTCTGTGTGACATGAAAAAAAAGCAAAAATCGTCTTGGTGAACACGAATCAATAGATTAAATTAATTTTGTGACTATAACACGAAATGCCGTGAGACTGGGATGCACACAAACGCGCACACAAACACACACACATATGTAAATGTATCTCACAGGTGCTAATTTAACATTACATTTAGCTCCAAAAAAGTGCTAAAGATTAGTTAATGATTGATTAACGATTACTTAATGAGTATTGTATGAGAAACCAACTACTTGAGCCCCATTTCTTTTCCTCGCGGACGGCAAAAAAGCTCAGACATTATACAATTTTAAATAAAAGGGTTAGGCTTAGGGTAAGATATTGAGTAAGAAAATGTTTTTATGAACCACACAGCTTCTGGTCTTCCAAGACTCGACCGGACAAAAAGACGTGGTGCAGGCACGAAACATACTACCAATAGAAATAAGTTGCTTTTAAAATCGTTCTGTGTCACACGAAAAAAATGCAAAAATCGTCTTGGTCAACACGAATCAATAGATTAAATTAATTTTGTGACTATAACACGAAATGCTGTGAGACTGGGATCCACACAAACACACACACACAGATACTGTAGCTCCAATAAAGTGCTAAAGATTAGTTAATGATTGATTAACGATTACTTAATGAGTATTGTATGAGAAACCAACTACTTGTTAAAAATACATTAATGAATAAAGTGAATCACATTTTATAATGTAGAACATGATTAGTTTATTTTGAGAAGAATAAGAAAATATTTTGCTACGATGGAAACACAGTTAGTGCTGTTGTGTGTTTGTGTGTGTGTGTGTGTGTGCGTTTGTGTGCAGTTAACAAAGACACTGAGACGGAGTCCTCCATCTCTGAGACCTCAGCGCAGAAACTGAGTAAACAGAAAGTCTTTGTGAAGGTCATGTCTCTGTTTTAATCCTATTGGCTACATTCAGTGGAGCTCGATTGGCCGGAGTTTCTGTGTCCATCCCTGAGGCTGGCTCTCTGCTGTGTCCTTGGACAGCCAGTATGACTGCCCCACACACACACACACACACACACACACACACACACACACACACACACACACACACACACACACACACACACACACACACACACACACACACACACACACACACACACACACACACACACACACACACACACACACACACACACACACACTGTCATGGCCCTGGGGAGCGAGGAGCAGCCAGAGGCATTTCTATTTAATACAGCTCTAACAGCTTCTGTCTTTATTCCTGGATCCGTTTAACAGCTTCAGACCCCCCCCCCATACACACACACAACCCCCACACCCACACACACACCACACCCAGCCCTCCACACTGGGACTGATAAGGCAGGAGGATGGTGGTGCTGGTGTGAAAACACTAAGCGTGCTCTATGACATGACATATGCTTACTCGTGTCACTGTGTGTGTGTGTGTGTGTGTGTGTGTGTGTGTGTGTGTGTGTGTGTGTGTGTGTGTGTGTGTGTGTGTGTGTGTGTGTGTGTGTGTGTGTGTGTGTGTGTGTGTGTGTGTGTGTGTGTGTGTGTGTGTGTGTGTGTGTGTGTGTGCTGCTCCCAGGGGTTTAGAGCTGTGTTTTGGCTTCCTCTCACCAAACCCCTCCAAGATTGTTTGGTGCCATTCTCATCTCAGCAGTTGGCATAACTCCCCCCCCCCCCTCATATCACTGCCCCAGGACTGGCTCAGCTTTCTGATTCACACTGTTTCTCTCTATTCAAGTGATATGGGGTTCTGCATGGCAGGGCTAACCTCTTGTGCTATCATTCGAAATCACTATGATTTATAAGACTAATAGTTTCAATAGTTACCAATAATCAGTGTCACTCTTACAGTTATATAAGTTATATAAGTGAACACATAGAATAAGAGATGGACCAGGCTAAAGGGGTTAATCTAGTCAACAGAAAACATCATCCACTGTGACAGAAAAGGAAAAGCTTTCCAGTGGGATGGTGCTGGGGGGGGGTCTGTCCACAGAGCTGAGCCGGCGATGAGGAACACAGACGCAGAGTCGTTCTTGTAATATAATATTATGACTTTAAATCTCTGGTTATTTTTGGCTTTAATACTTTATAGCTGACAGACAAGAAGGCGGGAGCCTTTTGGTGTATTTTATTCTCTTGCTGTTTGCAGCTATAGGGACGATTCAGTGGTGGCTACCGTCCTTACCCAATTCAACCCACTTGCAAGATATGAGTAAATACTAAAAAGTAGTATAACAGTAGCACTTGTATAGAGAAGTCATAACGTAAAAAAAAAGTTGTTTGATTTACACAGATAAAAATTGTGCTTTAACCACTATATGTTGCCGGTCATAAAAGAACCAAGAAATCTGTGGAAGAGTGATTACAGTTCAACGGTTCCTTTTGAACTGAATTAATGTGATTTGTCCTGTTACATTTTCAATTGCCCATTTTTAGAGTCAGACCTAATATTTTCCTGGTTTTGCTGACTCAGTTAATCATCTGAGCACAAAATAAAATACACACAGGATGTATTTAATTGTATCGTCCTCATTACAAAGCCCAGAGAATGAACATTTCTTGAATCACTAATGTAAAATTGTAAGTTTCTTTAACTCAAATTATTAAAGTGGACCTATCATGCTATATTTGAATAATATATTGTAGGGCCATACCTATATAAAACATGTCTGTAATTTTTTTTTAAATACCAAACAGATCATGCATTTAGCCATGTCTCATTTAGCTGTATTTGCTCTTTTTTAGCCCTTTTTTGCAAGGGCTGAATCTGTGAGAAGTCCTCTAAGCTGCTTTTGTGGCAGACTACAGCGCCACCTACAGGCCTGGCATACGTACTACAGCGTCTCCAGCGCATTCGAACAGCAATGGCCGTTGCTGTCTCCTCCTGATAGGTGGAGAGTTTCCCTTTTTAATGACTGATTTTAAATGCCATTTTATTAATGTCTTTCGTTTTTTTTAAAGCACTTTGAATTGCCTTGTGTTGAAAGGTGCTATATAAATAAACTTGCCTTGCCTGCCTTGCCTTGCCATATAGGCGGAGCTCCTCGTTTCTGACGTCAGAGATATTTCAAATCTGTATCAGTCTGTATCAGATCCGTTGCAGCCCTGTTTTTAGAGATTTGGGTATGGAGGAAAAGAGAGAGGTCTGTGTTTTCTGACACTTGGTGAGTTCCCTGACACACCGGGGACACATATTCATGTATAAAAGACGTACAAAAGTTTATTTTGCATGATAGGTCCCCTTTAAGTTATAACAATGGATGATCATTAATAAAACAACTTGTATAACTTAACTTAGTGAGTTGAAACAAAGTACATTTTGACTTTAAGTCAACTCATGTATAAGGCAGCTCTTGAACTTGTGTTTTTAAAGTGGACCTATCATGCTATATTTGAAAAATATATTGTAGGGTCATACCTATATAAAACATGTCTGTGAAGTTTTCTTTTCAAAATACCAAACAGATCATGCATTTTAGCCATGCCTCATTTCGCTCTATTCCAACCCTGTTTTTGCAAGGGCTGATTCTGTGACGTAGCTTTAATGCAAATGAGCTGCAGCTGACCACGCCCCCCTGCAGGAGAGGGGGGTGTCCTCGGAGATCCGCTGCTGGGCTCTCAGAAGAGGAGGAGAAAAAGAGAAGCTCCGTTTTGTATTCTTATATTATTATATCGAGTCGTTATTCATTTGTTTTAAAGCTCAATAAATAACAAAGAAGACCTCTGGCACTTTTCTAATTTTGTTCTGAAGATTTAAACTTTAACGGACATGTTGACCGGCGAAAAAAAATCTAACTGAAACTCTGCCGCACGGTCCCCTCGTCCCTTAGAAGAGGCGGAGAGGTGGGTGTTTTTCATCTACTGGTGGACTACCGGAGAGAATTACAGCAGCAGGAGCAAACGCTTACCTCGGGGAGGGAGAAAAAGAGCCAGAGCGTCCACAGTGGAGAATAAACAGAAGGGCAAACATGGCAACTATGCGCGGGAAGTCTTCTTCGCTGCTTTTGTGGCAGACTACAGCGCCACTTACAGGCCTGGCATATGTACTATAGCGTCTCCAGCGCTTTCGAGCGGTCTCGACACGTTTTTGGTGCCTGTTGCGTGTGGACGGAAGACTTTTTTGATAACAATTGCGGTCCGTTTGCAGGTGGAGCGTTGCCCATGTAGGCGGAGCGTCACCGCCCACTATTCCGGGCTGACGTCAGCTCGGATGGAATCTGTATCCGCTCGTTGTAGCCCCGTTTTTAAAAGATTTGGGTACGGAGGAAAAGAGAGAGGGTTTTATTTTCTGATGCTGCGTGAGTTCCCCAACGCACCGGGAACACATATTTATGTATAAAAGACATCACAAAGTGCATTTTGCATGATAGGTCCCCTTTAAGGTCTTTCAGGTCTCAGGCTCGAAAATGACATTCCCAGAACAAATGACCATATCTTCCCTTCTAAAAAGGTTCAATTAATAATCTTTGTTCTCAAAGTAATGATAAACCTGTGAGTTGGATGTAGAAAAGTCAGAATCAATATAGATGTTTTTTATTTTAAAGAAAATTCAGATTAAACATAGTAAAAAAACTGTAAATTATAGTGTCCGTCCAAAAATTCTTTTTTACTTATAATGAAAACTACCCTTGGATGATGGGTTAGTAGACTAAAAGCTTTAGGAATCCAAAGTACAACATATAATAAGTACCCTGTATCAAGATTGATGCAAAACAAGTGAAATTTGACCTTTTTAGAGAGATTTAGCACAAAGAAAACACTTTTGGGTGGATTTTCCATATCTCTGGTTCCCCTTGGTTGATGTTGACAAATGACATCTCTTTATAACCGCTAGAGCCAATGGAATCAAGGGGAAGTTCTACACACACCAACACATGAACAAATAAGGAGTGAGAGTGATGCGTGGCCAAAACCGGAAGCTGCATACACTCTGGTGCCCACCATTAGCAGCTAACTTTTTTACCCCGATTTTCACATAAAAATTGAATTATGGATTATAAATAATTGTTTCAAAGCCACAGATACATTATTAACCTATGGATCAACCGATTCAGCCGCGTTTGTTCTCGTTTTAATGCCATTGAACACATCTTTTGATCAGATTGACAGCTACGGTGAGACGATCTCCCGTAAAAGCTCCGTAAAGGTACGTGTTGTTTGTGTTTGCTTCCCCTGTCGGGAGTTCGGATCAATCAGTGATGATACTATACTTAAATAATCTGTGGAGTCTCAGCTTTAATCGGATATATTTTATGTGCAGTTTCGATAAGTATAAGGGTATCTTTATTTTGAGTTCTATGCTAAAGTGCGTTTTTTTCCATAGACCCCCATGTTAAAATGCCCAACTTTACAGCAGAAAAAAACATGTTTCTACCCATGGATGCAATAAATATTATCGATATAGTTAGATTCCACCTTCATGATTATGAATCTGTGAGTGAATTGCTTTCTAATACGACCCTTTTATTTATATTAGGTCTTAAAGTTTTTGCATAAATTAGGGCGTGGTCACTTTGATGGACACGTACATGCCTCACTGTCAGCTAACAGCAACTTGTCCACTCTGCTAGGCTACAACCATAGAGGCTACAACGTTAGTTAGTCATAGTACTGTACTTGACCCTTTAGCTTTAGCCGTGTTCGTGGTGATTGTGCCTTTTAGGGAATATTGTTACAAATACCAGACAATTAAAATGTCGTGCTGTGCGATTGAATATACTAACAGAACTTCCAAGAAGTCTAAAATGATAATATTATACATGTTAACCCCATTCGCAGGTGTTTGTGTGCTTGGTAGCTTAGCTTGTTACTTATTAGCCAGCTAAGGACGTAACCCTTTATACATACATATACATTTTAGTTTATGATTCAGCCTTGGGTAAGACTTTTATAGTCTATGGCTATGACGCCCATAATGCTAAACGGGAGCAAATGTTAATAGGGGACCCAATTATCCCAGTGGTGGCCGCCGGAGCTAACGGAGCCGCAGGGGGCTAGCTCCAGCCGGCGTCCCGGAGCTAGCCCACTGCGGCTCCGTTAGGTCCGGGCGGTGGAGTCCGTCTTTTCTCAACGTGTGAATGACAAGCATTAAGAATAACAAAATATAGCTAATTCTCTTGCAGATTGTCTCATTTGATTATGAATGTAACGTTTATATAGGGGAACTACACTGTTCGCAGTAACTTGGTATGCATGTATTTCATGTTAGCTTAGCTTCTTAGCCTGAGCTAGCTCTGTTTACTTCCAGTTCGGAGGCAGCAGGTCCCGCCTCGGCTCCGCCTCTTTGCCCTTATTTGGAGCAGGCGGGATTAGACTCTGACGTCACAGTCGAGCCGTTAGTGGCCGACTCCGCCTACTAAGGGCTTTACGGCAACGCTGCAGAATCCTATGGGTGACGTCACGGACACTACGTCCATTTATATATACAGTCTATGGTCAGGACACTCCGCGTACACGTGCAGCAGTGTAGCAGCCAAATTAATAATATAGCGACAAGCGGGAGACAACGTGTAACTACACATCTCGATTCTCCGATGTGGCAGTATTTTGGATTCAAGCCAAATCGAGAGGCGAACCTACAGACTTGAATGAGCCGGGCGGTGTTTCACATTTGTTTAAAAAAGGTTGCGACAAAAGCAGGCAATACCACGCATTTTAAACTACACCTAAAACACAACCACCCTATTCCGTTTTCCCAGCTGGTAGCAAACACGGCAGCTGGAGAGCCCCCACCTTCCCTACAGTTTACAATCAAAGATGCATTTGCCCGACAATGCAAACATGTTGGTGTTCCTTGCTCGAAATCTTTGAAAAACAGATTTGGATATGACCTGTTGAGGCATCTGGGTCTTTGTATGGACAGTGGACTGTACACTTGACTGTTGTTTTAAGGAGTTTTTTTTTGCTTGTGGGGCAATGTGTGCTCATATGTATTTATTTATATTTATATATATATATATATAGATGGAGAGAGAGCTCTGTTTTCCAGCCTGAGTCTATTTAATGTTTTGGTTGTGTGATTTAATTAATTTATTATAATTTAATTAATTTGTTTTATCATTTATATATTTTAATATTATTTCACATTTAATTTGCAATGTTGAATGTTCAATAAAAAGTTATGTTTGAAAGGATGTACTTGAATTATTATTATATATAATCATTATGTCAGTGGTCTAAAATGGTCTTACAACGGTGCCGACAATATTATCGTTTATCGCAATAATCTCCAGAAAAATGTATCGTCCAACAAAATGTATTATCGTGACAGGCCTACCACCGTGCTTAAGAGGTTAAGTTAAAACACCCTTCACGCGATGGCAGAGCGAACAGGTACAGGCAGGGCCCATAGTGATAGCCCTATAGTTTAAATCTACTACCCACAAATAAACATATGGACATTGGTTACTATTTAAAAAAAAAAATGGTAAATGTATTTAGGAACCTATCCATGTGATTTTAAGTGGTGGTGGACCACAACTCCTCTCGAGGGGGGTCCGGGGGCATGCTCCCCCGGTAAGTTAAATGCGTTAAATGCATCAATCTGGTGCATTTTGAGGGGAAAATAAAGAGACTAGATCTATGGAAACACCTATATGAAACAGAACTGTATATATTTCAATAATCATAAAATCATGGCCATAACCAATAACATCTCATTTCCAAAATGAAAAAAACACTGAAACTTGTTTATTTATTTATGTTTGGTTCATTTATAGTTGTGAGTGTGTCTGGGCTCCTGAATCAGCCTCTCCTGTCTCCCTCCTCTCCTCCCCTTTTACCTCATTCACACCAACGCAACTCCGGTTCAAGCTCCGTGCTAGAGCTTTTCAGGTTCAGAACCGGTTCTTCGGTTTAGCTCCGGCTCTTTTCACACTGCCCAGAGTCCGACTGGTGCTGCGTCATTGCGTCATCGTTTGCGTCATGACGTAACCGTTTGCGTGCCTGCTTCATAAAGCCAAACCGCGCGGAAACCCCTCACAGCTGACACCGACAACAACAACAATGGCCGATTGTGCTCCAGCTTCCTCTGTACCTCTTCGGAAGACCAGATTCCCAGTAGGTAGCTGGTCTCTTCAGTGGACCACTGCTGCTTGTTAAGTTTCTCCATCGTTGTGTACAAACTGGATAAAACGCCGGCTTTTTGTTGTTGTTCAGGAGTTGATCCCGCCTCTGCCCCCGCCTCGACGTAAGCGTGGCGTATGCAGTGCTTTTGCTCTGGCCAGACAATTTTTTGGTGCTCGAAATGAACCGGATTCCGGAGCTAAGAGGCTGCTCCACTGCGGTGTGAACAGGAAAACCCGGTGCTTTTCAAGCTCCAGCTCCGAACCGGCCCTGAAACACCGTTGGTGTGAATGAGGTATTTGAGGCAGCAGCAAAGACTAGTTTTAGCTCTCAACAAGTTTTAAAAGTGTATCTTACCTTTTTTCACCTAGTTCACTTTTTATTTTTTATTCATGCATATTTTACTAATCACTACCCCCTCAAATGGAAATATGTGTTTTACATAAAGGGCGACCAAACCGTTTGAGACCCACTGAGAACTTAGACTAAGTTAACTATCTAAACACTCAGAGAGTCCTTTACCTCACCTGAGCTGAGGTTATCCCGAGCTTGAATGACACACAGAGACGAATCAAGGGCTTTGATTTATGGTCTGTATGACAGTGGCCAAGTCGGCAGGCCACATCATGTAGACAGCCAGTCACCCTGTGTGAGGCAGGCCACTTAACAGGCCAGGCCATCGGGAAACCCCCTGGTCCTCCCGATGGCCAGTCCGGGACTGGGTACAGGAGGTGTAGAGCGAGGGATCATTGTCCACAAGTTAATCGATCACAGAAGGTGTCGTGATCACGGACGAAAAAAGAAGAAAAAAAAAGAGTATTAAAAATAAAAAATAAACTAAATGGGTCGCAAAATATACTTGGGCGGCCGTTAATATACCTGGGCGGCCCGCCCAAGTATAGCCTATGTGTGGGAAACCCTGGTGTATTGTTGTATTTGTTGTCAGGCTCAACCATCAATGTTTTTATTGAAATGCTGAGGAAATATTTGATCTTTACTCTAAAAACTTTAAATCTCTTGCAGATACAGCTGTGGTTATGGCTGCAAGAGAGAGAGAGAGAGAGAGAGAGAGAGAGAGAGAGAGAGATTTGTGTGTGTGTGTGTGTGTGTAACCATGGACAAATGCATTCTATTTGACAGTTGTAGCAAACAATGGCTTTGACCTTCAAACTGCTGCCAGTAAAGTTAGTCATAAACTATGTGTGTGTGTGGGGGGGGGGGGTGTAATCTGAAGGTGTGTGATTCCGTTCAGGTCTGCAGCTCTGTCAGGGCCCTTTAAACATTTCTGCTGCTGGTGGTGGCGAGTCCACAAAGCCAGCGAGGTCAGAGCTTCAGTCTGCAGAGTCCTGAGCTCCGAGCTGAGAGGAGACGAGAGAACGAGAGAGAGAAGAAGAAATAGGTCACAGCTGTTCTCCATCTTTCACCAGCACTCCCCCACACCAAGCACTCCAGCCAACCCCACCCCATCCCACATCCTCAGCAATTCCAGCACACAAACACACACACACACACACACTTGGAGCAGTCTATGAGCCCCAGACCTTACGGTTCATGTGTTTATTTTCTGGGTGCAGGGGAAAAAAAGTAGAAAGAAAAAAGCCAACATTCCACAGGACACACGATCTGCTGGTCGGGGGGGGGGTGAGGAAAGGAGAAGGAAGGACAACATCACATGTTTATCAGGGCATTGGTGGAAAGGAGACTTACCACATGGAAGTGTTTAACTACATTTTACCCTGGCTTAGTTTAACTAAAACTGAGGCAAGCAGATTTACTTTTAATATCAGGACACAAGATGCCGCTTTCATAAGGTTTAGGATTGTTTATTTTCTGTGGAACTTTAGGTCTACACAAACCCTAATAGAGTGAAACAAAGGAGCCCTTTACGCTAAACCAGGAGTGCCCAACCAGTCGATCGCGATCGACGGGGAGATTCCCAGTCGATCGCGAGATGTGTCTAAAAATAGAACAACAATATTCTGTTTTATCGTTAATGTCCTATAACATAATCTTCCTGTGCCAGAATAATGCACTTGAATGCATCAAAGCTTTGTGATTGGCCGGCGTGACCCTATGTGTCGGGGCGTGGCTGGTGGCCAGTGGGCACTATTTCGCTGACGTTGTTCGTGCCGACAGGAGTGACAGTCCGCACACACACAAGACCGCAATTATGGCAGAAGCAAAAAAGCCCAAAATATATAATTTTCACTCCGAGTGGGAGGATGATTATTTTTGTATCTATTCCAATTCAAAGTCCATCTGTCTCATCTGCAATGCGAGCGTGGCTTTATCGAAGAAGGGATTTAGGAGCGGAATTTCAAAACGGTGCACAAACGCTACGAGACGGAATTCCCTCCTAATTCTGCCCTACGCTCCCAAAAGGGGAGGGGCCTGAAAGGACAGCTAATGCACAGCAGTCCATTTTCACCAGGCCCAACAACAAGAGCAAGGCTGCTACCAGAGCATCTTATCGTGTCACGTTCTTGCGAAACACATGAAGTTTTTCAAAGACGGCGAAGTTGTGAAAGAAGCATTCCTGGAGGCTGCGACGCGCTTTTGGGGGACAGTAAAAATAACAGTAGCATTTCAATAACATTTGATATAATAAAAACTCACGTTAGATACCGTTATTAATCAGCTGTAAGTTTGTTTGAACTTATTCATTATAATTATTGTACAAAATGGTATAAGAATGCAAACTTAAATTGATTATAGTCAATGTTATCAATTCAGGTTAAGAAACTAGTGTTGCTTGCATCCTATTTTAAAGGCATTTCTTTTTATAATCTACTAAAATGCAACAAAAAAAGGGTTTGATTCTATTAATTTTGAGAAAGACAGTGAGTTGGTAGTTCTCCATTGGCCGGTTCCACTTTTGGGCAATGAGTCAGCAGCCGTTGACTCCGTCTGGTTCGCCCCATCTTCTTACATTAGCTAACACACGCCTTCTGCCTCTCTGAAAGCTATACTTGTATATGTTTAAACGTCATCGTCTCATGACATCCTTAGGATTAGTTAACTAACAAAGGTTAACTGTTCCCATACCCTAAGGCAGGGGAAGGCAAGTAAGTTTGGCCGTGGGCCAATTTTTTTCTGAGCCACAAGATGGCGGGCCAGAACATAATCAAAGCCTAATTGAAGGAATTGATTTTGGTAAGAGGGCGCAGCGCCCCTGTTCCCCGGTTCAGAAAAAACTCTGATATCGCTGATGACCCTCCCCATCAACACTCTGATGCGCAGTCAGATCCGCTGATTGGTTCACTGATGATATAGGCACCCAATCCAGAGCCTCTGGCTAGACCCGCCCAAAGGGAGGCTCGTCGTCTCTAGCACCATTTCAGTCCCAAAGCCAGGGCTATTATCTGTATTTTAACAGACTTATCTTTTAAATTGAGGTGTATTTATTAGGGATGTAACGATATACCGAATATCGCGGTAAATAAACGTCCCAATACCGTCGTGAGACTGACAAAATGTACCGCGATTTAAAAAAAAAAAAAATGTAAACACTTTTTTTTTTTTAAACCAGGTGGTCCCATTGAGATCATCGATCTCTTTTTCAAGAGAGACCTGTCCAACATGGCAGCAAGTAGGTTACAACATGAACATAAAACAACAGATAACACAAAAGGACATCGTATTTACAGGGCTACATTTACACACCTAGAGACATTGACAAGTACCAACAGTATATTTATATCTCGCCCTGTCAATAAGCCTCACCTTCTTGGCAAAAACGGTATTGTTTTTGATGTGGTGGAGAGACAATGCACAGTTTGACCCACTGCTGTCACCCATGGCCAAAGCATATCTCTCCGTCCCACTGAGGTGGCGTTAGACTTTTTCGCTGTCCGTCATTTTGACAGACAGGATCGTAAAATGTCCGTCATAATCCCTTATTACCCGTCGGGTCTGAACTGTTCACAAGAGAGCACGCTCGTGAACTGTCAACGGGGGGGGGGGGGGCGGTGTTATGCCGTGTGTGCATGCACCTCGCGGGAGTGCACACAGCGTAAAGCAAAACCTCCCAGACATGTGTTGATCTGTACGGCAAAGTACGGTTTGGAAACTATATCATTTCCTTTTGGAGGGCATGCATAACACGGCATAACACCAGAGCCTCGCTGCGGGGAAACGTTGGCGTTGTTCTAATCTGTCAAAATGACAGACTGCTTTCAGATTTTTCCGTCATTGTTAAATAAAATATTCGGTTAACGCGACCACTGCTGTCCCAGCAACATCAGTACCAAGCGAGAGAGTCTTTTCCAGAGCAGGGGATATTGTAAATGCCCAAACATCCCAGCTTATAAATACCTGGAAATGTGGAAATTCTTATATTCCTAAAAACCTGTCTGATGATGCTGAGTGAGTGACTAGTGAGTTTGAGTTGAGTTACTTGAAAAACTAAAGTGAAACTTGATTTATTTTATTGCAGGGTCTGATTATTAATTATTATATTATATATTATTAAATGTCCTTTTATTTGTGAGATCCAGTGGCACAAAGAAAACTTTGTTTGGTAGTACTATAGGTACAAAAACACTGGTTTTCTTGTTCCAGTCTGTTACTGTCACTTTGTTTTTGACACTTTAAAATACTGCTATCCTACTAAAATGCTGTACAAATCAGATTTATTATGTAATACTCCACTGAGTAAAGTAGAGTTATTAACTAGGTAGTAGTGTTATTTAACATACTAAACTAAATTAAACTCAATGTATTTTTTTATTTAATAGTTAAATAAGTACTTTAATTGACCTGGTTCCCCACAACCACACATTTGCCTTATGTGACCAAGGCGTTTCTTAGATTGAGCAAGATTAGGGCAGCAGCTGACCACCTTGCCCTTCTGGGAGACGAAAAGTTCATGTCCAATGTAGCATTTTTAGCGGATGTATTTGGCCACCTAAACTAGCTTAACCTGCAGCTACAGGGGAGAGGCAAAACCATAGTGGACATGGTTGAAAAGCTTGAATCCTTCACGAGGAAGCTGGAGTTGTTCGAGTCAGACATATCCACTGGCAGGCTCCTCCATTTCAGTACACTAAAATCACAGGCACTGGGACAAGTGACAGAGCTGATGGTGGACTTCATCAAGCAGCTACGGGCCAACTTCACGTCAAGGTTTGAGGTCTACTCCATCCCAAAAGACATCATTGCCTTTGTACGCGCACAGTCCGACCAAGTGGAGACTTCACCTCCCAGGCGAAACAAATGATCCCCTCCTTAGACGAGGCTGCATTAGAAATGGAGCTAATTGATTTTCAAACAAGCTCCCTGGTCAGCGATGCGCTCAGAAGTGCGGAGTCTGTGAGTGCCTTTTGGGTGGGAAGCTCAGAGGAGTATAGCACGATCAAGAGACTCACATTTTATGTGCTCACAATGTTCCCTTCCACCTATACATGCGAGTCGTCCTTTTCTTCAATGAATGCGATAAAGACGCACAAGAGGAATCGATTGACCCATAAAAACCTTGAGAACTGCCTGCGGATTAAAGTAACGTCCATATCACCAGATATCCAAAAAATAGCGACCGATGGGAGATGTCAGTTTTCACATTAAGTGAGTACTTGTCGTAATTGTATTTAATAGCCTAATTATATGTTTTATATTTTTGAATGAATGGCTCATTGTAATTATTATCCCTAATGTAGCGTGTTTGCTCTGTCAAACATTACGTTTGAATGATTTAGTGAGCTGGTGTTATTTTTTTCAAACCACACACCGAATGTTGGCTATTTCAGCACCACGCGCTGTCCACCTATTGATCCACTATCAGCGTCAGTGCACCCCGCTGATTGTGCCTGTGCTGTGTGTCATTCACTCTCAACATGGATAAAGTACAATAAGCGTTCTTCAGGTGTAGGTAGACTCTCTATTCGGACATTATAGCCTATATGTGCGACTGTCGGTCCGATGTTGTAAAAAAAAAGAAAAAAAATCTAATTTTTTTTTTAATTCTCAAAATTACGGGCCAAATATTATTGCCCGCGGGCCGCCTGTTGCCGACCCATGCCCTAAGGCCTTCTCTGAACTTCCTCCAACCCCGAAGTCAGCTCACTTAAAATGAATACATCCATTGATAATTCAGAACAACCATTGTCCCTCTAACTGTGTGACCCAAGTAACACACATCGTCTCATGGCATCTTTAGGAGTCTTGCAGGATATGAATTATCCAATTAACTAATGTCTGCACATGAACACACATACATTTTCCCTATGCAGCCTACCACACAAATGTCACATGTTTATCTTTCTGAAAAATACTTATCAACGGGTAATCATTTCACTCAAGGCAGAAATCACAGGTTGTACTGTACCTTACCTACTAACAAATAGCCAAAAAAACACCTTTTGATTATAACACAAAAGTGGAAGAAAAGACCATTTGCGCTAATCTACTTCTACTTAAAATGGGACATCATTTTAGGAATATATATATAAAAAACCTCTCTATAATTAAGAGGAAAAAATTGACTCGTCCATTCAAGTTTAACACACATCCTATATATCAGGTGACATTAAAATGAATATACCAGAAATACGCTGTATTAAACTCTCTGCTATAACACGTTACTTTATCTGTCAAAATGACAGACTGCTTTCAGATGTTTCCGTCATTGTTAAAAGAAATCCGTGATAAACAGAACATATTCGGTTAACGCGACCTCTGGTGCCGTCAAATAATTCTATATTCTGACGTTCATATGAATTAATTAATTAATACGCAACCGTTAAAGAGCCGTCTGTTTTCGATTCTATGCCGCTTTTGCCAGCCAAAATAGAAGATATTTATTAACCTGTTTAGCCCGAGAGCCTCCGGTACCGGGGGCTCCTGCAACATCTTGCAAGAAACAGCGTCTGCGGGCTTCTTAATATTTAAAAACCTATGAATGTCTTATACTCAAATAACGGGAAAAAACTCAGCTACCTGACGATACGAGCCATTTTTACCGAAACAAAACACAAGTCTCACAAGAAGCGTTAGCATTACAGGGCTCAACGCTAACTTTTAAAAGTGGTTGCCAAAACTGAAAATACGGTTGCCATTTATAGTCACCTTATATTTTAAATAATTAAGATACTATACAGTTATACATCAACTTAATAATGAAAATGTGACAAAAGAATGTTCAAATGCTTTACAATAAGTAATTAACACAATTATTTGAAACTAAAGTGGTAGTAAACTTGTCCACCCTCAATTGCTGGTATACTAAATACCAGTAGTGCAGCTGTTGTCATGTTCTTCACAGATCCACAAATTAATTGAGCAAGTCACTAGTTTCTTGGTCATACGTTGTCTCCCTTTCAAATGTTGATTTTCTTGACCTTTGTGCTGACCCCTCACTGGCCCTTCAGCATTGAAGTCTTGGATTGGCCAGACTAATACATTTCTAATGTTAAATAAATGAAAAGCATTCACAGACAAGAAATAGATATGAATTATTAATTCTGTAAATTACCTTTAATATGTTTAACTATATTTAAAATGTGTTACCTTTTTATAGAAGTGAATATATTTGTATGCCAATATTTTCCTATGGTAAAGTTTCGTTTTGCACTTTTATTTTGGTAGTAATAAGATCGGGACTCTTATTTTGAAGGAACTTTTACCGGAAGTGAATGCACAACGTAGCAGAATGTACATATATATTTCGCCTCCCACATTTCCTCTTTGCTTTTCGTTCGGGTTAATTTTGCGATGTTGACGGGTTGGCCGAACTTTTTACCCCACAGTCAAATAACTTAATTTGCTTCGCCATTTTTTGTAAAACAAACACACGGCGCACAGTGCACCCGTGCATCGCTTTCTGGCTCCGTAATCACACCAATGCACGTGCAACTTAAGTATCAGGTTCCGACTGGTCACAACAATAATTAAATATCACTCTTAATACAACAAATAATTAACATTTATCTATTTTGGGGAACACATTTAGCTGTTTGCTGTCCTTATTTCTTCATGTTAAAAAGTGGTTGCCACTGA
Organism: Pogonophryne albipinna; assembly: GCA_028583405.1. Classification (NCBI taxonomy): domain Eukaryota; kingdom Metazoa; phylum Chordata; class Actinopteri; order Perciformes; family Artedidraconidae; genus Pogonophryne; species Pogonophryne albipinna. Next base: position 232,355 of record CM053244.1, on the reverse strand, counting down.
TGGCAACCAAAGGCCAAGAAGTGGTTGACATTTTTTCTGAATGGTTGCCAATGGCAACCTGGCAACCGTTACTGTCGAGCCCTGCATTAGTCCTTAGTGAAAACGGGCTGATGCTACTTCCGGTGCTAACTAGCAAAAACGATCTTTAAAACTTAATATGTTCTGCATAAACTACATATTATCTGAAAGCTGATACTCCACAGATTATTTTGTTATAAGTATCATCACTGCACGACAAGAACTCACTGAGCTAGCAACCAGAACAGAGCAAAAACAACAACAGTTTTCAAAACCATAACAATAAATATGTCTTACCGTTGCTGTTTTGTGATCAAAAGTCGTGTTCAAGGGAATAAAAACGCTGCTCAAGGTTAATCCAATGTCTCTTAGTCACTTTAGAATTGTTCCTGATAATCTATCATTACATTCATGGCAGCAAAGTATGTATAAAGTTTCGCAGTCCGGCGCTAATGCTGTCTACCACGAGGTTTACGCAAACCTCTTACTCCTCCACGTAAGTGTTTAGCGGGATTTACTAACTGCCACTCGATTCTATTGGCTCTAAAGTTTAAAAAAAGGTGTCAATCACCCAAATCGACCAATGGGTTCCAGAGATAGGATCCTGCGTAGTATAAATAATGCCAGCACCGGCAGCTTTACGCACATTACACCGCAGCAACACAGCTACGAACACAGAGACGACAGAGACAACAGCAGGCAACAGAACATAATATTACAAGGACGAGGATTTATTTGCTTTTAGGACTTATTTGAGCAAATAATGGCACCCAGAAAGAGCTTGAAGATGCCGTGGAAATGGTGTTCGCTGACTCTCCGTCAGAACATGATAAGATACTCCAGCTACAACCAGACCCTGATTATAAACTTCGGGAAAGGTAGTACTCTCTCTTTTTTTATCTATTAGTTATGTATTTGGTGTAGCCTAATAGTATTCATCTATAGTAATTCCACACTCGCAAAATACAACATGGACGCCGCTTTGTTGTTGTAGCGTAATCGTTCCGTGAGAAACGAAAACTATAGGTTACTTATGTAACCCCAGTTCTCAGAGTAACATGAAGTGAGATGTCTCACTATGGGATGCGCCTCAACGCGTATGCAAACAGAAGCATCAATCTCATTACACCAATCCTGATTGGCTGGTGATCTTGACGTCAGCGTCAGGGAATCCACCCACCCTTTAAGTAGCTTGCGCTACGACGCAGCGTCATTTAAAATAAGCACCTCTTCTCGCTTCGCCTTAGCAAGAAGGGCCGTCTGGTGAGACATCTCACTTCATGTTACTCTGAGAACTGGGGTTACGTAAGTAACCTATAGTTCTCATTCATAACACTCCGTTCGATGTCTCACTATGGGATATTGAAACTCCCGTATTGCTAGACATGCTTATCTCGAAAATCACCAAAACAACCAGAACTTAACAGGTAGAACTCTGTCTCAACACGGGACCCAGCACTGCGCGGGCCACACTTGGAGCAGAGACATCTAGCCTGTAAAAGCGGACAAAAGTGAGCGGTGAGGACCAGCTCGCTGCTGCACAAATGTCTTTGATGGAAACACCCTTGAACAAAGCCCAGGATGTAGCCAGTCCACGAGTAGAATGAGCACGCAGGCCCGTTGGTGCCTGCAAACCCTGACTCGTATAAGCCAGAGCAATCGCTTCCACAATCCAGTGGGAGAGCCGTTGCCTGGTAACGGTCTTGCCCTTCTGAGGGTTAGCCCAGGATATAAAGAGTTGGTCATTACAACGAAACTCTTTTGACCTGTCCATATAGGTGCGTAAAGCACAAACTGGATACAGCAAATTCGGCCGCTGTTCCTCAGAGGAACACAGCGGCGGAGGAAATGCCACAATGTCAATGGGGGTACATGAGCCAACCACCTTAGGTATAAAAGGCAGGGTTGGGCTTCAGCAACACTCTCGTTTGCCCCGGGGCAAACTGAGTGCATGAAGGATGTACAGAGAGCGCATGAATGTCACTGACTCGCTTGGCAGATGCCAGAGCCAGTAACAGCACTGTCTTCAGTGACAGGTGTTTCATGTCTTCCAGGGGTTCAAATGGAGGTTGAGTGAGCCCATCTAAAACCACTGCTAATTCCCATAAGGGACCCTGCGAGCCCCTTCATAAAACGGCAGACCAAAGGATGTTGGCTAGCCGTCTTTCCCTCAAAGCCCACATGGCATGCAGCAATAGCAGCCAGGTACACTTTAATCGTAGAGAAAGCTCTGTGTTTATCAATTAAGTCCTGTAGAAATGATAAAATCACCCCGACAGGACATTGAAAAGAGATGTGTCCTTTTTGAAGGCACCACTCCTCAAACACCCTCCACTTACAGTCATAGAGAGACCTGGTGGAGGAAGCTCTCGCACTCTGAATAGTGTTTATCACCTTCTGAGGGAATCCCACTGTATTCAGATTGTACCACTCACGGGTCAGGCCCATAGTGCCAAGCACTCTGGGTGTGGGTGAAAGATCGTCCCCCCCGCCTGAGACAGTATGTCCCTGCGTAGTGGGAGCTGCCACGGCTGCCCGCACAGCAGCTGATATATCTCCGCCAGCCAGTACATTGCAGGCGAGTGCGGAGCTATCAGGATCAGTGTGTGGCGTTGTTCTCTCACTCTGGCCAGAGTTGGGGGTATCAGAGCCAGGGGTGGGAATGCGTACAGAAGGACCGGAGGCCAAACGTGCGCGAGCGCGTCCACGCCTAACGGTGCGTTTAAATCGCGCATTGAAAAGAACAGCTGATATTGAGCATTTTCTTTTGATGCGAACAGATCTACCGCGGCTCGGCCGTAACGCACCCACAGCTGACTCACAACCATTGGATGTAGAGTCCAGTCTGCATATAGTGGTGCACCTCTGGACAGCAGATCTGCCCCGAGGTTCATCACTCCTGGTACGTGCGTCGCTCTCAGAGAGAGGAGACGTCCGCAGCTCCATAAGATCAGTTTGCGTGCCAGCATGTGTAACTGGAGAGAACGCAAACCCCCTTGGCGGTTTATATACGATATTGTGGTCGTGTTGTCTGTCCTCACGAGGACATGATGTCCTCTGAGAAAAGGCAGAAAGCGTTTCAGGGTGAGGAACACCGCTAAAAGCTCCAGATAATTTATGTGTGACCGTTGGAGGTCTCTGCTCCAGAGACCCCTCACAGGTCGACCTTCGTATATACCCCCCCAGCCCGTCAGACATGCGTCTGTGGTGACCACCTTCCGCGATAGGACAGCACCCATAGGCACGCCCCGTACTAGAAAAGTCGGGTGTAGCCAGTGGCGCAGTGCCATTACGCATTTCATAGTGACCATCACTCTCCGCGCGCCATGACGCGCAGGGTCCAATCTGAGGGCAGCTACCCAGCGCTGAAACTCCCTCATGTGTAAGCGTCCCAGTCGTACCACCAGAATGGCTGACGCCATGAGCCCCAGCAACCGCAGACATGATCTGAAGAGAACATATTTGCGTGGCTGGAAATGAGCGAGGCAAGCCCTGAAGGCTTTCACTCTCTCTGCTGACAAGCGGGCTGTAAAGGGCACCGAATTCAGGCGTAGGCCCAGGAAGAGTACAGTCTGGGCTGGGGACAACATGCTCTTTTCTGTGTTTATTACGAAACCCAGGTCGAGCAGGTGTTTTACGAGGACATTCGTCTGCGTAATAGCCTCTTGCTCCGACTGTGCGAGAAGGAGCCAATCGTCCAGATAAGTTGCCAGGCGAATACCCTGTTGTCTTAACGGGGCTATCGCTGCTTCCGTACACCGTACAAACACTCGCGGGCTGAGAGACAGACCGAAGGGAAGTACTCTGTACTCGTAACAGACACCCTGAAAGGCGAACCTCAGATATTTCCTGTGTGGGTAATATACTGGGATGTGGAAATACGCATCTTTCAGGTCGACTGATGTGAACCAGTCGTTTTGGCGCACGAGACGCAACAGAGATGTGTGAGTGAGCATTCTGAATTTGTATCTTTTGAGATATTTGTTCAGAGCTCTCAAATCTAGTATAGGCCGAATTCCGTTCCCTCCCAGTTTGGGAACGAGGAAATACTTGGAATAAAAGCCGCTCTGACTCTGTTCGGCGGGAAAATCTCTTGCTCCAGAATATGGGCCGACTCTCCCCGGGCCTGTGAATACAGAATGCCCGAGAAGTGAGGGGGGATGACAGCGAATTGGAGCCTGTAGCCCCGTGTTACTGTCTTGAAAACCCAAGCAGAATCTGTGAGCATCTTCCACTTTTCGCTTCTCAAAGCGAGCAGAGATGTCACAGCTCTGTCGTCTGCCCTCAGTGTCTTTATTTGTTGTGTTATGGGGCCCTCTAGTGTCTGAACACGGTGGTACCCCAGGTTGACAACCCCGGCCGACACTGCGCATGCGCGTGGCGGTGGTGCCTTCACAATCCCGTCTATTGTCCGCCTTTTGAGAGAGGCCGTAGCCGCTCTCAAAAGAGGGGCAGACGACAGACTGTTTATTGTTTTTATTGTTTTTATTTTCATTTTTATTGACTGCGCCCTTGGCTTCAAGCCTGGAAACGACAGTGGAAAATGATTTATTAGGAAACAACAATGATGACATGTGTTTGTGTGACTTAAACAGGCAGCGGAACTTGCTGTCTTCGATGTTAAGTCCATTTCCCTGATGGCGCGAACTTGAGGATGACGTTCTGGCATCACTCGAGGCGGCGGGAAGATGGGGGCATGGTGGCCCCCCCCGAAAACACATGAGCATCTAACACTGGAACGTGCTCTGGAGCTGGGGAACAGGGAACTTCCAGCTCCTTCGTCGAGGAGGCTGTCAGGCCGCCCGCTTCTTCTTCCTCGCCTGGTGGCTGAAAACTTGGGTCGGCTGCGCCTGAGCGGCAGCTGCCGGAACCGAAGATTTTATTGGCCAGCTCCCCCTCGCCTCGTGCCTGGGCTGGGGACCCGGGACGGGCTGTGGTCTCTGCTGCTTCGGTATCTTGAACCGGGCAGGACGTGAGGCAGCTTTGAGTGAAGGCCTGCCGCGGGACCATTGAAGGTGGCAGGTGGACCCTTCGGGGGAGACAGAGCTGGAGAGCCTCGTCTCCCTTCCTTTTTGATTCACATCTCAGCTGCATCGAAGCTAGAGCGGAGCCAAATATGCCCTCGGGAACAATAGGCATGTCCAGATCATCCTCTTTTTCCCAGTCTGGAAGGTTCGTCACCTGGCTCTCTCCTGTACCACCATAATTCCCAGTGCTTTGCCCGTGGCCTGGACTGCACAGCGCTGCACACGGAGGCAAATGTCCGTGATCGCTGCGATCTCGTCCCACACGGCAGGCTCATGTTTGCTCGACAAGTCTTCGCAGAGCTCCGCCTGGTAGGCGGTCAGCAGCGAGGAGACGTTGAGTGCCCTGGCGGACAAAGCTGCGGCTTTATAGGCCCGTTCGGTCATCGCTGACTGGAACCGGTCTGCCTTTGCCGGTAGCATGCGGTTCCTGCTCGGTGTCGAAGCCAGCCTCGGTTGGAGGTGGGCTGCCACCAGCGGTTCCATGGGCGGCATGCGGAGCAGGCTGAGCCTCTCCATACCGTCACAGTCCAGGGAGGAGGCACCCTGGATTGGGGCCTTGTTGCTAAAAGGACGGTCTCTCCACGAGACCGACACCTCGTCCAGCATCTCCGGAAAGATTGGAAGGAGCTGCCTCTTCGTCCTCGCTGCTTGGGGCAAGTTCTTCCCCTCGTAGCGAGATCTGGAGGTCTCTTTGGCCACTTCAGGCCATGGGATGTCCAGCCTGGGCGCTGCGCGTTGACACACGGCCTGCAAGTCCATACTTAGGACGGGCGAAGCTGGTGTGGTTTCGCCCGGGAGAGCGGACATCGCTCCCGGCTTTGCAGCCTGAGCCTATGAAACGAAGATGTCATCCTCATCCGAGTCAGGACAGGAGGAACTTCAGAGGTATCCTCTTCGTCCTCCATATAGTCCAACTCCAGGACATCCTCCGCGGGTGGAACCATGGTGAGGTCCAGTTGGGAGCCCCAGCTTGACACAGCGCGGGGCTCCGGTTCAGCGGCTGCCGCTGTTGTTGAGCCCCAGTCTGACACAGCGCGGGGCTCAATCTCTGCGGCGGACGCCACCATGTCTTGATTGCTGGCCGGCGAATCAGCGGACATGAGGGGGTCCTGTCCCGACAAGCTAACGTGGCGTGCTAACCGTCGGCGGAGGCTCTTCATGGTGAAGCGGGTCACAATGCCCGCACGAGCCGGGGTTATCGATAGCCTCCCGGGCGTGTTCCAGCCCGAGGCAGGACGAGCAGACCTGGCTGTGAGTCTGTGCCTGAGATCTTAAACCCGCAGCCGCATAGCCGAGTCCCTGACTCCTCTGGTGTGAGGGAGAGAAGGGTCCATCTTCGTTCGCCGGGGTGTCGGCGTGGAGTGGACACGCTAGTAACAGGTACGTTACTGAGAAAAAAATCCAACCTTGCCGTTAGTCCGAAAGGAAAAAAGCGACGGTGTAGATTTTATTCTTTAAAGAATATTAACTGGTGTGTTAATATCTTTTTTTTATCTCTGTCTCCTCTGGTGTGAGAGAGAAAAGAGAACGTCCTCTTTACCGTGGTGTCGGTGTGGAGGGAAGAAACAAACTAGCAACAGGTATGTTACTAGCTTGAAGAAAAAATCAAACCTTACCGTTATTTCGACAGAAAGAAACGGCGAGGCAGATTACAATATTAACTGGTGTGTTAATATTGTTCAGTCTTCTTGCAATGCAAAAAAGTAACCGGCAAGCGCCCGTCGACCGAATGTTAGCTTTGGTTTCAGTCTGTGGACCGTTAAGCTAGCCCGGCTACTGATAATTCGAGATGTGCTCTGAAGCGAGAAGAGGTGTTTGAATGACGCTGCGTCGTAGCGCAAGCTACTTAAAGGGTGGGTGGATTCCCTGACGTAGACGTCAAGATCACCAGCCAATCAGGATTGGCGTAATGAGATTGATGCTTCTGTTTGCATACGCGTTGAGGCGCATCCCATAGTGAGACATCGAACGGAGTGTTATGAATGAGAACAATGGGAACATCGTGTCGCGAAAAAAAAAAAACGTGTGAGTTTTAACAACATGTTTATTTATTGACTTTTCATTCCTGTATAATCATTTTGCACAAAGATGGTACTGTTTGTCAGAGCACTTCATCCTTCTGGGTTTCCTGAAGAACAGCTCCAACGCCTGTGTGTATGGGAACGCCTCTGATGCTGGTCCATTAACTGCTATCCGCAGACATGCAGCCAGGTGCTCCCCTTTCAGTCGGTTTCTCAGGTCAGTTTTCACCTGCAAAACAGACAGTTTGTTTTAAATGAACTATACATAAATGACATGCAAAACACTTACCCTGTTCATCGTTGAGAAATCCCTCTCGCAGTTTACACTGGAGACAGGGATGACCAGCCCCACTGAAGATAGAAGGCAGAGGTTTGGGTATATTTCTTCCCATTCGTCCTTCTCACTGGCCAGGAGTTGCATGATCTCAGCTTGTGTCTTGTCCTTCAGAGATTAGCAAATGAGCATACAGTATAATTGAAACATTTACAGATGTCAAAAACAAGCAATTCTAACCGTCAAGACAGATGAGAATAAATTCAGTTCATATTAATTCAGGTAATTGACCAACCTTAAATGCTCCTACGAGAACATGCTGCTTGTACGAGGTCCACTCTTGAATAACTGTGGCATCCTGCCCTGGGATGAATTTGTTGGTAAGGGTTTGCAACATTGAAATGTTGGTTACATCATTTGAGGTAACTGCCTTTGGACCCAGGACACTGAAGGCCCCCAGCAATTCAATATGCTGGAACCTCCTCTCAATGTTGCTCTCCAGGCTGCAGATGTAAGGTTTGAGGACCTGGAATGATATTATAAATGTTTCAGTTCAAGGAAAAGAAAAATTGAAATTAAAAGTAAGAAGGGATGTATTTACATCTCTGACAAATCTGGCCCACATCTCTTCCCGGGGGCGCTCCAGAATTCCGTTTCCCCTCCTGATCCTCTCCTCCTCTCCGGCAATGCTAAAGGCCCCAACCCACCTGGGTTGTCCAGCTCTTGGTGTAGGCGAGCAAGGAACATTCTGTGGAGTGGGGTCTCGCCTGCCTCCAGAATTCTCCCCAGAGTAACAAGTGTGACTGGCACCTACATTTGGAAAAAGACAACAATATAATAGGATGGATAATGCAAATAACTGGGAGCATCAAATGCATTTCTTTGTAATCTACCTGCTCCTTTATGTGGAGAAAGTTCACATCAGCTCTCTGAAACACCTTGGACAGCATTGCTATGTGGGGCAGCACATCTGCTTGAAGGTAGAGGGCAGCCACAAAGCGGTATGTGGCACAGAAGGTGTATAGACCTTTGGCCACTGGGCACTTCCTTGTGCTCGCTTCTTCTGCCAGAGCAGCCAGCACAGCTGGAAGGTTCCTCGGGAGGTTTTGAACGGCTAGGTCCTGCGATAGCCACCTTGTATCTTTCACCTCCTAACAACAAGTAGAAACACTGGTAAGTAAATACATAATATGACACCACAATAGTATTATGAAAATTGGTGAAAACACACCTTAACTTTCAAGTCGTTCAGACCAAGAGTGGTAGCGGCAGATCTCAGTGTGGCTGACCTATTTGCACTATTTCTGAAGAATAGGTGCAGTTCCTGCAGGTGGTTCCTGAAGTTTGCCATATATCTGACAGCATTTGAGGCATCTTTGCATGCCAGTGCAAGTCTGTGAGCAGCACACGCTACAGAAACCAGCTTTGGAAAACTGTCTGTGAGCTGCTTTGCCACTCAATTCAGACGGCCTAGGTTTAAGAATTAAATGTAGTGTTGAGGGCGTCATTTTGTTTCCTTTAATAACAGCTGACAATTCAAATTTCACACAATCCATTAGATTTAACAATAAACTCCCTACCCGTCATCACCGCTGCATCGTCTGTCCCGAGTCCATAGAGCCTGTTTACCGGGAGCTCCTTCTTCTGTAGTACACTCTTGATGGCAGCAACCACGCTGTCAGCTGTCCCATCTTCCAGAGTTACCAGGTCAAGGAAGTGGTTGAAAGCACAACCCTCTTTATCCAGGTGTCTAAAATAAAATTAATAGGTTTTCACACATATTAATAAGTATTAAGTTTAACTAGGCCTACATCTTTATTTAAATGCACATCATTCCTTTAAAAAAGACCCCACCTAACATGTAAATCCAGCTGGCGGCTTACAGATACATCTGTCGTTTCATCAACCAGGCTGATTGCTTGAGATGACCTTATCTCTTGCAAAATAGGCAACTCTAATATCTGTGCAAGGATCTCCAGCATTTCATCCACTATTCTGTGTGATTGGTAATTGTTTCTTTGATCCACCTGAGAAAAAAAGGAGATCATTTAACATTTAGCTGGTTAAAGTTCTTAGTTTCACAAGCATCAATTTGTACTAGGTTTACCTTCAGCTTTTCAAAGTAATCACAACCCAAAAGCTGAGCTAAACAGCTTAGGGTAGTTGGTGTGGTGAGCCATCTCGTTCTTTACTAGCCAGTAAAGGCATTTGAATCCACCTATGACGGCCTCATGCTCCATAATAACTGTGGGCTCAAATGCCTGCATCACTGAGTAGCCTAGACCAAGGGCAAAGACATAATTCGTTATGAGCCAAACATGGTTGATAGATTGCAGAAATGAGCTATACATAAAAAAAAATGATATGCCTGATGCAAGTGAGACCTGATGCTTTACACTATATTGATGAGGCTCTGAGGAGATGTGGCGCTCGATATAATCCTTACGGAAAACAAGAATCCCAACTTCTATGAAAGCCCGTTTTAAGGGGGCTTTCTTTATTGGAGGCTTGTGTTGCCTGCACATTCGGCAAAACATTCCTTTTAAAAAGAAAAACGTGTTAATTCTTACAAAAACTAAGTTTTATTACAAATATGATCTTGCAAATGCCATTCATACCATGCTGGGTGAGGTAGAGCCAATTCTTGAACTGTGGCATTTTGAGCCAGTCAGGGTTCCATCCTGAGTTGCGATGCTTGCAATCTGAAAATAATGCATTTAAATGGTAGAATTATCCTTGCTATTAATACTATGTCCGTCTCTGTGAATGGGATGCTTGGAACTGTGCTGCTTGTTCATCTGCACCTGCTTCTACCACACTGGAACCTGCTGCCTCTCCCTCAGTACTCTGACTATTTGTGCCAGCAGCTTCACTGACCACCGGCTAGAATTGAAAACAAGCTTGAATCTAGTTTGGTCTCTGCATTGCAAATCACTGTTGACTGCAATTGTATAATTTCAGGTCAAATGAACCGACACATGTAATTATTGAGACTTATGCATTTATTATTGCCATTGCAAGCCAAATGCTAACATTGGCTAAGTTGCCTTTGGTCTCTCCTCTCCTCCTCATCCTCACGCCGTATTCTCTTAAAATATTTTTGAATACTCATATCTGAGGAGTAAATGCAGGGGAAATTAACAGTCTAACCTTAGTTAAAGCTTATCTGTGTCCTTTTAACTGGCATAGCCCGAAGAGAAAACAAATTATAATTTTTTTAATATTTAATTTAGCACACGTAACTTGCACGCAGCAAAGTTGGCCTGGTTAAATACACCCTTAGTTGCCACTTTCTTCCAAATAATTCGAAGCTCCTACCAAAGTCAGAAAACAACAACACAATAAGGAGAAAATTAGTTGTCCGCGTCTTCTAAGTTAACGTCGTCTTCTCCGTTTCTTGTTTCCCTCCACGCGATGGCAGCGCGAACAGCAGGTGTGGAGCGAGGGATCATCCACTAGTTAATCGATCGCAGAGCGAACAGGTGGGGGTTATTGTCCCCTAGTTAATCAATCGCAGAGTGAACTGGCACAGGAGGTGTAGAGCGAGGGATCATTGTCCATTAGTTAATCGATCGCAGATGGCGTCGCTCGCGGACAGATACCAATATACTCGCAAAATATACTTGGGCGACCCGCCCAAGTATAGTCTACGTTTGGGAAACCCTGATATATATATATACATATATATCAGGGTTTCCGTTAGCCGGTAATTACCGGTTTTTAGCTGTTAAAATGTAATAAAAACCGGTAAATTCAAAACCTGCCGGTCAAAATGTCCGCTAATAATTAGGGATGCTCCGATCGATCAGCCGCCGATCATTATCGACCGATATTCACTCTTAATAGTTTGATCTGTGCTCTCTATAGGCCGATCAGGAGAGCTGGATCTGATTGATATGGACATAAACGCGAGTGAAGTATAACCGGACGCGAGATAGATCAGATCAGCTGCTGCATAATCACCTGAAGCCCCGCCCACTGTTTAGCGAACTGCATGAGAAACTGACGGGCTGTCAGGAGAGAGAGGGAGGGAGAGAGGAAAAGAGAGGATCCGTTTCTCCCGTGTTATTATTCAAAGTTAATGTAAACTTTTGAATAATGTACTTCATCTACTACAAGTAGTTTGTTTGAATATAATAATGATGTTTGTGGAATCATTTATTGAAAAATGAATCTGAATTTTTCGATCTGTTATGATTATAAACTGAAGCAATATAAAAATGACTCCCATTAACTGAGTTTTAAACATCAGCATATCCGCTCATAGTCCGGTAATTACCTGCTAACGGAAACTCTGCTACACAATTATTATTATTATTATTCAAATTTGTCCGGTAAAATAAATGCTGTCCGGACATTTGACCGGCGAGAAAAAATCCTAGCGGAAACCCTGATATATATATATATATATATATATACATATATATATATATATATACACATATATACATACATATATACATATACATATATACATACATATATACATACATATATATACATATATATATACATATATACATACATATATATAAATACATACATATATACATATATACATACATATATATAAATACATACATATATATATATACATACATATATATAAATACATACATATATATATACATATATACATATATATAAATACATACATATATATATATACATACATATATATAAATACATACATATATATATACATATATACATATATATATATATACATATATATATATACATACATATATATAAATACATACATATATATATACATATATACATATATATATATACATATATATACATATATACATACATATATATAAATACATACATATATATATATATATATATATACACACATACATATATATATATATATATATATATACACATACATATATATATGTACACATACATATATATACATATATATATACATATATATATACATATATATATAACGGGGGAGTACTTCAGGAAAGTCGACAGAGGGGGGGGGCGGCGGCGGCGGCGGCTAGTGGAGTACTTCGTGACCACAGAGTGCGAACGTTGTGATCAGCTGTTTTAGCGCAGTTCTCCAGTGAAGGGGGGGAAGTCTCCCTCCGCTGCCGGTTGGCGTAGTTTTGGCACAATTCCGTTGTACAGACCGACGTTAACAGCAGCCCTGTCTGTGCACACGGAGACCGACTCTGTCGTCCGGTGATCTAACCGCCTTCTGGAAAAGCTTCACAAGTACGTCGGTACGCAAATGCTCTTTGTGACACAAGTTTCAGATTACGCACATAACCTGCGTACCAGTTATGTGCACCCCTGTACTACAGCAAAAGTATTCTCCGTCGTGACTTCCTGCAACAACACCGACATTATCAGAGATGTTCTATTGAGAAGACGATCACTACGTGACAAAAGTTTTCAAAACCGTTTCTGGTCTTCGGTATTTCCAGACAAGTGGCTACTGAAATCAATCTTACTAACTGCTGTCTGTGCAATTTACTCCGCGTGAGTTGGCGGACTTTATTTTGCTTACTTTAACATCATTTTTCATGGTGGGGCTAAGCCATTTCTTGGTATGGGTGTAGCCTACCCCAGCCATACCCTGGCGCAGCCACTGGTGGCACGTATGGGGCGGGCCATTCTGCACATGCGTTAAATGCGTTAAATATTTTAACGCAATTAATTCAAAAAATGTATTACCGCCGTTAACGCGATAATTTTGACAGCACTAATATATATATATATATATATATATATATATACAGTGGGGCAAAAAAGTATTTAGTCAGCCACCAATTGTGCAAGTTCTCCCACTTAAAAAGATGAGAGGCCTGTAATTTTCATCCTAGGTATACCTCAACTACAGATGTAGCAACTCATTTCAGACTCCAGCTTACAGCTTCCTGCCTAGGACCTGCCTAAAACCAGTATCGAGGAATGTTAAGCCCTCCCACTATTTTCCAAGAGGGCGTTGCCAGATTTTCAATTTCAGGTTTTAACCAGGAGATGGCGCTTCATTCACAAATACAGAAAGACACGTTTCATGGACTTGCAGTTGTGTTTTGAAGAGCATTTGAACACATCAATATTTTAGATCAACTAAAGTGTATCTAATCTTGTAATTCAATAATATATAGTCTTCATATATTAAATAATCATAATAATAATGTAAATGTTTACATTACACTTCTTTATTTGTTATGCTCATACTTTTACCTTTACAATCGTTTGCTTTAATATGCAGTATATGTTTTGTGTTTGCTTCCTCCTGCTCCCTTTCGGACACATACTGTATGATTTATTATTATTATTAATATGAAGATATTATTAAGATAAGATAAGATGTTACTTTATTGATTGAACATTTTAGTTTAGAATGTGCTGTCCCACGGTAATTCAGAAGGCTCACAGGTCACATTCCAACCATTATTTAAAACAATAGGTGCTTTCACACCGTCTACAGTTTGATTTGTATAGAGGGAGCTCTGTGGCTGAATGGCCAGCGATTAGGTGTGGCGCATTTATCATCGGTGATCAGAACTAACTGCCTGCCGTCAGATTTCATTTAAAAAACAGGTCTGATTTTAAGACTATTTCTGCGCTCATAAAGAATGATAAGAATAAGAATAATGCGTATTGAACTGGTTTCATTAATTAGTGAGTTTATTTAACACTAGAACCGCCAATCTGGTCAATTTGTGTGATGTGTGTTGTGTGTGTGCAATGTAACTTTTTTTCAATAAAATATTAAAGTCTCCCAGTCCGTGACTTTTCCTGAAAGTGTGTTATGGAGCACCCTATGTTGTTAAAAATTGCATTCTAATAGCGGGATTTGACGGTTTTAGGTAGGCCTATACAAAAACCTCTGGCGGTTCTAGTGTTAAGGTAATTAGGTACAGTAGAAGCCCTTTTTTATCAGTAACGAATTTAGTAGTTGAACATAAAAGTCAACTAACTGAGGGTCACTTGCAATGACAGTGTTGTGTCTAACTGTAAGCTTGTCACTCAGAGTAACCGACAGTTAATTTAGCTGCTGGAGAAGAAAGATCGGGGGGGAGGGGGGGAGAGAGCTGTGGTTGATGGGCCATTAGTTGTGTAAATACACAGCTGAGAGCTGCCATTTCATTCAGACTGTTTAAAAACGGTAACAACGGACTATTTTTCATAGTGGATGCATGTCAATTTAAATCAATACATACAACTATTTTTTAAATCAATAAAAACATTTTCTAAATCCATAAAAGCATTTCAATTAATATTGGGAGTCATGTCGTTACTTTGTTGAGAATGTGGCCATGTAATAAGCGGGATAATTTGCAGCGACTTGTTCCTTATGGGGAAAATAACACTCCATTAAAATATAAATATTTCTAGTGAATTACTGAGTTTAGGCACGTTAATAACGTTTTAATGAAGTTGAATACAGTATATTCATATTTGTCAGTGATTTCATGTCAATTCGGCGAACATAAACATAAATGATCGTGGTGAAGATGATGATTAAATTAGGATTAAAAATCGAGAGCCGAGCTGCATTTCCTCCCGTTCGTTTTTTTCGACTAAACAACATTATTTTGTTAAATAACGACATGGTGATGTTTTGTAAATGATTACATGTCTCTTATTTAGCACAGAGTATGATATCCGTGACATATGGATCTTAACAAAGTTCCGCTGTACATCCAGCGTACTGTATCTGATTTTATTTCACATGAGCTCCAGTGTGGAACCACACTGCACCCCCTGGTGGATCAATGATCCATTGCAGCTGGCTTAATTATAATTACATTTATTTATCACGGGGGAGGTCTCAAGTCAAGCTGGAGGTTTTCCCTTGAGCGAGGGCAGATCACGTACCAATCACGGCCCTCGCGTTTCAAACCATCTGAAATGAAGCGCTACATCTGTATGAGACAAAATGAGATTTTTTTTTTTTTTAAATCCAGAAAATCACATTGTCTGATTTTTAAAGAATTTATTTGCAAATTATGGTGGAAAATAAATATTTGGTCAATAACAATCTCATTACTTTGTTATATACCCTTTGTTGGCAATGACAGAGGTCAAACGTTTTCTGTAAGTCTTCACAAGGTTTTCACACACTGTTGCTGGTATTTTGGCCCATTCCTCCATGCAGATCTCCTCTAGAGCAGTGATGTTTTGGGGCTGTCGCTGGGCAACACGGACTTTCAACTCCCTCCAAAGATTTTCTATGGGGTTGAGATCTGGAGACTGGCTAGGCCACTCCAGGACCTTGAAATGCTTCTTACGAAGCCACTCCTTCGTTGCCCGGGCTGTGTGTTTGGGATCATTGTCATGCTGAAAGACCCAGCCACATTTCATCTTCAATGCCCTTGCTGATGGAAGGAGGTTGTCACTCAAAATCTCACGATACATGGCCCCATTTATTCTTTCCTTTACACGGATCAGTCGTCCTGGTCCCTTTGCAGAAAAACAGCCCCAAAGCATGATGTTTCCACCCCCATGTTTCACAGTAGGTATGGTGTTCTTTGGATGCAACTCAGCATTCTTTCTCCTCCAAACACGTCTAGTTGAGTTTTTACCAAAAAGTTCTATTTTGGTTTCATCTGACCGACATTCTCCCAATCCTCTTCTGGATCATCTAAATGCTCTCTAGCAAACTTCAGACGGGCCTGGACATGTACTGGCTTAAGCAGGGGGACACGTCTGGCACTGCAGGATTTGAGTCCCTGGCGGCGTAGTGTGTTACTGATGGTAGCCTTTGTTACTTTGGTCCCAGCTCTCTGCAGGTCATTGACTAGGTCCCCCCGTGTGGTTCTGGGATTTTTGCTCACCGTTCTTGTGATCATTTTGACCCCACGGGGTGAGATCTTGCGTGGATCCCCAGATCGAGGGAGATTATCAGTGGTCTTGTATGTCTTCCATTTTCTAATAATTGCTCCCACAGTTGATTTCTTCACACCAAGCTGCTTACCTATTGCAGATTCAGTCTTCCCAGCCTGGTGCAGGTCTACAATTTAGTTTCTGGTGTCCTTTGACAGCTCTTTGGTCTTGGCCATAGTGGAGTTTGGAGTGTGAGTGTTTGAGGTTGTGGACAGGTGTCTTTTATACTGATAACGAGTTCAAACAGGTGCCATTAATACAGTTAACAAGTGGAGGACAGATGAGGCTCTTAAAGAAGAAGTTACAGGTCTGTGAGAGCCAGAAATCTTGTTTGTTTGTAGGTGACCAAATACTTATTTTACCGAGGAATTTACCAATTAATTCATTAAAAATCCTACAATGTGATTTCCTGGATTCTTTCCCCCCATTCTGTCTCTCATAGTGTACCTAGGATGAAAATTACAGGCCTCTCTCATCTTTTTAAGTGGGAGAACTTGCACAATTGGTGGCTGACTAAATACTTTTTTGCCCCACTGTATGTATGTGTATACTGTTATTTCACACACGCTAAATGGAGGAATTATTTCTGATTTGAGTTACATTTTTGAAAGAATAAGCCAGTGAAGTAATCGATTTTGTTTTTTCCACATTTGTTTTCACAGTGATGAAGACGAGTATTGTTAGAAATTAAAATCAATGTTTTAAGGCATGACTTGGTTTGGACGTACCGTCAGCTTAAAAGCTATTTTATTCTGAAAAAAAACGGAAGTTCTCGCACAATCTTAATGCCAAGCTTTTATTCTGAAAATCCTTCATGACGACATCCGGGGCTACCGTCCAGTATTATTAAAGTGGCTATTGAAGCCGTTATAAAGTATTAAATAAAAAGTTATGAAAGAGATAAGGAGGAGAAAAGTCGTGTGGATGTAAGCAATGAATGTAAAATGTCGAAATCCTCTGACGCGATGTCGGACATTGAAGACTAACCCCTAGTTTCCACTGGGTCCGTCTGCGTCGCGTAACGGCTGCGCCGCGGTTTTGGTCCGGCCTCCTCCGGCGTCATACCCTACCGGGCGCGTTTCAGAAGCATTTCAGAAGCGGAGCGTCTTGCCTGCCGGCTCGCAGTTTCAGTTGATTTGAGCATATTTCCTGGACAGACTACTTTGTACAGACTAAGTTAATAATAATTGTAATATCCCAGTTATAAACGACATGAATCAAAGATGTGTTGCTGTATTTTAGTGGTAAAATCATCATAATTATTCTATATATATATAGCCTAATTTACACAGTGCCTGTAAACCGGAGGAGAACGCTGGCATTTCTCCTCCTACTTGAACGATTACGGAGGATAGGGTCTGCAAAATGAGTTTGTGTGTGTGTATATATGCTATATATGCTCTGAACGTTCCACTTCCTGCCTGCCCGACATTACCTTACGGCTGCGTCGCGTCGAAAAATAGACTTCAATCCTATTTCGAGCGGAGCCCAGCGGCGAGACGCTTCTGGGACGCTTCTGAGCCGTAACACGGCGCGTCTGGTGGAATAGCACCCGTTGACTAGAGTGGCCGCGATCCTTCCGGACGCCGTCTGCGGCCGTAACGCGCCGCAGACGGACCCGGTGGAAACTAGGGGTTAGGCGGGGGCCCCCCCTTTCATCACAGCACGAGAGCATATAACAGGGCTCGACAGTAACGGTTGCCAGGTTGCCATTGGCAACCATTCCGAAAAAATGTCAACCACTTCTTGGCCTTTGGTTGCCATCAGTGGCAACCAGTTTTTAACATAAAGAAATAAGGACAGCAAACAGCATAATGTGCACCCCAAACTAGATAAATGTTAATTATTTGTGATATTCAATTATTGTTGTGACCAGTCGGAACCTGATACTTAAGTTGCACGTGCATTGGTGTGATTACGGAGCCAGAAAGCGATGCACGTTTACTCGCGTGCGCGGTGCGCCGTGTGTTTGTTTTACAAAAAATGGCGAAGCAAATTAAGTTGTTTGACTGTGGGGTAAAAAGTTCGGCCAACCCGTCAACATCGCAAATGAATGTTCAAAGTGTTCAACTGATAAAGCCCAAGGTAAACCCGAACGAAAAGCAAAGAGGATATGGGTAAAGTCTTGGGAGGCGAAATATATAAGTACATTCTGCTTAGTGGTCCATTCACTTCCGGTAAAAGTTCCTTCAAAATAAGAGTCCCGATCTTATTACTACCAAAATAAAAGTGCAAAACGAAACTTTACCATAGGAAAAATATTGTCATAAAAATATAATCACTTCTATAAAAAGGTAACACATCTTAAATAGTTAGACATATTAAAGGTAATTTACAGCATTAATAATTAATATCTAATTCTTAACTGTGAAAATGTATTAGTCTGGCCAATCCATGGCCCCGTCTCAGGTCGGTTAAATGAAATCCTTGCTTCCCTCACTTGCATCGTTTCCCTGCGTCTAGTCCCTCCCACCAGGGAAGCATGGAGGGACGCAAGGAAACCACGAGAAGCAGGGAAATGAGTTTTAAGAGCAATGGGACGTCCTTTCCTCCGGAGCGTCACGTGAAGCCACGTCTGTTTGTAATGACGCCGCACAGCAGCTCTGTCCCGGTTGTTTTCACAAACACCCCCGCCACACATTTACTGACACAAACATATGTATCATCTGTTGTAGACCCAAATAAATAAAATCAAATAAGAACTCATTCTCAAAAAAGATAAACGAACAATAGTTTGATTAATATTGATTAGAGTGCACAATAGAAATAAAATAATTGAGAGAAGAAAAAGAGATAATATTATCTATCAAAACCCAGTTAGATTAACATTAATTGGATTGCTCACTTTGTGTGTGTGGATATGTAGCACATTAACATTTTAAGGCGAGACACGGCAGGCAAAAACATCGTTTTTCAAGTACTGGTCAATTTTGAGATTTTGTGCTATTTTGATTCTATAACATGTTTTCTTTCAGGCTTTTGGAAGGAAAACGTACAAAATACACATTTAAGTGTTTATTTTACTATAGTTTGTCTATTTGCGTCTGTAGATTTCTCCTAAATTCACCAAAAGTTAGCATTCTAACGTAACATAAAGTACCGCGGCCGCTGTGTGCACCATGTCAACAGAGATATCGCTGGAAAGCTGTGTCTCTCCTGCACAATCTCATCAGATCCAAATATGGTCATTTCCTTTGTATCAGCAACCAATCGTGAAAGCACAAAGGGGTCTTAAACCAAGAAACGAAATCTCATTGGCTGGTGTCAATTTCTGACAACGTGATTCGTTCAGATGCGTCACGTGGTGTGCTAAAACACTTCCTGGTTAGCTTTCCGCTAGAAATTGAAATCTCAAAATGGCAAAAGAACGGCGAAAAAACATTCACAGAGAAGACGACAACAATTGTCACTTGCACGAAGCAAGGTTATACAAAAAACAAATGACCCCGAACATGAAATACCTTCACGGAGTGCGTCAATGTGCAAGCTATCATCCAAAGAACAGGAGGGTTTAGCTAGCGCCTCACTGCAATCTTTAAAGGTCGTTTTCTCAAAATGAGTTTTTTCTCCTACTCTGAGTTCGAAATTTCAACTTCAGTAGCACGTAGAGACACCAAACCTTCCAGTTATATTCCTAGCAATATTATGAAGGCTTTTACAGAAGGGTTTGTTCATATATCATTCATAGCCTGAATTATACAACATTTTATACCTAAACACATGGCGAAAATGGATATTTTAGGGCTGTTGACAGTATTTTCTGATTTATGGAGTGATAAAGAGAGATATCCAATATCCCTTCAGTAAAAGCCTTAGATACTAATATGACTACAAAATGAAACAAGAATTTTGAACCTGGCTTTATCCAAAGTTCAGATTTCGATTCCTGAAATGTGTTAAAATATGTGCATATTTAATGAGATAATGGATAATTTGCATATTTAAACATGCTATTTCAGAAGACTTGTAATACAAAAGACAATTGCCTTATTGTAAGTAATTAACTGGAGAAATTTCGAGCTGATACCTTTAAGTTAAAAAAATTACCCTATTCACCTGGGGTGTCTCGCCTTAATAGCACTTAGACTGAATGGAAATGACAATAAATGTAAAACGAAAAAAGCGATCATGAAAATGTTTCCAATAAATGAATAAAATGATTTTTTACCACTTTGTTGTTCAGATATATCACATATTTGTAACTAAATGATACATGAATTGAAACAAAACACAGTATAAACTGAGGAGTGAGTCCCGTGAGTTTCATGTATTTTCTTCACTCCGCTGGGAAACTGCTCTCATGTCAAGAAGCATAAGATCAGTGCATGCGCTGCATCGTCCAATCAGTGAGCGATACACAGTAAGGGGGCAGGGCGAGTGTTTGAGGATTTCATCGGAGGATGGTCTGGTGGTTCCTCGGTTATTGCTCCTCCATTATCGCTCCTCGATCCTCCGGCAGAAATAAGAGTCATGGGACGGTACTCAAGATGGCGCAGACAAATCAACTTCCGGTGAGACTGAGGAGCGAGGAAATGAAAATAGTCGACCTGAGACGGGGCCCAAGACTTCATTGCTGAAGGGCCAATGGAGTTATGGTGGGGATCAGCACAAAGGTCAAGAAAACCCAAATTTGAAAGGGAGACAACGGATGACCAAGAAACTAGTGACTTGCTCAATTCATTTGTGAGGGATCTGTGAAGAACATGACAACAGCTGCAGTACTGGTATTGTGTATACCAGCAATTGAGGGTGGACAAGTTTACTACCACTTAAGTTTCAAATAATTGTGTTAATTACTTATTGTGTTAGAAATTAAAATCAATGTTTTGATAGCATAATGTACCTTAAAACATACCGTTAGTTTAAATGCTGTTTTATACTGAAAAAACAGAAGTTCCTGTGCATAACCAGTTGTTAAGCTTTTATTCTGAAAATCCTTCATCTCCGGTTAGCATTTAGCATGAGGCTAATATACCATTTACTATAGAGGTGAATTTAGCAGCGATATGATATGATGTTGCACACCGAAACCTACTGATTTCAACACTACAACGTCGACACCGAAACCTACTGATTTCAACACTACAACTATAGACGTCGAGATATTATTACTGTTGAATATTAAATGAAGGTACAGTTTATTTGAGTACGTTATTGTTTACAGATGTGGGTAGCATGTGACAACTTCCGGAACTACCGGAAACCAAACTGCCGTGAAGTATTTCCTGTATTTTTTGGAGTATTGATTACAGCGTTTAGAATGTGTTAAATGAAAATTCATGAAAGAGTTAAGGAAGAGAAAAGGCGTGTTTAGATATATATTGAAGGTACAATGTCTGTATCCTCTGATATGCAAAACAACGGACATTAAGACGTGGAGAGCCGGCCCGCTGGGAGGAGCCAGCAGAGGATATAAAAACAGCGGGACCTGAGGGGTTCGGCCTCTTTCTTCACCTGCGAGACCCAGAGACACAGCTGTTTTTCTGTCGAACAATATTCTGTTTGTAACATAACCGCTCCTTTATTTTTAATTAAAGTACCAATTTGACACCATCTCAGAGACTCCATTTAGTCTCCTTTTTAAGCTTCTCTCCTGGACGCGAGAATAACCAACACGGTTTACAATTGTAAAGCATTTGAACCACATGTTCATTATTAAGTTGATGTATAACTGTATAGTATCTTAATTATTTAAAATATAAGGTGACTAAAAATGGCAACCGTATTTTCAGCTTTGGCAACCAAAAGCTGATGCCTGGTTGCCAGCCTGGCAACCACTTTTAAAAGTTAGCGTTGAGCCCTGATATAAGGAGGCACCAGCAGCAGCCACACCAAGACAACACCGGCTTTTGTCTCTTCTTTACCTTCTGCTTGTTCTATTACCACGTTACTAAATTAAAGTACCCATTTGAACCTTATGCCAGAGACTCTATTGGTCTCTTTATTTTAAGTTTCTTTCCTGGGAGCGAGAGGAGCATCACTATTTTCTTCAGTATCAAATGGCTTCTGGATCACAGCCATCAACATCTGCCTCATCCGAGCTACGACGTGCATCAGATCAGCATACAGTTGCCCCAGAGCCATCAACATCCAAGCTACGCCGCCGGATGTCTGCACCAGTACTAACTCAGCCTCCCTCTGCATCTTTTGATTCAGTGGACAGACTGTCAGGAGGAAAGTGAAACGGGCTGGTGTGTGGCAGACTAAGATTGTTACCGTTCCTGACGCTGTGGTGGACTACAACAGAAGCATGGGCGGCGTGGATGTGTCCGATGCTTTGATTGGGTACTACAACGTTCATCACAAAACCATGAAATGGTACAGGACTTTTTTTACCATTTTCTGGACATTGCAGTGGTGAACAGCTTCCTTCTCCACAAGAAGCTCCACAAGATGAGGGGTGACACCGGCAGGATGAAGCCACACACCCAGAAGTCCTTCAGGGAGCAGCTTGCCAGTGTTTACAAAAAAAATGCTTGTGGTTTTATTTCAGTTTTAGTGTAATTTTATTGTATAGTGTGTTATTTTTGGAATAAATCTGCTCCTGTTGGAGACAAATGTATCCTATGTTTCCTACTTTCTATTGTGTAAGTAAACCTTCCTAGAAGTGTCGGGTGATAAACATGTAAGGACTGTGGCAAAGTCCACACACAGATACACACCATTTACATTTAAAAAAAGAAATGTAATTTAAATTATTAATTTTTTTAAATAAAAAAAAAAAAAAAAAACACTTGTATTTGGATGGAATGATTACCTATAGTGATAATAAAATTATTTTTACAGTATGGTACCTGAAAAAGGTCAAATGGCACTGATGGTATCCAAATGTGCCCAAAGGTCAGTCACTTTTTTTTGCTAAAAAGGTCAAATTTCACTTGTTTTGCCTCAATCTTGATACAGGGTAGTTATATGTTATACTGTGGATTCCTAAAGCTTTTAGTCTACCATCCCATCATTCAAGGGTGGTTTTCACTATAAGTAATGTTTTTTTTTTAGGCGCAGGTAAGAATTTACCTTTTTTTACTGTGTTCCATCTGAATTTACTTTGACACAGAAACATCTATATTGAGACTGACACCTATACATCCAACTCACAGGTTTATCATTACTTTGAGAAAAAAGATTATTAATTTAACCCTTTTAGAAGGGAAGATATGGTCATTTGTTCTGGGAATATCATTTTCGAGCCTGAGACCTGAAAAACAGGCTCAGGGCTTAACAGGTTAATACATGTTTTGAATTATGAATACTGGACATAGTAAGCTTAAAAACATTTTAGTGACCATTGTAAGTGACAAATACATATTATAATTTGAGACCCCCCTCAAATGTAGCTGTTGAGGCTTTCAGGTGGGCTCAGATGTTAATCAGAGGGGTCGAGCTCTCCCGGACCCCCCCGTATTTCGCACACTGGTCAGGAGGTTTAGATCAGCTGGGCACAGACTCTGGAGGCATGAGGAAACAGAGGAATACTTCATTTTGGGAAACATGTTTACTATCATTCTTACTTAGAGAAAGATGGGAGGATTTAAAGAATTCTCATATCCTTTATATGTAGTCAGGATAGATGAAGAGTGGAAGCATGGAGGAACAGTCTCTGTCTAAAGTTTAAAAATAATACATACAAAGCTCAATATTTAACGTATTTTATTTGTACATTTTTGCATTATTTCAATGTCCAACAACAACCAACCATTTCATATATTTATTTGAGGTGGTTTTCTTACATCATCACAAATGCATGCAACTCTTTTCAAACCCAGATAATTTCTGTAATAAGAATTAACAGTGAATGTTTTGTCGTATACCTTTGAGTGTGTGTCACCTTTGTGGTGATGCAGGAAGCAGATTTAATTATTCAAAATCAAAAGAAATATATTATTGAGCAGCAAGTGAGAAACACGTGAATGCATAGTGTAGTAATAGTATTAATATTATTAAACATATACTGAAATGTGTGATACCTTTACATTAGGTACTTTTCACTTTAATATGTTGATGCCAATACTTTAAGTTGAGTAAGATGTTGAATGAGGGCACTGACAGTGGAGAAAAGTTTAGAGTGGCTCCGTATGGCTATTCCAACTACTCTCAAACAACCCCCCCCCCCCCCCTCTGACCCCTTCAACCAACACATGGGTCCCTGGTCCCTCTACTGGGGACCCTGGCCAACTGTTGGTCAGGGATTTGAGAGAAGTGAATCTTATATTTCCATCTGGCCCTCTGTTCCTTCCTCTCATATGGTGCTTCTATGTCTATATTCATGTATGATTGTACATATGTATGACAGCTTTTGCAGTTTCCACACCAGAATGAGTCACATATCATCTGTGAACAAAACTCTGGATCCCTGCCAGCTCGAGGGCAGCTGCACTGACGCTGGCCTCAGATTTGACCCCTCTGTGGGGGGGAGAGAGGCAAGTATTAGCTCCCATGTGGCGACCATTGGTGGAAAACATATACAGATATAATACTTAAAGAGCCTGTGACACGAGTTTCCCCCATCATCCAAACCCATCAATGTGAGTAAATATTGTCCCCTTGAAAACCGTTACTGAACTGATTTTGGATATTTGTACTTTGATAACCATTAATCTGCCCTTCAATGTTGACAATTTTCTGGATCTTCTCGGGGATTCTTCAAGTCCCGCCAAATTATGTGTGACGTCATTGCGGGCACAGCGCTCCAGCTGCACCGTTCAGGATCCCAGCATCTGCATGTAAATGCACGATGGTGCACACAGCAGCAAGCTCAGACAGCGATGACAGTTTAATTTTGAACGTGTCTCAGAGCTCATATGAGGCTGTTGGAGCAAACACAGTAGTGGTGGCTTAACCTCTTAAGCCCGAGGGTCCCCCCAGTGGACCCCCCCCACAGTTTTTTTACGAGACTATGTCTCAGGGCTTCTTAACATTTATGAAACTATTAATGTTCCATACCCTTTTAACGCTAAGAAACTCCGCTAACTGATAATGTGAACCATTTTTAGCTAAAAGAAACACAAGAGTAATACCAAGCCTTTGAATTAGCATGGAGCGAAAAAATGCAAACTAATGCTAACGGATTTTGCACAGCACTCACGGTAGAAATGCCCTTATTACTTATCGTAACTGCACAAACAAGATATACGATTTAAAGTTTGCAGTTTTATTGCTTATAGATTATCAGAACATTTCAAAGGGGACACAGCCCCATTGGATATTAACCTATGGATTAACTACATCATCGTTTTAATGCCATTGAAGACCAGTTTAGACCAGACAAAGAGGAAGGTAAGCCATTAGCCTAGCGCATGCTAGTACCTAGCGCCACTTGTTTTGATGTACGTTTTTGTTGATAACGTCGCAAGTTTGTATCTTTCAGTGTTGAGGTGGGCACCGTTAGATTCTGTGTCTTTACGATCAAAAACGATGTGTTGGATGTGCAGCTAGGATAAGTAGTAAGGGAGCTAGGATAAGTAATAAGGGAGCTAGGAGTGATTTTCGGTGCAGTAATAGGTTAGCATTTTTCGCTCGGGGCTAATTCAGATGCTCACTGTTAGCATTGTGGTTTTTTTGAAAAAATAAATGAAAAAGATCAGTTAAATGAGTTTTTCCCCGTTATATGGATATAAAATATTCATAGTTTATTAAATAGTAAGGTTCCTTAGACGTTGTTTCCTGCAAATGACGCGATTTCGGTCCGTGGGGCCTATAAGTGCTATATAAATAAAATTGCCTTGCCTAAGAGGATAACAGAGTATGTTCTTATATTTTATTTTTATTTTTTTTCACAACAGTTGTATTTGGATGGAATGAATACCTATAGTGAAAATTCAAAGTAATAAAATGATTTTTACAGTGAAAAAGTTCAAATGGAACTGATGGTTCCCAAATTACCCAGAGGTGAGTCCGCCTGGACTTTATTTTTCTAAACCTCTCTAAAAAGGTCAAATTTCACTTGTTTTGCATCAATCTTGATACAGGGTACTTATTATATGTTATAGTTTGGATTCCTAAAGCTTTTAGTCTACTAACCCATCATTCAAGGGTGGTTTTTACTATAAGTAATGGGTATTTTTTAGGCGGACATTAGAATTTACATGTTTTTACTATGTTCCATCTGAATTTACTTTAAAATAAAAACATCTATATTGATTCTGACACTTCTACATCCAACTCACAGGTTTATCATTACTTTGAGAGAAAAGATTATTAATTTACCCCTTTTAGAAGTGAAGATATAGTCTTTGTTGTGTTAGTGGCATTTTCGAGCCTGAAACCTGAAAAACAGGCTCAGGGCTTAAGAGGTTAAAGCCCACCTCTGCTCCGCGCCGTTCGTTAGATGAGCCTGGTCAGATTAATAAGAGAAGGAGTTCAAAACACCGGCATAAAAGTTATAACAATAATCTGATTTTAATGGTAAAAAACACCAATACAAATTACAGAGTACTCTGGACTCCCAGCTCTACTGCTGTGCGATACAGGTATCGGGACCAGCCAGTCAGAAACAAGGGGGGCATTTTGCATGAATAAACAACAGTATATATGGACATTTTTGGGGCGGAGATGTGGGTCGGCTCTTCCGTCCCATTTTACTCCTAAGTGAAGCGTGAGAGCCTCGGAACTAGTCAAGGTCAGAATCACTTTTTATCTTCCACCTAACTTCACTCCTTTACTTTCCCAGGGAAGATTTCACACAAACTATTCTTTCCCAAAACAATCAAACATTGTACACAGATATATTGGTGCTTGAGATTATACTGGCCCCAGGAAGAACTTTGAATAAGAACATGTGCATGTGCTGGTGGGGAAAGTGTATGTGTGTGTGTGTGCTGATATCTGGGTCAGTGAGTGTATGATAGAAGGTTTATATATATAGGATTACTTTAAAACAGTCCCAAATAATACATGTTCACTTCAATACAGTTCAAGATAATACCTGTTTACTTTAATACAGTTTAGAACAATATCTGTTTACTTTAAGGCTGAAGTATCGGTTTATGTTGTATCTGTTAGAAGTTTAGGAATTAGGTGCGTCAATATGGGCGATCATACTTCATGTAGCCAGTGGTGGAATGGGACTAAAAATCATCCCGGGACTCTCGACCGGCCCACTTCGGTACCGCTAGTAAATTGTCAACGGGGGGAGTGGGGGATGTCAGGGGCGGCGGGTGCTGTAGGCTAGGGAAGGCTAAACCTTCCCAAATATGTGTGTCACTGCATCCTCGTAAAATACAAATATAATGTATAATGTCTGTGTCTTTGACATTAGCGCTGCTAGCCACCTGTGCCCTGTACTACGAAGCCAGTTCAACATACCCTGGATATGTTTGAGTAACAAACAAACTAACAACAAACTAACAAACGTGATCTCGCTAAACGGTCCTACGACGCTGGTTATCAACTCGGTAAATCAAGCCAGGGGTTCTCTCACCAGCTGAGAGCGCGTTCACGTGAAAGGGGCGGGGTTAGCTACATTTGACCAATCACAAACAGGGACACTGTGTACTGACAAATATGAGCTTTAAACATCCATGACCAGAGTTGGGTGTAACGCGTTACAAAGTAACGCGTTGTTGGTAACGCGCTACTTTTATAATTCAGTAATCACACTACAGTTACTAACATTGCCCCGACACGCGTTACTTCGTTACTAAAATCAGTCATAATCAATCCTCAACAAACACCTGCAAAGAACACATGCTAAGGTGAAGCTAACGCACAGCTATTTGTTGTTTGTTTATTTCACGTAGTCTGTTCTTCTTCTCTGTTTTCCGGTTGTTGCCTGTTTTGAATGACGAATACATACTACCGCCGCCTGCTGGTAAGGAGAGTTATTGCCTCTCACGCATGCGCTGTTCGTAGGTGCTCGGCTGAAGTCTTTGCGGTGTGCTCCAGTCTGGTTCCAGTGCAACACATGGCCAACACGCAGGAGAACACGCCGACGCAACAGCGTGAGCAGAGATAGACTGCGCAAAATATACAGATAGCAGGAGACAGAGGACAGCCATGGTCAGATAGGAAAGCATTCAGGAGCTATCTGGATCAGTCTTATGCGACAATGGAAACTGAACTAAAGAGAACATTTGAAACTTTAGCAGTCTGCGTGATCTGCCTGCAGGGAGGGGCGGGCCGGCCCTGCGAGTAAAGTAACGAGTAAAGTAACGAGTAAAGTAACGAGTTACTTTATGTAGAGAGTAACGAAGTAGTGTAATATATTACTTTTTTTTAAAGTAATACGTAATATATTACTTTTTTTTAGTAACGACCCCATCTCTGTCCATGACTTAAACATATAATCCAGGATACAAGCCACAGAGTTGCACCTGCAAGGTGAATATAGAACAACTGGTTAAAAAATAAATAAACTACCGAGTGTTTGAAAGCGTATAGTTTTATGATATCACTGTCCCATCTAAGACACGAGTGGATCTGACTTTAATTACATTTGACTCGAGTGTTTCGTCAACATAATGTGTTGCTTAAAATAATACTGCATACAGTATGTGATACTGTAAGTGTTGCACGGCCAGATATGACTCAGATGAGGAAATATATGATATATTATGATATTATATGATCGATGATCTGATTGATGATGTAATATGAATGATAAGTGCGACACGTCGGCGTCTTCTCTGCATACGGCAGTTTAAACTGTATTTCCTTTATCCTGTAATATGACTTGAGAGATTTAAACTCCGCACACTGAGTTGATTTCTTTTCTATAGACGCCGGAGGCGGGCAGCGTCAGGTAACAAAAGTTATTTAGCCTTCCCAAACCTGAGCCTCACGCGCCGCCTATGGGGGATGTGCTAGTGACTTATCCGACCGGCCCACTTGCTTCGGTACCGGCCCATCGGGATTCGTCCCGATGGCCAGTCCGCCACTGCACCCAGCCCAGCCCACGTAAACTGTCAACGGGGGGAGCCTCGCTACGGGGGAGCCTCGCTGCGGGGAAACGGTGGACCTAGTGTCCCGATCGGAGTGGGAATAATAATAATAATAATAATCTGTGCATTTTATCCATTAATTTCTCCAACATTGTGGTAAAAAAAACACGTTTAATCCATGTTGGTGTACTACAACTACAAAAAGCATCGGTTTGTTTTTTCATCAGGAAATGCAGACCGGCTCAAACAAACAATTTTTAATCATCATCCTCACGATCATTTAATGTATCATATGTTCGCCGAATTGACATGAAAGCACTAATAAATGTAGTTTCATCCACTTGAGTTTACAACTACAAAAATAATCGATTTGTTTTTATATCACATCCTACGGGAGGAAATTCAGCAGCTCTCACTACCGATTTGTAATCCTAATTTAATCATCATCTTCACCACGATCATTTATGTTTATGTTCGCCGAATTGACATGAAAGCACTGACAAATATGAATATACTGTAGTCAACTTCATTACAACGTTATTAACGTGCCTAAACTCAGTAATTCACAATTTCTACGCATGACAACACACTTTGTCCGTGTTTGGCTCTCACGCTGCACAGTGAAGCGTTCCCGCATTGACGTCACTTCCGACTTCCCCCAAACTGAGTCGAAGGAATTTCCCCGCGACGTTCGAAATTATTGATATTTATCGGAACGGTATCGCACCTTCTTTTTTAAACTGACGGTTCGAGATGACTAGTAGCCCAATATTTCATTGCACAACAGTTGTTGGGATGCTGTCACAGGCTAAGACCAAAGGACCAAAAATAAAAGTCATGTCATAAATTCTTAATCTAGTGTTTCAGGCGGGGGGGGGGGGGGGGGGGGGTGTAGTGTGTGGGAGAGAAACTCCCTCTGGAGGGGACAGCCTTTGCAGACCATGTACATTACATTACATTACATTATTACATTACATTACATTGCATTTAGCTGACGCTTTTATCCAAAGCGACTTAAAATAAGTACTTTCGACCAGAAAGACACAACCTTGAAGAAAACAGAATCATATAAGTACATCAGGTTTCATCGAGCCAAACATTTCAAGTGCTACTCAACTGGCTATAGATAAGCCAGTCCTTTATTAGTATATAAGTGCTCTGTTAGCAGTTCTTTGTTAGTAATTCTATCGCTCGAGGTGGAGTCGAAAGAGATGAGTTTTCAGTCTGCGCCGGAAGGTGTGTAAGCTTTCTGCTGTCCTGATGTCAATGGGGAGCTCATTCCACCATTTTGGAGCCAGGATAGCAAACCCACGTGTTTCTGCTGATGGGAACTTGGGTCCCCCTCGTAGCGAGGGTGCAGCGAGTCGTTTGGCTGATGCAGAGCGTAGTGCACGCGCTGGGGTGTACAGTTTAACCATGTGCTGGATGTAGGAAGGGCCAGATCCATTCGCAGCATGGTACGCAAGTACCATTGTCTTGAAGTGGATTCTAGCAGTTACCGGAAGCCAGTGAAGGGAGCGGAGGAGCGGAGTGGTGTGGGAAAATTTTGGAAGGTTGAAGACAAGACGAGCAGCTGCATTCTGGATGAGCTGCAGAGGTCGGATGGCACATGCAGGTAGACCAGCCAGGAGGGAGTTGCAGTAGTCTAGGCGTGAGGTGACGAGAGGTGATGTACACCCCACAAAACATAATAGGACCCCTTTAGTTAAAATATAAAACAAGATATTTCTACATATTAAAGGCTTTCTTTGCCGTGACACAGAGAATCATCACCAGTCCTGCAGTTATGCCTCGTTTTAATCTGCTCTGCTGGAGGCGCGAAAAGGCAACTGTTTGCGAACATACTCTTCACAACAACTTATTCAAGCTTTAAATGTCAATGTTGTGTTTAAAGCTCCACTGCCCCCACATGGACAAGAAATCCATTGATGCAGATGTAAAGTGGCACTGAGTTTTTAGGAGCACAAAAATAAGTCCACATGTCAGAAATCAGAATCAGAAACAGGTTTATTGCCAGGTAGGTTCACATGTACGAGGAAATCGACTAGGTGTCGTGGTGCATACATAAAAATAAAATTTAAAAAGAGCACAGATAGCGAACTATATTAAGAACACTGTAATGTAAGCTGCACATTATCGCTTCTCTATTTAAACATCCAGCAGACACATCAGCTTTTATTTGGAGTCTTTGTTTCCGTCCACAAGCCAACATTTATATTGCAGCTTTGAGTGCAGTGTTTAAGTAAATGTATTTAGTTACATTCCAGCAGATATCTGCTTTCTTCCACAATAGCTGCCTGACTTTCAGCTCACACAAAAAGAAAGAAAAACAAAGGCAGTGCATCTGTCTGTATTCCTCTCTATATTTCATTCTGTCCTTTTTGTTTTGTACACTCTTCTACTGTCAGACAGCAGAGATGCATATATGTATTGCATGAATCAGTCTAATGCAGAAATTAAATCTTTTTTATGGTTGCCACAGACATACCTTGCCTACTTTTTACATCAGCTGTAATGCATGGCTTGTCAAAGAGACACACACACACAAAGATTGCAATGTTTTTCTGGAGTGTTGTGCTGAGATGAGAAAACAGGAAATTGGTAGCGTCTCGTTCCCTTCTGCCAAGCTTCAACTGCTAATTGAGCATATGCTTTCCCCCATAGTTCCTCATTAGAGAGGGAGGAAGGGGGGAGACAGGGGGACACGGGCTGAGGAGAGCACCAGGAAAGAGACTGGGAAAGAAGTGATTGAGAGACAGAGGGAGAGGAAGAGAAAATAAATGATGGCAGGGGAAAGAAATAAAAGTGAGTTGTGAATCTGCCTTCAGGTGGTAAACTCTGCTGTGAAGCCCTGTGGCGCTGGTGAGGCCCCCCCCCTCAAGCCAAGCTGACTGTCAGTCCTATCAGGGCACCGCAGGCTATGACACACACACATAACAATATTCAGCAAATTCAAGCCCTTGTTCCTGAAACACAGGAGTAGCATTCCTCCTCATAGCACCACCTGTTCTTGCACTTGTTTTTTGTATGTCTACCTTTTTTTTATTTATTAATTGAGCCTGAAGGTTTATTACTCACCTGGAAAATAGTTGGACCAAAAGCTTGTTATCACACGTTTTCTGGAGCTGTCAGCCACATGTTGTTGTTGCCATCAACGTGTTAGGTGGGAATCATCCAGTCATGTGACACCAGTGCCCTGTACTACGAATCCAGTCCAACAGACCCTGGATATTTTTGAGTTATCTGGTTTAACTAACCCTAACAAACAAGATCTCGCTAAGCGGTCCTACGACGCTGGTTATCAACTCAGTAACTCAAGCCAGGGTTTCTCTGTCCGGCTGAGAGCACGTTCACGTGAAAGGAGCAGGGTTAGCAACATTTGACCAATCACAAACATGGAGAAGCGTACTGACAGCGCAGCGTCATACTTCATGAATGAAAAGTAAACTATCATGTTAGACAAATATGAAGAAGTTCAACTTTAAACATCCATGACTTAAACACTTTATCCAGGATAAAAGCCACATAGCTGCACCTGCAAGGTGAATACAGAACAGCTGGTAAAAGACAAAGTGTTTGAATGCGTACATGAACAGTTTTATGATATCACTGCCCCCCGTCTAAGACGTGAGTGGATCTGACTTTAATTACATTTGACTCGAGTGTTTCGTCAACTTAATGTGTTGCTTAAAATAATACTTCAATAATACTTCTGCATACAGTATGTGACACTGTAAGTGTTGCACGGCCAGATACGTCTCAAGAAGCTGACTCAGATAAGGAAATATATGATACATTATGATGTGATATGATGTGTAATGTCTGCATTCACAGTGCCGCAGACTGTACGTAATGTTACTTTGATCCAGTTACTTATGTTGTGGCAGATATTTAAGTAAGCTTTCTTAACGCTAATGTTATAATACTCAGATTGCTCTGAAGATGGGAGGTGATATTCTATTCATTTTCACGTTTGCAATGGCCGTTTAAACTGTATTTCCAATATGACTTGATAGATTTAAACTCCGCACACTGAGCTCTGATTGGTCAGCAGGCGGTGCTTTCACTGAGTTCCGGAGCAGATTTGGTGTTCAGCATAAGTTACCATAAGATCTACCCCGGTAAGAAGTGAACCAGCGTCGTAGGACCGGAAACCCAGAGTTAACCCTGAAGTTACCTCGCTAACCGAAAATCCTGCTTCGTAGTACAGGGCACAGGTGGATTACACCTCTTATTGTCTTATTGCATCACATGATTACATCTGTACCATCTCAATGAAAGCTCCAGTAAGTAGATCATGGTTAAACACTGTACACTGTATATTAGCGTTATGATGCTTGACCCAAACAATGTCAGGTACCATCATTTTGGTGTATGTTTGTGTTGAGAAATGTTCAAATGCAACTTACTCTCTGACCTTAAAAGTATGTGTTACAGGTATATACACATCACTCAGTGGGAAAAGGTAGAAACAGAGTTGCAGCTTTAGCCTGGCATGCTAACGGTTTGATAACATTTTCTAAGTCAAGTATAAACTCTAATCTTTCTTTGGGTTTGAGTCCGTACAAACCTCTACAGCGCATTCATATTTCCTGCATATCTTCTTTAACCTGTATCACCATGATGATGACATGTTATGAACCAACAGTTGGATTGTCATAAATGTGGTTCATATTCCCATGTTCCACTTAGTAAAACGCACCTTGGTGATCCTCTTATTTTTCATCTTGTGAAGCCTGTATATGGCCGTCCTGCTACATCTCCTACAACCCTGTTTGAAAAGCTTAAGCTGATCTGAAGGCTCTCAAATTACTTAAATCTCCCTAAATCATAGAAGGCTCAGGATGAGGAATTTTTAATCTGCACCCCCCCCCCCCACAGGCCAGAGCTCCCACTGCCATAACAAACATCCTCTCTATCCCTGTTCATCTTTTCACTGTGGATTGTGTTTGTCATCATCTAACCTCCATTGTTTTCAGCCCACATTGTGAGGATATACAGGAGCGGGAGATAAACATTGGTTTACAGAATCAAAGGTTTCACTTAGTGATGTGATGTCAACAAAATGACGCTTATCCTTATGTAATACATGTTACTTGTTAGATGCTTTTATCCAAAGCGACTTACATACTCAATACTGCGGCCAATACCCGTAGGAGCAATTTGGGGTGAAGTGTCTCAGGGACACAACGACATGCTGACTGTAGTGGGGTTTGAACCTGTGCTCCCATGATCCGAACACCAACGCACTAACCCACTGCGCCACAGCCTCCCTTATGTCACCCCTGGGAGTAAATGAAAACTGGATGTTAGTGCTAACAGAAAGCTTTTTCGACGTATAAATATACATGTGTAAGGGCAGCAGCCGTATATCTCATAGTGTTGGAGTCTACAAAACTAGTAAGAATCTGTGCATGACATTTGCCAAGGGAAGGACAAAACATCTCGGAGCATTTCACTGGTTTGAGTTCTGCAAGAAATGTGTTGGATTTTCTTAAAGCTCACTCTGGTGAAACATCTCTAATGATACACAGTGACCTAACACTCCAGGCTGGAATGTGTGCATAGCTTAACGCCACATGTTGTTTTGTGCAGGGAAATTAGAAGCATACTTGGTGGTGCTTATTTTTACATTGGCTATAAAAAGACACTTTTTTCGACTCCCTGTTGCTGCTGGCAAGTTGACTCGCTCTAGAAGCATCAAGCATGAGAGAGAGAAGAGGAGTTGCATCAGTCCTTAAATCAGGTTTGGAGAGAAGCAAGCAGAGAATGAACCAACAAAGAAAGGGAAAGACAGGGGGAAAAGATGAGGGGACACCAGATAAGGGAATAACAAAGGAGGACAAATACTCAACAGTTCTAAATTAAGTTGTGTGAAACACTGACATGTGAGAGCGTTCATCATCACACAGGACACACACTGAAAACACACCCCAGACATGACCTCCCTGCATCTCCTTTATAACATTACATTACATTATAAAAAAGATTTGTTTTCTTTATTACGTTTTAAAAAATACTGTGTTGCTTCAGTGATAATATTGAATCAAGACAGTTTTCTCTTTGTGAATCACAGAGTTAAAAAAACATGTAACAACCAACATGATTTATTTATGTAATATAATGAGAATAAATAGGGGTCATAAAGGCGGACCTTTACTTTGGGGTCGACATGTACTTTACCAGCGCCAAATTTGGCATCTGTCATAAATAGTGACAAAATAGTTATCTCCTTATGGAAGATTTGTAAAACACTTATAGTCATTTATCCTCTTCTATCATTATTCAAACAAAAACTAAAGTAGTCAAATTTGAACAGTTTTCAGTTCTATGAACGTTGACTGTAAAGGATGCAGAATTTGAACATTTAACTCCAAAATCTAAATGAATCTTATTCAATTCCTTATGTTTCTTTATAAAAAATATGCTATATGCCGTGTTCTAGTGATTTGAGAGGAGGGGCCTGTCGGGGGTCCGGCCGGTGAAGCAGAGCAGAAAAAGGAGTCCCTGCGGACGCAAAACACACCACTGTCACTGCAATCATTCCAACAGTGTGAACTTGGCTTCAGTGACCAAAGTCTGACCAGGGGGGTCTCCAGAGAGAGCAGGCTGTGGAGAAGACTGGTGTGGGGGGGGGGTCTGAGAGGAAGTGTGTGGTGCCTTTGGAGATGCCATTCTCTGAGCAGCTGGTGCCCTGGCAGGATTATGTACAGAAGAGAAGCCACACTGACAGAGAAAGATGGAGGGCATCAAACACCCACACAGCCATGCCCCCCCATCACATTCTTCCTCGCTCGGGGTAAACAGTACAATAAAAACTGTACCAGAGATAGCAGTGATGCTCGCGATGATGCCAATGCCCCCCCCCCCCACCATCTGATATTGACTAAACAGGGGCTCCACTGAGAGCAGCTCTCATGGGGCTCCGTGTGAAGGCTCTGTGTAAATGCAGACCGTGGGGGCATTCACAGTGAAATACATTTGAAAATGAGACCTTCTCTTAGTAGATGCAAAAGCACTTTATCGATTATAATTTATGAACTATGTTTTTCCATTAGAAAGCCATTTTGACCACTGACGTGACTCAAACTCAGATTAGGCTGCAGTAGTTATAAAAAACAAAGATAACATTGGTGATAAACTACATAACGATAATGACCTATTTTAAATTCGCAAACTTCGTCCATCACTATTCAACATCTGGCCTTATCAAACTGTAGTACATAGCATACAGCAGCAGAGATCATGCCTTTGACAGCTCTCTACAGATGTAGCACTCCAGATAGGACTCCACCCAGTGGATTCCAACCAAAAACCCAGCGGATCCCAGTGGCTGGGAGATTAAAGCCCTCCCACTATTTCCTAAGAGGGCGTTGCCAAATTTCCCCATTTGTTCAATTTCAGGATTTAACCATGAGATGGCGCTTCATTCACAAATAAACAAAGACAACTGGGTGTTGTAGACCTTAGTTTGTTTGCAATGTTTGCAGCTCTGCAGTTGTGTTTGCTGAATACTGTAGCATGTAATCACTTATTTGTTATGGTTTTCACAAGCTACTATAACGAAAAAACATCAATATTTTAGATCAAATACAATATATCTAATCTTATTATCTTAATTGTATTTCAATAATATATAGTCTTTATATATTAAATAATCATAATAATAATGTAAATGTTTATACTTCTTTATTTTTTATGCTCATACTTTTACCTTTACAATAGTTTGCTTTAATATGCAGTATATTTTGTGTTATATTGTTGTGGTGTACACAGTACAGTAGATCAAAGTAAATCAACTCATACATTATCATGTATTATACAGTAATGTGTTGTATTATTAAGTAATATCATACATTAACCCCATTATAGCAGATGCCACATTGAATGGAATGTGTGAAAACACATTTATGCATCAATAATTACAATGGAGTATTTCTAAATATAAGTTGGACAAATACTTAATACTAATAACATAATGATTCATTTTACTTTCAGATGATAATACTTTTCACTTGGGCAATTGACAATTTTGAATGCAGGACATTTACTTCTAACACATATTTTTACCTAGGTAAATAAACGGAATACTTCTTCTACCTCTGATTTTAACTTGTCACTGTTTATAAAACTTTAATTAAATGTTTGATATTTCCAGAGACCCTTTCAGACCGGCAATGCTGCCCTGCATGTAATTCCGATTGTCAATTATTTGAAACAAAGAGTCCGCAACATAGGCTACTATCTCTTGTGAACAGAGGGGGGATGGTAGAGCTTTGTCACACGGATGATGGCCGACAGACCCTTTAAGGGTTAATGAATAGTGGATAGGAAAATTCAAAAGTAAATTGATGTATAATAAGAACAACAACTACTGTAAACCCAGCGCCGTATTCTATCTAGATACTTTGCACCGTGCTCCCACTTGTTGTACCTGGCAGAGCAAGAAACAATCCAGCCTTTTATATAAACTAGTTTAAAACATATCTAAATAAATATGTGTATCCAGCGTACCATCTTCCCTTGTCGTACATAGAACATGATTGACCCCCCAAAGAGTCCTGAAAGCAGTCAGGTTGTTGGTCACACTGTAAAAGGCATGTTCTACTTTTAGCCGAGCAACCACCAAACCCTTCACACTCTGAAAAACATCTGTCCAGCCCTGCCCCAGCATCTGGTTCTTCCTGGTCCTCCAAATTGCTAGCTTAGCAGTTGCAAAAATAGCATTAATCAGAGAGAGAGTTACTCCTCTTTTTGCCACATATCTAGGCCCATATACAAAGAGTGGAAGTGAATGCACCTCCCCTAACCCTTCCACCCATCCTTTCAGTAGCCCAAATTAGCCTGCTAGCCACGTGCAAGAAACTACCAGGTGCTCAACTGTTTCACTCTGCTGGCAAAAAGGGCACTCGTCCCCAGCACTTGGATCAAGGTGAGCTCGGTGTCTGTTTGTAGCTAAAGCTCCATGTATAATCCTCCACTGGAGGTCAGCCATCCGTTTTTTCAACAGGACGCTTATACAGGAACAGAAACAGGGGCCGTAGCTCCGGTAGCTCCCCGCACGGGCCTAGCAACCCCGCTGGTTCCCTCTCCACTCTCATTCACAATGTTTCCTTCCAATAGAAGTGCTGCTATCAGTCTCTGCGGACAAGCAATCTTCTTGTGCCCCACATCACCACAACCAAAACACTTGACACTGCCAGCACTCGCATACACCATGTAGAAACCTTCCTCATATTTGAGTGTGTGTGTGTGTGTATCAAATCAAGTTTTATTTATATAGCACATTTATAAACGATTTTTGGTCGAGCCAAAGTGCTGTACATATAATAAAATAGCCTACAGTAGAGACACTTTACAGCAAATACAACAGCACAGATTGTTCAGAATATCAGTATGAGAAAAACGACACCCTCTATCCTTAGACCCTCACATCGTACAAGGAAAAACTTCCAGAGAAAACCCAGTTTAAAGGGAAAAAAATGGGAGAAACCTCAGGGAGAGCAACAGAGGAGGGATCCCTCTCCCAGGACGGACAGACGTGCAATAGATGCCGTGTGTAAATCGAAGAGATAATACATTTTACAGCATATAGACCGAATGTTAGGAAATGCATGTGTCTGTAATAAGAAGATGAATCCACGAGGATGTCAGCTACAATCTTGTGGAAGCCATCAGGGAAGCAGCATGACGAGACCCAAGGCAGGACCGCAGAGACAGGTTCAGCCACGACCCGAAGTCCACGACTTAATCCAGAACTCAGGATAGAGGATCCAAGACACAGGACCAGTGGCGACTGGTCATTAGGGGCACTAGGTGGGGCACAGCCCCACCTAGTGTCAGCAGAAAGTATTAAAAATAATGATTACAACAAAATGCAAAAAGAAAATATATATATATATAAAATATATTTTAAGATCATGTTTAATCATCTGATTTGTCTGTACATTGCTGTTTTAGTCTGTGTTCTTCTAATTAGTGTCTACAGTGTGTGCCTATTGAGCTGTTTAGAGCCATGTGGGACAAAACCCGATCCTGCCCCTCCCTCTCTCTGTCTAAGTGAACGGTGACTATAAAAACTACACTGCGCATGCTCAGAATATTTTCCTAGTTAATGTGTGTGGCAAAAAAATAATGACCATAGGGGCATAGTGCTGCCATCCCCACCATACGTCATCTCACATCATTCAGAGCTGATTGGCTGTATGTACGTGTGCCGCGAAAAGTGTGGTGTGTGAAGAGGAGACGAGAGAGATGCAGTGAGGCGTCCTAAAACCCAGAAGTAAGCTGCGCATGGCTTCCCTCGACAAAAAAGCAATGAGATTTCTCCATAGGATTTTAGAAAATAGCTCCAAACAAGGTCTGTGGGAAACGTAGCTGTTAGATAAATGCATGTTTTGTTCAGCCGGATAATATCCACATGTCTACCCTACTTTTATAATTTTCGATTAATGATAGACTTTTGAAACTACAAGAACATAAGGAGGACTTTTACAAAAAAGTAATAGAGATTTTTGTCCAGAAGGATAGGCAAATGGACTTCATCTTCAGGTCAAGGTAAGACTGCAATTTTATTGAAAATGGGATCTTACTAAGAGAGAACAATTCAATATTTAAATGATAAAATTACATTTTTTGGATATCCTTTTGTTGAACTGTCTGTTTAAAATTAATTGAAGCATCAGACAAAAAAAGCTTTTGAAAATAATATTATATTTTGATTTAGGTCAAAATATAATATTTGTAAACCTGAAGAGTCAGTGCCAGTGCCTCACCACCAGCCATGAACCTCACTGCAGAAGCTATAGACATCTACGTTTTTTGTGCCCCACCACTTTTGTACATATAAAAACGCCACTGCACAGGACTACAGCAAGAGGATCAGCCTCGACTCCGGATCCCGGCGTAGATATAGATACAAAACAAGAAAAAAGATTTGGCTGGGTTAATCGGAACAAGAGAATACACAGACACAGACAGAGAGGGAAAAGGTCATTGGATAAAAGTTATTCTTGATAACCCTCTAAAAAGATCTCATGAACTTCCCCACTCAATCTATCAAGATCCGAGCAGTTCTATTAGATATAGGATAAGAAACAGAGATAGGGAGCACAACAACCTATCTCTTCGTCAGATGCACTCCCCCGCTTATCTAAGCGACTCTGTACCCCGTTACCCTCTACAAGGCCATAGACCAGCAGAGGGAAAATGGGGGGTTGGTAAGGGTAAGGGTTTTTGAGAATAAACCGCAAGGGTCTAAAAGGAAAAAATATGAAATATAAGGTACTATATTTTAAGTAATCCTATCTACTATTCCTATATTCGAATAATGTATAAACTATTTTAAAAATACTTTAAGAAATCCTATGTTATGTTATAAATATTAAAATAAAGAACTAAATGAATAACTAAATAAATAAATGAATAATTAAACAAAAGCCATAGAGAAAAAGTGAGTTTTAAGTGTTGATTTAAAAACCCCCAGGGTCTGGGCCGACCTCACATGGAGGGGCAAAGTATTCCAGAGCCTAGGGCCAGCCGCTGCGAAAGCTCGATGCCCTCGGGTTTTAAGCCTGGTCTTAGGCACTATCAACAGCAGCTGATCAGCCGACCTTAAAGAGCCTGTGACACGAGTTTCCCCCATCATCCAAACCCATCAATTTGAGTAAATATTGTCCCCTTGAAAACCGTTACTGAACTGATTTTGGATATTTGTACTTTGATAACTATTAATCTGCCCTTCAATGTTGACCATTTTCTGGATCTTCTCGGGGATTCTTCAAGTCCCGCCAAATTATGGGTGACGTCATTGCGGGCACAGCGCTCCAGCTGCACCGTTCAGGATCCCAGCATCTGCATGTAAACGCACGATGGCGCACACAGCAGCAAGCTCAGACAGCGATGACAGTTTAATTTTGAACGTGTCTGAGAGCTCATATGAGGCTGAAGGATCGGTTTATGTTGTATCTGTTAGAAGTTTAGGAATTAGGTGCGTCAATATGGGCGATCATACGGTCATGTAACCAGTGGTGGACTGGGACTAAAAATCATCCCGGGACTCTCGACCGGCCCACTTCGGTACCGCTAGTAAATTGTCAACGGGGGGAGTGGGGGATGTCAGGGGCGGCGGGTGCTGTAGGCTGGGGAAGGCTAAGCCTTCCCAAATATTTGTGTCACTGCATCCTGGTAAAATACAAATATAATGTATAATGTCTGTGTCTTTGACATTAGCGCTGCTAGCCACCTGTGCCCTGTACTACGAAGCCAGTTCAACATACCCTGGATATGTTTGAGTAACAAACAAACTAACAACAAACTAACAAACGAGATCTCGCTAAGCGGTCCTACGACGCTGGTTATTAACTCGGTAAATCAAGCCAGGGTTTCTCTCACCAGCTGAGAGCGCGTTCACGTCTAAGACACGAGTGGATCTGACTTTAATTACATTTGACTTGAGTGTTTCGTCAACATAATGTGTTGCTTAAAATAATACTTCTGCATACAGTATGTGACACTGTAAGTGTTGCACGGCCAGATACGGCTGGAGAAGCTGACTCGGATAAGGAAATATATGATATATTATGATATTATATGATCGATGATCTGATTGATGATGTAATATGAATGATAAGTGCGACACGTCGGCGTCTTCTCTGCATACGGCAGTTTAAACTGTATTTCCTTTATCCTGTAATATAACTTGAGAGATTTAAACTCCGCACACTGAGTTGATCTCTTTTCTATAGACGCCGGAGGCGGGCAGCGTCAGGTAAAAAAAGTTATTTAGCCTTCCCAAACCTGAG
Source organism: Pogonophryne albipinna (assembly GCA_028583405.1). Classification (NCBI taxonomy): domain Eukaryota; kingdom Metazoa; phylum Chordata; class Actinopteri; order Perciformes; family Artedidraconidae; genus Pogonophryne; species Pogonophryne albipinna. The sequence goes on along the minus strand of CM053244.1, from coordinate 190,469 downwards.
CCTCACACGCCGCCTATGGGGATGTATAGTGACTTATCCGACCGGCCCACTTCGGTACCGGCCCATCGGGATTCGTCCCGATGGCCAGTCCGCCACTGCACCCAGCCCACGTAAACTGTCAACGGGGGGAGCCTCGCTGCGGTGAAACGGTGGACCTAGTGTCCCGATCGGAGTGGGAATAATAATAATAATAATAATCCGTGCATTTTATCCATTAATTTCCCCAACATTGTGGTAAAAAAAAACACACGTTTAATCCATGTTGGTGTACTACAACTACAAAAAGCATCGGTTTGTTTTCTCATCAGGAAATGCAGACCGGCTCAAACAAACGATTTTTAATCATCATTCTCACGATCATTTAATGTATCATATGTTCGCCGAATTGACATGAAAGCACTAATAAATGTAGTTTCATCCACTTGAGTTTACAACTACAAAAATAATCGATTTGTTTTTATATCACATCCGACGGGAGGAAATTCAGCAGCTCTCACTACCGATTTGTAATCCTAATTTAATCATCATCTTCACCACGATCATTTATGTTTATGTTCGCCGAATTGACATGAAAGCACTGACAAATATGAATATACTGTAGTCAACTTCATTAAAACGTTATTAACGTGCCTAAACTCAGTAATTCACCATTTCTACGCATGACAACACACTTTGTCCGTGTTTCGCTCTCTCACCGCACAGTGAAGCGTTCCCGCATTGACGTCACTTCCGGCTTCCCCCAAAACTTCAAAATGACTCGAAGGAATTTCCCCGCGATGTTCGAAATTATTGATATTTATCGGAACGGTATCGCATCTTCTTTTTTAAACTGACGGTTCGAGATGACTAGTAGCCCAATATTTCATTGCACAACAGTTGTTGGGATGCTGTCACAGGCTCTTTAAGGCTCTGCCTGGGGTGTAGCGATGGAGGAGTTCGGCTATATAGGCAGGAGCCAGCCCATTTAGGGCTTTAAAAACAAATAAAAGGAGTTTAAAATCTATTCTGAACCGAACTGGAAGCCAGTGCAATGAAGCCAGAATTGGGTCACGGTTTTTATGGCCAGTGAGAAGACGTGCAGCTGCATTCTGAACTAGCTGGAGGCGTCTAATGGCGCGTTTCCACTGCAGGCCTCGATCGGCCTCGCTCGGTTTGGTTAGGCCTTATTAGGCCCGGCTCACTTTAATGCTGCGCTTCCATTACAGTTTAGGAACTGGGGTAGTTACTATAGTAACGCAGTGTAGGCGGAGCCGTGACGTCATCTTCAATGAGCGCCCCAGAAAAACAACACAGCCGTTAGCTCTTAGCACTCAGAGCTCACAGCTCTTCATATCTGTTCAGAAACTAGACAAAAGTTAAACAAGTACAAACCACAGACTGTCTGTGTCATGGCGAATACAGTCGCTGGTTTATTTATGTCTGTATAGGCCGTTGTTGTGAGTATGGACGGTCGGAGCATATATAACGTTAGCTTAGCCAAGCTCCATTTAGAAAGCACGCATTTTAAAAGGGTTTTCGCCTGCCGTCTGTCTGCAGACTTGTCAAAGCATTAATTCATGGTTTTTACTAACCGGTATCAGTATGTTGTTACTTCGGCATCATTTTGAAACGTGTATTACAATCAAATCACGGTCAAATATGTTCATCTTGTTGTAGTTGTAGCCCCCTTGCCAGCGATTCTCTCTCTAGTTTAGCATACTCAGCCCGACTCAGCCTGGTTGTTCCTGGCCCTAGAACCACGATTTTATGGGGCAAGAAAAACTGTGAATTAGGACCCGCTAGCCGGTACTAGGCCAAGTGGAAACGCAACCAAAAACGGCCCCCGCACGGCTCGGCACGCTTAAAGCGAGCTTCCCCGCTGCAGTGGAAACGCGCCATAATTGAGGCCTGGTCCATACCCACATACAGAGCATTGCAGTAATCCAGTCTCGAGGTAACAAAGGCGTTAATAACCATTTCTAGGTCTTTAAAAGATAAAAACGACTTGGTCTTAGCCAATAGTCGTATTTTGAAAAAGTAGGTCTTGACTACAGTGCTAACCTGCTTATCAAATTTAAAGGCGCTGTTGAAGGTCACTCCAAGGTTCATAACAGAGGGGAGGATATTTTTATTGAGGGAGCCCAGAATATCAACCGGGGAGACTGTTGGTTGGAATCCAAAAAAGATGACCTCGGTCTTGCTCTCATTGAGGGTGAGGAAGTTTTGGCTCAGCCAGGATTTAATCTCTGTTAAGCAGTCCTTCAACTGCTGTAGTGAGTTGGCATTTTGATTGAGAGGCAGATAAATCTGTACATCATCAGCGTAACAATGGAAGGGGATATTATGTTTTGTGAGAATTGAACCTAGGGGCAGTATGTATAATAGAAAAAGGATGGGGCCCAGAATCGAGCCTTGGGGAACCCCACAGGTAAGAGGGGCTTTGGCAGAGGAGAAGACACCTAACTGCACTGAGAAGCTACGGTCCGTCAAATAAGACCTGAACCATGCAAGGGCAGAGCCTGTAATGCCTGCGGACTGTTCAAGCCGTGACAACAGGATACTATGATCCACAGTGTCAAAGGCAGCAGTTAAATCTAACAGCACCAAGACAGCTGGGCTGCCTGTGTCGGCGGCTAAGAGCAGATCATTAAAAACTCTTAAAAGGGCTGTTTCAGTACTATGCATAGGTTTAACCTCTTAAGCCCTGAGCCTGTTTTTCAGGTTTCAGGCTCGAAAATGCCACTAACACAACAAAGACTATATCTTCACTTCTAAAAGGGGTAAATTAATAATCTTTTCTCTCAAAGCAAGGTTACATCTGTGAGTTGGATGTAGAAGTGTCAGAATCAATATAGATGTTTTTATTTTAAAGTAAATTCAGATGGAACATAGTAAAAACATGTAAATTCTATGTCCGCCTAAAAAAACCATTACTTATAGTGAAAACCACCCTTGAATGATGGGTTAGTAGACTAAAAGCTTTAGGAATCCAAACTATAACATATAATAAGTACCCTGTATCAAGATTGATGCAAAACAAGTTAAATTTGACCTTTTTAGAGAGGTTTAGAAAAATAAAGTCCAGGCGGACTCACCTCTGGGTAATTTGGGAACCATCGGTTCCATTTGAACTTTTTCACTGTAAAAATCATTTTATTACTTTGAATTTTCACTATAGGTATTCATTCCATCCAAATACAACTGTTGTGAAAAAAAATAAAATATAAGAACATACTCTGTTATCCTCTTAGGCAAGGCAAGTTTATTTATATAGCACTTATAGGCCCCACGGACCGAAATCGCGTCATTTGCAGGAAACAACGTCTAAGGAACCTTACTATTTAATAAACTATGAATATTTTATATCCATATAACGGGAAAAAACTCATTTAACTGATCTTTTTCATTTATTTTTTCAAAAAAAACACAATGCTAACAGTGAGCATCTGAATTAGCCCCGAGCGAAAAATGCTAACCTATTACTGCACCGAAAATCACTCCTAGCTCCCTTATTACTTATCCTAGCTCCCTTATTACTTATCCTAGCTGCACATCCAACACATCGTTTTTGATCGTAAAGACACAGAATCTAACGGTGCCCACCTCAACACTGAAAGATACAAACTTGCGACGTTATCAACAAAAACGTACATCAAAACAAGTGGCGCTAGGTACTAGCATGCGCTAGGCTAATGGCTTACCTTCCTCTTTGCCTGGTCTAAACTGGTCTAAACTGGTCTTCAATGGCATTAAAACGATAAAAACGATGATGTAGTTAATCCATAGGTTAATATCCAATGGTGCTGTGTCCCCTTTGAAATGTTCTGATAATCTATAAGCAATAAAACTGCAATTCCGTTATCTGCTGTCCGCTCTGTCCTCCGTGTGCTCTGGGTTCTGCTGTAATGCCTGCTGTTACGTAGTAAACAATAAATGAAGCCGCCTGCGTAAAGTACTTAAACTGGCTGGCATTCTTTATACTTTACGCAGGACCATATCTCTGGAACCCATTGGTCGATTCGTGTGATTTACACCTTTTTCTTAACCATCAGAACCAATAGAATCGATGGGCAGTTCCCAAATCAACGTAAACATTACCATAGCGGACGTAATAGAGAAGCGAACAAAGCATATCTGAAAGTGCACGCCTGGACGGCAACATTTTATACCCAGTATATTGCCATAAATATGATGAAGGATTATCAGTCAAAATTTCTACGTGACACAAAGACATTGGATTAACCTTGAGCGGCGTTTTTATTCCGGTGAACACAACTTTTGATCACAAATCAAAAAAGGTAAGACGAAATTATTGTAATATTTTTTAAACCGGATGTTGTTTACTTTCTCTTTTCTGGCTGATAGCTCCGCAATTCGGGGTCCGACAGTGATGATATTATATGTCTGGAATCTGTGGAGTCTCAGCTTTAAATCGTATATCTTGTTTGTGCAGTTACGATAAGTAATAAGGGCATTTCTACCGTGAGTGCTGTGCAAAATCCGTTAGCATTAGTTAGCATTTTTTCGCTCCATGCTAATTCAAAGGCTTGGTATTACTCTTGTGTTTCTTTTAGCTAAAAATGGTTCACATTGTCAGTTAGCGGAGTTTCTTAGCGTTAAAAGGGTATGGAACATTAATAGTTTCATAAATGTTAAGAAGCCCTGAGACATAGTCTCGTAAAAAAACTGTGGGGGGGGGTCCACTGGGGGGACCCTCGGGCTTAAGAGGTTAAAGCCAGACTGACATTTTTCATGGATGCCATGCGTGGTTAAAAATGACTGCAGCTGGGCGTAGACTACTCGCTCCAGGGCTTTAGATAAAAAGGGTAGCTGAGAGATGGGCCTGAAATTTGCGAGAATGGAGGTGTAGGAGCCAATTAACTGTGGGTATAAAGGTAGGAACCTATGTGTGTTGGGTAGAGGTTCCGCCGGAAGGCCCATACAGTTTTTGACCACACACGGAGAACACACACGGAGAACACACACAAACACGGGATTACAAGCAAAGCAAAGGTATTGTGTAAACGATAATATCGTGTGGTGAATATGGAAAGAAGCAAGTAAATGGAAACCAGTAAAATGGAAATAAATGGACTGTTTCAAACTGGAAACTTTGTTTCTGACCTTTATTCGGCAGCAAACTTGTGTGCGTCAATTACACCCACCAAGCGGATCCTCAGAGGCTTAAAGCGTTGGCTTAGCCTCTACAAATAGTCAAAAACTAGCCTTTTTTGGAGTAACACAAGAAGACATTTTTTCGTTGCGTTTATCGAACGCTGAGAGCGGCTGCTCACCTTCTACCGGACGCCGAGAGGAGGAAAACAACACGCCGGCTGCTCAGCTGTTATCAGCCACCTGACGCCGAGAGGAGGAAAACAACACGGCGGCTTCTCAGCTGTTATCAGCCAGCCCTGACTTTCTGAAGAGCCGCAGTTGGCTTGAGGGTCCCACGTTTCTTGTAAAATCTGAAAAGGAATGGCCTACATATTATGGCGGTGATGTCATATTGGATTTGGTTGACCCAGAAGTCAGAAAAGATACCTCGGTTAATATCATAGTCAATTAATCACTTGATGCAACAGACCAGCTCATGACTTACTTCTCAGACTGGAAAAGGCTCAAAGTGTCGGTGACCTGGTTTCTCAGGCTGAAGACAATTCTGTTGGAGTTGAGTCGTAAAAGAAAGGATTTGAATCCCTCTGCACAAGCTGGTCAAGTGAAAAGACTGAAACCCAAAGTCAACCCGGAGAGTCACATCTTGACACCTAAAGATCTCTTGGAAGCTGAGTTGGCTATAATACGCTACGGTCAGCAGCATAGGTTTAAGGATGAAATCACTTCTTTAACATCTGAAACAGGAACAGTGAGCAGACACAGTTCCATCTACAAGCTGGATCTGATTCTGGAAGATGGATTACTAAGTATTGGAGGTTTTTCCTGACAAAGGAGGACTGGTGCGCTCTGTCAAGCTACAGACCAAGACCAACATTATTGTGCGACCTATTACTAAACTATGTTTAGTACAGGAAGTGTAGGATGTGCATTTCTATGTATTGAAATATGATTTTTACATTTGGCTCCTTAATTGTTTTCAATTGATACCTGTACTATCAATTAGGGGCTGGTGTGTAGGAGCCAATTAACTGTGGGTATAAAGGTAGGAACCTACAGTATGTGTGTTGCGGAGAGGTTCCGCCGGAAGGCCCATACAGTTTTTGACCACACACGGAGAACACACACGGAGAACACACACAAACACGGGATTACAAGCAAAGCAAAGGTATTGTGTAAACGGTAATATCGTGTGGTGAATATGGAAAGAAGCAAGTAAATGGAAACCAGTAAAATGGAAATAAATGGACTGTTTCAAACTGGAAACTTTGTTTCTGACCTTTATTCGGCAGCGAACTTGTGTGCGTCAATTACACCCACCAAGCGGATCCTCAGAGGCTTAAAGCGTTGGCTTAGCCTCTACAGGAGGGATCGAGATTTTTCTTTTTAAGTAGTGGCTTAACCACGGCATGTTTGAAGGCAGCTGGGACACATCCTGAGCTAAGAGAGGTGTTTACAAGCAATAAAACACTTGCTCCAACTGATTAAAAAACATCTCTAAGGAAGCGAGAGGGAATGCTGTCTAAGGTGCAGTTTGTCGGCCGCAAGTGCTTGACTACATCCGAGAGAGAAGAGAGGGATACAGGCTCAAAATGGTCGAGGACAGCAGGGCACAGAAAGGGAGCAGGATCTGGGGTAGCACTAGTATAGGCTAGCCTAAGAGCAGATACTTTTTCGATAAAAAATGTAAGAAATGTATCGCAGAGAGTAGTTGATGGCACAATTGGAGAAGCATCACAAGGATTAATGATCGAGTTGAGGACATTAAAAAGAACTTGAGGTTTATGGCTATTTTTGGAGATTAACAGAGAAATATACTCTGTTTTGGCTGCTTTAACTGCCGTCTGATAATCGGAAAGGCAAGCACGAAGAATTTCTAAGGAGACATGAAGTTTATCCTTTTTCCATTTTCTGTGTGTGTGTGTGTGGGTGTGGGTGTGGGTGTGGGTGTGGTGTGTGTGTTAATTGTTACAGCTCAAATGCATTGCAATGACTTCCATGTAAAAAAAAGACTTTTGAACAGTTGTAGAATTTCATCACTTAAAAGTTCCTACTTGGTGGCTTTGGGTGGTCTGTTCTAATGCAGTGATAAAGTCCCTGAAATGGTGTGAAAACCGGTGTAATATCAATAACGCATTACACTAATTTATTTTCAATTCTGGTCTACTTAAATAACTATGCTGAGCCCTTTTAACAGTGTGTGGAACCTTGGGTGCCCGAGCATGTGATAATTACTCCCTCCTTTAACAAGGACTTTAAAAACAGAAGTCATTTAATTAATGGTTTGTAGTTCAATTCAGGAATTTTCACTCTTGGCAGATATGTTTCTCCTTTTAAATAACATCTCTAAATGTCAGGTCATCTGGCTAAATGGACGAGCATTAGGAGGTGGTGGCACTTGTCTTTTAAAACTCCTACTCTGGTGCTGTGCGCTCCCTCTGAAGCTGCAAGTAAGATTTAAAACATCTGCAGGGTGGGTTGAGCGACCCCTTCTCCCTGAACGATATTGGTTGTCGAAAATATGCACCATTAAAATGAGTGATCCAAGGCCCCGCATGTATTACTCCCAATTATACTAGTTTTTCAAAATTAAAATGTTCAATCGCTCTTTGCCTAGTGTCTTTTTAAAACTCTACATCTTGGACGACAAACAAATGTTGTTTCCACCTTAACAGTTCTCCTATGGTAATAACCATGCTAGATTGGAATACTTTCTTTGGCCTGGTTCTAGCTCTACCTTTAACATTTTCCATTCAAATAAAGATTTGCCTGCTATCTATATTGTAACAAATTAAATCTTCCCCAAATTCTCACATGAATAAGAATCTCTATAAGAATAATTTGTTTATATGATGAAAAGATTGAATAATATGTTCTACCCTCAGTGTGTTTTTAGGATTGTTTTCTAATAAGTGTGTTTATGTGTAAACTCACTCACTCCCGTGTTCCTTCTCTCCCCTCTGATTGTCAAGCCACGACCTCCTCACGTTCTGCTGGCCCATGCGAACTCCTCTGGTTCCGTCCTCTGCTCCGTCCTGTCTTCTCCTCAGTCCATCCGCTCTTGGATCCTCCCGCTGTAACTCTTTTCAGTGGCCCAACTGCTTTGCATTTCATCTCCTCCTTTTCAGTCTCTATGCTGTTGCATGGAGGGCGTATTCCACTCTCATGTCCCACACTCTGCTCTTGTGCCAAATCTCGTGGCTCAGGCTGGAACTTCATGTCCTGTACTGGGACCGATGAGAGTTTGCCTCTTTGTCAGCATGCTGGTTTGGTTCTGGATGCCTCAGGTGGAGATGGTTCTGGATGCCTCAGGTGGAGATGGTTCTGGATGCCTCAGGTCGAGATGGTTCTGGATGCCTCAGGTCGAGATGGTTCTGGATGCCTCAGGTCGTTGTTGGTTCAGCTCGGGTTCTCTGTCTTTTCGATGGAGGTAGAGGAGTCTCCTGTGGTGAGGTCATTTGTCTGAAGATGGGGTCGTAGCGTTCTGACAGGCAGAGAGAGAGATCTCGGGACGCATTACCTATAGATAATTCTAACACACTGAGGTTAAATATATCCAATCCTTTCCACGCTATTTTCCTAATCTTACTATCTGTCTTAGATGTTAAATGTCATCTAAACCCAATTAATGTCTACTAATGGTTGTGCCATATCCCTAAACATTGTTTCCACCAACTGTAACATGGCTACTCCAAATAACTCTTTCAGGAAACCATTTTCTTCTATAAATTAAAAATACCTACATGTTTCAAGCACCACATATTTCACACACTATAAAAGAACGTCCCCATATTTTCTCCATCACTTTAAATCTCACTGTTATTTAGAACATATGGTAACTTCTGTGACTGGACATATCTGCAATGTCGCCACAATCTGCTGGGGAATTTTGTTCATAGAGTTTGTACGTACAAAGCTGTACTTGTGGGTTAGTAGCCTGTTTCTACTGTAATCATTTTCAATAATTTTGCTCAGGTCACCGGTCGGTTGTCCATAAACTTAACAGGGGGTGTTTCTGGTACAGACTAAAACATGGATCCAGTGTATTTGGAGATTCCCCTAATCTTTAAATCCCCATCACTGATTATCCCGATCACTTAAACCCATCTCATCATTTGATACAAGAACTGCATATATGGGGGGTGAATCATCTTGATTGTAACCGCCTCACCTTTGGGAACGAGTATTTCTAAATCCTCCTCTTGTTGCTCAGCTGATCTTTTGGCTCTGGGGATAAGTGAAAGTCTCTGAAATACAGCTGGAGTTTTGTTAGTGATGTGGGCATTTTCTATGAGTGGACTAATGGATCCATGTCTTACTTGATATTGTACTCCCCATCCAACCAGAAAGGTGCCAAGTGTAATGAGCACAATCAACAATGCTATTCTGACTCTTATCCCTAGGGGACCCCACAATTGCTTTGGCTTTGTTCTTGACATCATCTCTATTTTATCCCTGGTTGTGTCAGTTACAGACTTTAAATAATGAGTACTATAATAACATATACATAAATTGGACTCTTTTTCAGATGTAAAGCAAAAATAGTTTTTTTTTAGTGTACAATCTATAAAAATCTATAGACAATTCGTCTTTTGAGCTGTTTCTATCTTTATCTTATTTCTATTTATTGTTTTGTTCCAGCTCTGCCAAATCAGTCCTAACTCCAAATAATGTTCTGGAAGTTGCCAGTGAAGGGTGACAATGTGTGAGGTGGTGTCAATTTGCTCCTTTTTCTTTACCTTTAAACCGGAGCGCGTGTGAAGTTCATTACAACTTCTCACTGTTCCGTCCACCGGGATCAGCCCACTGTCTTTTGTGAACTTTCACCCTCACCCAATCACCTGGCCGAACAGGAGTCTCTTCTGGTGTCTCGTCTGGTATCTCTGTAGCTTTCCTAGCCTGTGTAGACAAAACTTGGATAATATTACTCAGAGTTCTGACATATTCATTACTTTTATTCGTCTAATATCTAAAACTGGACCACTCCCTCCTTGGAGAAGGCCCAAGCTTTGGCATACCTCTTGTTGTTATGAGACCTATTGTTAACTACATGTTATTATTTATTAACTACAACGTCACTGAAATCAACATATCTGTATAATCATGACACTCCCTCCTTTGAGCATAACATGCTCAATTAATATTGTAATGATTACCCTATTCTGAACAGGACATGTAAAACCCCTAACGTTGCATTAAATAAATATAACTTGTCCATGTACCCATAAGGCATACAAAAAATATCGTATGATGTATGGTTTTCTGATGGTATAAAAACATTTTAACTCAAATCTGCCATTAGCACAAAAAATGGTTTTCTTGTTTCAATAATGGCTTTTGTCCTGGTGTTATGCATCATTGCTGTGAAAAACAATACCCCTGGTGTCGCTAATGCGTCTCAATAATTATAGGATTAGAGGATTGGTTGATACTGCTGGACAAAGATATGATAAAATAATATTTCTCTAAACTAGAGGGAAAATACGAACTATTCTCACATAGGGTGACATGTATGGAGGGCTGGTGCCCCTCACTCAAAATGAGATATTGCCTTACGCACTACATTATAAATCAGTAAAGTTACTCAAGAATAAATAAATAAAAACTGATTCTTGAAACTGTTGTAAAAACCCTACAACTTTGTCATCCAAGCTCTCAATCAGTGTTATGTTATTTAATCTACAGCTTATTGCCTTAAAACAGATACTTCAGACTGATTATAAAATTTTGTTTATGAGAAAAATGTAATCTGACTCCATAAATCACATAATTGTTTGACTAAAAAACTACACTTCCACTAACAATAAATGAAGTTCCCCTTTATCTATCTATCTATGTACTGGCTGGAAAATGTTGTGTCAGTCTCTGTCGATCCGTCACTGTTCTCCCGCTAACAGTCACTCTCTAGTTCTGCTGGGTTCTTGTTGACTTCTTCACTGGTTTGAGACAAGCGACCCTATCGGACACCTCCCTTTGTAGCCAGACTTCACCACAGCAGAATCGAGTTTCTGTTTTCAGGTCTCAACAGCTCCACGTCAGGTGTATCGCCGCCCCTTGAACTGCAGTCGGTGTAAACAGGAGGACTTGGTAAGGATCCTCCGTCTTGGGCGAGTACTAGGTTTCCGTCTTCATATTTTTAGTGGAAACCCGTCGTCTTGACCTCACTAGCTGTGTGGACACAATAGTTTTCTGTGTAGGGGAACAACATCACTCGTAATCTCTTTTCTTCTCATAATAATAGTCTGCTAAATGTTCTATTCTGTGGATGCTTTATGTGTAAATGCAATATGCTACTCACTATCTTTTGAATAACATTCAAACTCTCCCTCCTGTGGTGACAGATATGGCTCAATGTAGCTGGATTTCAAAATACCCTTGGGCTGAGGATGCATCACCTGGTGGTCTGACCCTCTAAGTTTCCTCATTGTTGTGGTTGATACCAGGGTGTCAGTGGCATTTGGGTCATGTTTGGCACCCCTGTTCGTCTTTGACATCTCTGGGACCCCCTGCCTCCGTTGTCATCATGGAAACCTCCCCGGGGTAACTGCATGGAGGGCCGTTGTTTGGTGCAATGTTCTCTAACTATTTATGAAGTTATCAAAGATGAAGCACTAATCCTCTGACTAGCACCTTCGTTGCTGTTCGTCCGAACTTTAAATATGTTTTTTTTTTTTTTTAATAAAGTCAATCTATAAAATATAATTGATTATTTTTTCTTTAATAATTATGCAAATTTTAAAATCAGAATTGTTAAAAAATAAAAATTGTATGGTGTATAGTTTTGACTTTGAAATATGAAAATTAGAAATCTGGTGAAAATCTAAATCTACTGTGTACAGTGCATACCGAAGTGTATGAAATTATGTAAATGTCATAACTTGTGTTAGCTTCAATATATTTGTTCGCTTATTTTAAAGAGTATTATGTAAAGTTTCTTATCTTATAATTAGAAACCACTTGCAATTCTATCCCGGCGATGAAGCATGTGTTTATTTATAACACTTAAAATTAAACTTCAAAATGCTATTGAGTGTTTCCTCTATGTAATAATTATGTACTACCAGCAGAGTGCGCTATTGTAATTTCCAGCTTAATCCACTAGGGATTACTGTTGCAAAACTAACCTCTGTTTAACAAGAAAAGCTTATTTTCTTCTTAAAAATGGAAAGAGAATTACACTAGTGAAGAACATTATACTATGGTAAAACAACACAGCACATAACCGCCAAAACACATTTGCAAACTGGAATATTTCAAAAAAAACGTCAATTCACACTTGCAAGCAGAAAAGAAACTTCCAAAATCAGATCCCTACAAATACCAAACTTCTCACAGTAAAATAACCTGTCTATTTTATAGTTCCAACTCTGCAAAGAAATATGATTTGTCCTTCTCAAGATGGAGTGCCTAGCCTCATGTGAATAGGACTGAGTACTTTCAATTAGCATTTCACGAAATGGCGACTGCCATTGCTCATTGTAAACATGAGGGCAAGACAAGATGGCAACTGATTTTCCAACCTTTGACCTGAAGAACAAAGGGATTTGAAAACACCTCGTGGCTCTCACAGCGGAGTTGAAATAATGCTAGAAAATTCAACACAAAACAACACTGCAGTTTAAAATAACATTTCTATGTAATGTACAATTATAAATGGGCCTCATACCCTTACGTCAGAGCCCTCAACCCATGTACGTAATGTTTTGACTTTAAGAGCCAGTATGGTTATCTCCTCTGTTTAAACACGCTATAATGGGACAAAGTAAGACGCTATCCAAACACAATCAGCAGAATATCGTCTATCTAACGCACGAATGTCGCACTTCTCGTCGTAATCCACACGCAATGTCTGTTTGAAAACAGAAAATACACCACTGAAAAGCTTCAAACTTTACAGGCCTTTTCCCCGAACAGGACTTTTTTTTAAAAGAAAGCCTCACACTGCAATTAAAACACTCACTCAACTTTGTTCTTGTCTCAAACAGTCCCCACTGTTTAATGGCCTAAAACCATTCACGTTAAATTAAAACATAACAAGAAACACTTTGAAATGATTGCCCTCATCACACAAAGGACTTTTAAAAAAACACAAACACTCACTCCAATATTCTCAGCTTCCACTGTGATTGTGTTCTTTGTCTCAAGCAGTCCCGACTGCTAAATAGCCTCAAACCATTCACGTTAACTTAAAACGTAACAAAGAACACTTATTGGAGCGATTGGCCTCGCCGACATGTAATAACAGACAAACGAATAGCATGCAGGGTTAAATGTAAGAAAAATAAGTAATTTGAACTCACCCTGCTTGTGACACAGCAACGCCACGTGTTATAGAATTGTTATTGTTATAAATGTGGTTGTTTTAACATTAAATGCACAGCTATTTTCAGGATCCGCTGGCCTCCGTCAGACACACAAATCTAACATTGTCCTGCATAAACTATGAGGAATTCGACATAACAGGTTTCCTCTTACCAAGTCTTTCGAGCTCGTTGTGTGTCTGAACGGACGCCGCATTCCCGGCAAACAGCTGGTTGTTAGTCTCTCCCGGTCCTACGAAAATCACGTCAGGGTCACCAATTGTTATCTGTGTTGGTTATTCTCGCGTCCAGGAGAGAAGCTTAAAAAGGAGACTAAATGGAGTCTCTGAGATGGGGTCAAATTGGTACTTTAATTAAAAATAAAGGCGCGGTTATGTTACAAACAGAATATTTGTTAGACAGAAAAAACAGCTGTGGTTCCTGGCTCTGGCAGGTGAAGAAAGAGGCCGAACCCCCCAGGTCCCGCTGTATTTATATCCTCTGCTGGCTCCTCCCTGCGGGCCGGCTCTCCACGTCTTAATGTCCGTTGTTTCGCATATCAGAGGATACAGACATTGTACATTCAATATATATCTAAACACGCCTTTTCTCTTCCTTAACTCTTTCATGACTTTTCATTTAACAAATTCTAAACGCTGTAATCAATACTCCAAAAAATACATTAAATACTTCACAGCAGTTTGGTTTCTGGTCGTTCCGGAAGTTGTCACATGCTACCCGCATCTGTAAACAATAACATACTCAAATAAACTGTACCTTCATTTAATATTCAACAACAATAATAATATCTCGACGTCTGTAGTTGTAGTGTTGAAATCACTAGGTTTCGGTGTGCAACATCATATCATCTCGCTGCTAAATTCACCTCTATAGTAAATGGTATATTAGCCTCATGCTAAATGCTAACCGGAGATGAAGGATTTTCAGAATAAAAGCTTAACAACTGGTTGTGCACAGGAACTTCTGGTTTTTCAGTATAAAACAGCTTTTAAACTGACGGTATGTTTTATGGTTCATTATGCTATCAAAACATTGATTTTAATTTCTAACACACCCCAAAATGATCACTTGTTCCATCCTGGCCACCCCACTGAAAATGTCCTCGCTCTGCAACTGCTCGTACCCGCGACGTGCAATACCGAAGCTGCCCCGCCACCCGCTCATATTGCCAATTAGTACCGCAAACCGACCCGACCCATCTGCACAAGATCCGCAAACCGACCCGAACCCGCATATCCTATGAGCAGTGAAAACATGCAATTATTAACCTGTTAAGTCCCATTCCCCCGCGGGCTGGGAAAAAATCGCAACATCTGCAAGAAACAGCGTCTGAGGGCAACATTTAAAAACCTATTAATGTGTCATACCCACTTAACGGGAAGAAACTCAGCTATCAGACAATATTAACAATTTTTAGCAAAATGAAACATAAGGGTAATAACAAAGGCTCTGAATTAGACACACTTAGCACAGAACTCACGTTAAAATACCCTTATTACTTATCGTATCTGCACAAACAATCGATTAGCAAGCTGAGATTGCACAGATTCGACAGGTATTAGTATCATTACTGACCGATCCGAACTCGCGACATGAGAAGCTAACAAAGACATCACACCACGTAGCATTAGGCAGCCAACACGGCAATATGTCTTACCTTTGTTGTTTTCTGATCAAAAGTTGTCTTCAATGGCATTTAAAACGATAAAAACGCTGCTGAAGGTTAATCCATAGGTTAATCCAATGTGTCTGTGTCACAGTGGGGGCGCCAGGGTATGGTTGGGGTAGGCTACAGCCATACCAAGAAATGGCATAGCCCCACCACAGCCCCACCATGAAAAATGATGTTAAAGTAAACACATTAAATTAAATAATAAGCAAAATGCTAAATGTTGAGAACATGGCTTAAGAAAATAAACGGGTCGTGTCCATAACACATAAACTGATCCTGCTGTAACAACAAGTGCACGTTACTGATGCAATATGGTTGAGACCATTCGGGGTTATGCTAGAAGAGGGGTGCAAGGAATAGTCTAAGTAGTGGGGGAGTTGTATACACTAAAGGTGTGAAAATTCTCTGGCGTTATAATATCAGCGCGGCCGCGGTCAGATCAAAATGCCTCCGAATGCAATTTGAATAGACCTACAGCCAATCAGAGCAACAAAACGTCGGGTCTGCGTCGTGCATTACTGATTGAGATCAGTGGCGGCGCCAGAGATTTTCTCTAGGGGGTGCTGTGGGGTAGCTTGACGTTTCATAGAGGGTGCTCAACATTAAGGGTTTCCCATTAATGCACCAGCGCTACAGTTGAATTTTCTACTGCAACACTCCCCACACGCACACACAGTGTACCCGCGACTGTTACAATGAAGGCTCGATAATCAGCTCACGGCATATAGGTGTAATCAGGGGTAAAGTGCTATTTTTACAAGTGGGGAGTGGACCTCACCTCCTATAGGAGGGTCCTCACCTCCTCTAGTGGGGTCCGGGGGCATGCTCCCCCGGGAAGATTTTTTTAAATATTGAAGTTAAAAGCATCAATCTGGTGCACTTGGAGAGCAACATTAAGAGATCGCTCAACACCCATGAAACAGAACTATAAACAGATTTTCTATTTCTTTATAGATATTTTACAAATCACTCCCCTTTTAAAACAAACCGTTTGAGACCCACTGAGATAACTAGACTAAAGTGAACTATCTAAACACTGAGAGAGTCCTTTACTTCACCTGAGCTGAGGCTATCTGAGACTCTCAGTCTGACAGGAGAGAGTTCTCCCTCCACCTTGTTGTTGAAAAAGCTCCTTATATCCATTAGCTTGGCTAGTTAGCACCAGATGCTAACCACAACGATCTTCTCCGGTAGATAGTAGATACCCACCGGTGCGCGAGCTCTCTCTCTCGCTCGCTCACTCGCGCACGCACACAAAATGGCTCGTGCCACACACACACACACACAGAGCAGAGCTTGAATGAAACGCAGAGACCCAGAAGTAAGCTGCTTGTACTCACGAAGCATATTATGTGCAGAATCCCTCTCGCTTTCAGGTGGTTTTGATTGAGTATCTACACGTGGACGTTTAAGGACTAAAAAACGATCAATTTTTCACTTTGCTGTTAGCAAATCATTTGGCGCTCTAGCTAACAGGAAGTCACTCAAGTGTCACAAAGTAATTTAGCCTATGGATAGGTCAAACATCTAATGGGTGCTGGCCATTGGCCTAATCATATCACCTGTGTTGGCTTTATGTTTTTGGTCAAACATTTGTTTGTTTCACATTTGCATTGATGTAATCAATAATTTTTCTAATTTAATTTAATAAAAATAATAATAATAATTTAAAAAAAAAACGAAAAAAAAACAAACACATATATTTCTTGGGGGTGCTTAGGGGGTGCTTTGGCAATCCTGGGGGGTGCTTCAGCACCCCCTAGCTCCCCCCTGGCGCCGCCCCTGATTGAGATCCATCGGAACCGCCATTCAGTATCCCCATTGGATCTTCAACGTGTACTATCATACGTCACGTTCACAGTGATCCCTTTTTATTTACAAGACAAATGTGCCGTTTTATTTCATACAGTTCCATTCTGATTGAGGCAGGGAAATAATCTAAACATCACGCGTGGCGTTTCACTGTCAAGGGGGTCGATATAGCGTGTATGTAATTACATTGCAAATACTTACTTGAGCCCCACCACTGTATGGGTTAGCTCTACCATAGATTACCCAACAAAAATACTCTGGCGCCGCCACTGCTGTGTCACTTTGAAATGATTTCTGATAATCCATCAGCAATAAATCTAATTTTCAGTTTTCAGATTTCAGAGCGTAAAATAGGTTTCGCTTTGGGCAAACTGCATAGCTCTCATTTCTCAATCAATCAATCAATCAATGTTCAGGGCTCGACATTAACGACTGCCCGATGGCCCGAGGCAATCTAGTATTTATCTCGGGCAATGAAGCCTCACCTGCTGGTTGCCCGATCGGGCAATCTATTATGGCAATTGTGGAGACGTGTCAGTGCCTGACAGCGGTCAAATCGGTTGGAAAATGATGAAAGAGTTGCCAAAAGTCGGTCAACCCGTCTTTCTTCATGTGCTTCGCCATGTTGTGTGCTTCGCGGTTGCGCTTGGCTCCTCTCGACTGCTGCTCGGGTCTGCTCGGTCAGCTTCCGGATGAGGAGGCATTCGTTCGACCAACTTCGCGATGTTCGGGCTGGCCCGGTCAATACGATTTCTATACAATGAATACTACCCGGACAATGAATCGAATGCAACCACATTTTCGCGGGAATTTCAATTTGTTACGGATTCTGATGCTGAATACCTAACGATCAAATCATTTAAAGTCAGTGTATTACAATGTTTCTTAGTCCACCAAAGCAAGGTGAACAACCTGGAAAGAAGAAGAGAAAGACTGAGCTGCAGTCCCCCCCCCCCAACAAAAAAGAGAATCCCAGTCAGAAGAAGAGAGAATCCAGAATGCCAGAGACTATGAGGAGAAGGAGAGGGCAAGGGCATTCATCCCAGCTTGGCTGGACCAGTTTCCATGGCTGAGATTTGACAAAGAGAAGAATGAAATGTTCTGTGAGCCTTGCAGAAATGTCCCTTCCATCAGTGATAAGTATGTATGAACTTATTATTATATAATTATGCAATTTTGTATATGTACTTTTGATTTTCAGGTCTTGACTTAGAAAAAGTCCTATTCTGGCCCCAAATGTCACTATGTACAGGGGGAGTTCTGGCCAATTTTTGTCCATGTCTCGACTTTGTCCATGCAAAAATGCTGCCCCAAACCCCAAAAAATCACATTGCTTATTTTATATTTTTCCCTAATTTCAGGACATGCAGTCTGTACAAGGGCAACAGTACGTTCCGCAAAACATTACTGGATTGTCATGATCCAAGCAAGAAGCATGAGATGTGTGCTGCAGCTGCCCAAGCAAAGATTGATTGTGAGAATTCTGTGGTGGCCCCTATACTGCGTGGCCTCTCTAAGATGCAGGATGAACTTCGTGCTGGCATGATCAACCTTTTCCATGTGGCCTACTTTGTGGTCAAGAGTGAGAGGCCCTTTACAGATTTTCCTGTCTTGGTGGACCTGAACAGGAGGACCGGTGCCAAGATGCCCCTGTGTTACCACCACGACAAAGCCTGCGCACAGTAAATATTTTCTTCAAAAGTATTATTTTTTTTAGAATTACTGGTACCGGTAATTCTTGAATTTATTTCACCTTAAAATGTTACAACTGCCACATGCAAATGTATTAAATTAATTGATATTTTTACTTTTAGATTTTTTGTGGACATCTACCAGTTCATTTATGACCCTATTCTGGCTGAGGTGAAGAGTGCCCGATTATTTTCAGTCATGATAGATGGGGCAACGGACAAGGCGATCCTGGAACAAGAAATCGTGTACGGTACCTAGACTCCACCAAGAGGCCAAAGAATGTGTTTTTTAGCATTGAACACGTAAAGCGAGCCAATGCTAAAGGCCTATATGCACTCATTATGGGAGGTAAGATATTCTTTGCTGATGACATGTGATTATCTATTTAAAAAAAAAAATGTGTTTGCTGATGACATTTAAAGGGGGGGTAGGTAAGTTTGAGAAACCGGCTCGAGATACACTTTTTGTTATATTCCATGGAATGCTCTTAACATCCCGATAGCAATGCATATCTTAAGTGCTTTGACAAAAAATCCATAAAAAAATTTCATCTGTGGAAGCCGTAGTACTGTAAAAAGTACGACCAATCCGTTTAGCCGGCCCGGCAAAACGGATTGGATTGCCGTCCTGTCTGTCAGCCTTCCATCTCGTGCACGCACAAATGTATCTCGTGCCCTCATTGGGCGTGCCGTCATTGGGCGTGCATTGCAGCAGTACTTAAATGACTCGCCAGCAACAGGCGGCCACTTTCACCATGGCAGAGTTAGGTTCAACATCGTCTACTGGTGGCAAAATAAATAATGTAACGGAGCAAATTAGGAACAAAAACAAAGTGGAAACTAGGAGAATTCAAACCAGAGTTGCTTTTCAACGATGGCGACAACTGATGCAACACACCTATGGGGGTTATTCCCTATCTTTATTCAAGAGCATGGTATTTAAATTTGAGAGCATACTTTATGTATTTATTTCCCTCAAACCCTGTCCTCGCACTCAAATAGTGCCTGCTTGCACTTAGATTTGCTCTGCTTCTGCTCAAACTGTACGCTTGCACTCAGATATATTGCTGCTTACGGATTTTTTCTGCTCTCAGATTTATTCTCTGCGCGCTCGAAACTTTTGTGCAACAATCCTGCCAAAATCCCTCAACCAATAGGAGGCCAGGTGTCCTTGCGGGTGCGTTCGCTTTACTTATTACAGCGTCCCGTAAGGGCGGTTACTCTTTGGTTTGTCTTTGGTGCGATGACAGGGTTTGAGTGAAGGAAATCAATAAAGTATGCTCTCAAATGTAAATACCACGCTCTTGAATAAAGATAGGGAATAACCCCCATACACACCGAGTTGAAATCTGACGCCGTGGTCGCTCTTTTTCTCTTGGACAGGTTTTGTATGGTTTACAATTCCCCTGAACTATATAGCCAACCTAAGTCATGTGCGCGTTCATGTGTGTTGGAGGAGGTGCTCTGTAAGGAAGTCTGAAGGAAGGGGCGGATTCTTTTCGGCTGTGTACTTTCAAATTTTAGTGCACTCGAGCCGGTTTCTGAAACTTACCTACCCCCCCTTTAATAAATGTGCTTTTTTAAATAAAAAACATTTGCACGGGGTAGAGTGGACGACTGGAAGAAGAGGTTGGTGGGGTTCGGGGCAGATGGGGCTGCTGTTAACTTCGGGAAAGACAATGGTGTCCAGGCCCTCCTCAAACGGGATATCGCATATCTCATCGCCCTTCACTGTGTGGCCCACCGTGCTGAGAGGGGGCTCGTTGACAGCCTCAAGGAGCTTGACAGGCTCAAAGCACTTCATCAGAACCTTAAGTGGCTTTACAAGCACTATACGTTCAGCCCAAAAGCCTTACATGAGCTGCGTTTGGTAGCGGAGGCCTTGGAGGAGAAAGTGTTGAAGCCAACCAACCTTGCTGGGGTGAGATTTCTCCCATACATACACAAAGCCAACAAGGTAGGTCTAAACAAATATTTAATAGATAATGAAATGTCACCAGCAAAGAATAAATGTAAATTAGCTTAGATGGCCCAAAGGGCCATCTCCCAAAATCCTTAATGTCATGCACTGGTGTTTATTTATATAGCCCAATATCACAAATCAGGGTTCTTACACCTTTTCCAAAGTCAAATTCAAGCACTTTTCAAGCATTTTCAAGGTGCATTTTCCAGCTTTTCAAGTATCTTACAGCTGTTGTAAATTACATATTTATATACACATACTCAAATGATTATTTCCCTACCTCACATTAAATCAGATGTTCTTTATGCGATAAACAACCAAATGTGTGTTTCGTTATGTGTTATGTGAAATATAACCAAGTGTTGAATCAGACTTTAGTTCCACCTGGAGTAAATCCACAGGCTACCCTGCAGTATACAAAGTCATTCAAACTAGCTGCACCTTTACCAGCTTTGAGAACACTTTCATGATCAATCATTATAAAACATATCATATATATTATTCTGAAATGGACCAATCTGCACAATGACTACTTTTACTGTCGCTACTTTCACTATATTTTGATGAGAATACTTTTCTACTTTTACTTGAGGAACATTTTGAATGCAGGACTTTTACTGAAACAGAGTATTCCTACACTCTGGTACTTCTACTTTTACTAAGTACAAGATCTGAGTACTTATAATTTCACTACAAGATCTGAGTACTTGTACTTTTACTCAAGTACAATATCTGAGTACTTATTCCACCTCTAGTAGCGTATTAGTCTGAATTGTAGCCACAAAATCACGCAGAGCTGCATAAAAATAGACTCACAATGGTAACAAGTGGAAAATAATATTTACAAATGTGTACAATGATTTGTAGGTAATTGTGACTACTCAAGACACCTGACTTATACATCTTCAAAGGAAGACTGTGTTCATTCTACAATTACATGGGATTAAAGCAAAATGTAGTTTTACTTGTATAATACTTCAATTTTAGATAAAAGACAGTTTGTTTTCATCTGTTTTCAAATAAACAAAGTATTGGCTTTCAGAATATTAAACTTGTTTCTGCAAATTCAGATGATAAATACAACTTTGAAGCTTCGGCATAATTACAAGCAGAGAACGGACTAATGTAACATCACAGCAAGCATAACAGCAGCCGGTGTTTCTTGTGAGTGTTTCCCCGGTACACAAACGCAAAAATACACAAACACACTCGCGAGCTTCCCCCAGACCAGTAATACAAACGAAAATGTGTCTTCAGGTCAATGTGACTGATTTCGATAGAGCAAGTCACATTTGGTTTAGGCACGAAACATACTACCAGTAGAAATACATTGCTTTCAAAATCGCTCTGTGTCGAATCAATAGATTATATTTCGTGACTATAACACGAAATGCCGTGAGTGCTTCATCCTCGGAACACAACACATTAACATAGGTACGCTCCTCTGAAATGATCCCCTGCAATTATTATTATCCCTCAATCGAGTTCGCTATTCAGCTTGCTAACGTTAGCTTAAACAAACGTAACATGCAACGTTAGCCTAATCTAAAATGCTCTACTACGGCGTACCTTTCATGTGGCTCGTCAGCGCAGACTCTCGCATCGTTATTTTTGCAAACTTTGCAGGAGGCTCCTCGTGGGCTTGACCCTCGTCTTAGCCATGGCTTGTATTTGTCTTCTGCTAGCCAACGCTCGTTGAAACGGCAACCTCCTGGCATACTGTCATCTATCACTCTCATCAGAATGCCTAGGTCACACGTAACACAAACAGGTCGCGCGCATAGCGCGGGAAGGCCGCAGCGGAGCTGTTTTATGTAGAAGCGAAGCAATTATTTTCTTTTAATCTAAAAAGCGAACTATTCAGTCAGACAGCAATTTATTGTAAAAGTAAAGCATTTACATTTTCAAGCACTTTATCTCAATTTCAAACACCATTCCCAAAATTCAAGCACTTTCCCAACCTTGAAAACACCACGTCAAATTTCAAGCATTTTCAAGGATTTCAAGCACCCGTACGAACCCTGACAAATGTTACATTTGTCTCAGTGGACTTCACAGTTTGTACAGAATATCAGTATGACAATACGACACCCTCTCTATATATATTAATTAATTTTATATAAAACAATATATTTTTGAGTGGGCTGTATCTGTCAAACTGCTAGCTACTGTCTGCTGTACGCACCTCCCTTACGAAATGAACTATAGTATTACTATAGTATAGTATAAGAGTTGTATAGTGTCCTATAGTAAGTTTGTAGTGTTCTGTAGTATTTTTCACCAGCTATTGTATTACTATAGTTTTTTCTGTAGTGCCATTTTATTAGCTATAGTAGCCCTATAATATTTCAATAGTAATACTCTGTATATAGATCTTTGTAGTATTCCTATATTATTTTAAATAGTATAACTATAGTATAATATATAATGTTTCTGTAGTTGTTTTTTAAACACACAAGAGAACACTCCTAGTAATAGCATGATATTGTCATAGTGAATGCATATTATTACTAGTGTTTGTAAAAGTATTACTATAGTGTTTTTGTTGGTGTTTCTGTATTAAGACTATATTATTTTAAATAGTACTACTATAGTATAATATATAGTGTTTCTGTAGTTGTTATTTGAACACACCTATAGTAATAGTATGATATTGTCATAATGAATGCATATTATTACTATAGTGTTTGTAAAAGTATTGCACTCCTAGAATTAATGTGTCATTTTTTTTATATCAAATGAATTGATATTAGGGCTGTCAAACAATTACAATTTTTAATCAGATTAATCACAGTTTAAAAATTAATTAATCATGATTAATCACCATTCGAACTATGTCTAAAATATGCCATTTCTTTATGTATATTGTTGTGGGAATGGAAAGATAAAGGAAAGAAGGCGGATATATCCATTTAACGTATGTTTATTATAACATTTTTCTGTGTGTCAAAATGAAAGACAGCCCACACACCTATCAATCATCAAACAGTGGGGTCTTAATTCATTACGTGTTGATTTCTATCAACGGGGGAGTACTTCAGAAAAGTCGACGGGGGGGGGGGGGGGCTTTGTGACACAAGTGATGGTACGCATTTCAGATTACGCACATAACCTGCGTACCAGTTATGTGCACCCCTGTACTACAGCAAAAGTATTCTCCGTCGGGACTTCCTGCAACAACACCACGCCGTTATCTTGATTCTGATTGGCCAGAAGACATTATCAAAGATGTTCTATTGAGAAGACTATGGGATTAGTTTTTGTATCATAAAGATAAAGCAACACTTTCTCAGAATAAAGCAAAACTATGAATTTAAAAGAAAAAAAAACTAAGTCAAGCAAAATAAAATAAATTTCAAAAATAAAACTATAAGTTGCAAACAAATCATTTGTGTAATCATGTAGACTATAAGTCTTTTTTCTTTGTTTTAACATAGGTTTTTGTTTGCAGTTCTTGTTTCTTCTTTCTCGATGATCAGACTTTTGCTCTCGCTGCAGCTCTTCTCGTTTGCGCTCCCTCATTTTTTGTTTGAGATTTTGACAAACATCCCAGGTGGGCGGGACTTTCAGGGGTGTGTCCCCATTGGCTACTCAGCTTTTGAGTGACAGCCCACTACACCACAGATCATACAGTTCAACTCATGCAGCAAACTCCGGAGTCCACTCGGTCACGTTAGTGTTGGTGTCTCCTGGGGGGTTTTCATGAACATATCGGACTTATCTTATGGATTGCAGTGCATTATACTTGTGTTGTGTAGTTTATACTTTATTCCAACTTTAAATATTTTAATACCTGAACACACTGCTGCTGTTAAATAATTTCCCAATTTGGGATTGATAAAGTGTCTGTCTATTTATTTCATAGATTAAAAAAACACATCTATGTATTTTTAAGCTAAAGGTGACACAATATAAACTGTATACTGTTATTTTTCAAAGACATGTTACATTTCAAAAGCATATATTGCTATGTTTAGGACAAACAATTAAAGACTGCTTTAATTGAACAAATTCTGCAATATAAAAGTGGCAGATTTGCTTTATTAAACAGAGCAGACCTAGGCTGCATACCAACACAATTAGGAACATGCTCACATCTTACTATGTTGGTCTGAAGAGCTGAAGCATTCATACACAATGGATAACAACTGTGTTGTCTCATTCTATATCCTGTGAGAAAATGATATACATTTAGCATAAAAAATTCGACATACTATTCCTAGCCTGAGGAAGATCTGAATAATCAACAGATTTGAATGGAATCTCTAACATTTTCATGTAGAATAAAGACAAAAGAGTGATTATACAAATTACATTTATTGAAATTTGAACCAGAAGATGAAGTCTCAAAGAATGTTTTAAATAAAAGGACATAAAACAAAAAGGTGGATAATAATAAAATCTATTAAATGTATTATGTAAAGACATTTGGTCAAATGAAATGACACTGAGCAAGTGATAACAGTAATGCCAGCGTGGATGAAGCTGGTGCAGTTCTTTCTTTATGCCCCCCCCTCCGTGCTGTCCCCTCAGAGGAAGTGGGAAAACGGGATAAGACTCTGGATGCCACGCTGTCTCAATGATCCACACTGTTAATATGAGAGGAAAATAAATGTTTTAGGAAATGAAAAATATGAAGTTGACAAATAAAACACAGCTCATGGAAGGTAGGGTTTCCTACAAAGTTAACTCAGCCTCCATTGATTTTCATATCAAATTAGCGTGTTAATAAAATAAGCTATCATGGCTTATACTTGCATATCTACACAGAATCATGAAAGCCTGTTGGTAGAGTCAGGCACACGAGTCTGTTTGAGTGTGTGCGCCGGTGTCTGAACGCTCACTCACTGCTAGCTATGTAGCTAACTGTTAGGCTACTTAGCTTGCATTGTTATGGATCTAAAGGTAGCACAAGCTAACTTTCATAGCACAGCTTTACTTCTCACTTAACACAATAAAGAAACAGACCGTATAGCACAAACAACACAAATGATCAATACTTACATATATTTTCACTTGTAGTATTATAATAATTGAAATGCTGGTTCTTCTGGGGGTCTTCTGTCCACGCTCAGCTAGCTACCGCACCGCAGCTGCCTGCACTGTACAATCGCTGGAGGACTGGGCTGTCACTCAAAAACTGAGTAGCCAATGGGGACGCACCCCTGAAAGTCCCGCCCACCTGGGAGGTTTGTGTCAGAATCTCAAACAAAAAATGAGGGAGCGCAAAAGAGAAAGCTGCAGCGAGAGCAAAAGTCTGATCATTGAGAAAGAAGAAACAAGAACTGCAAACAAAAACCTATGTTAAAACAAAGAAAAAAGACTTATAGTTTACATGATTACACAAATGATTTGTTTGCAACTTATAGTTTTATTTTTGAAATTTATTTTATTTTGCTTGACTCAGTTTTTTTTTCTTTTAAACTCATAGTTTTGTTTTATTCTGAAAAAGTGTTGCTTTATCTTTATGATACAAAACTAATCCCATAGAAGACGATCACTACGTGACAAAAGTTTTCAAAACCGTTTCTGGTCTTCGGTATTTCCAGACAACTGAAATCAATCTTACTAACTTCTGTCTGTGCAATTCTCGGCGCGAGTTGGCGGACTTTATTTGGGGCTAAGCCATTTCTTGGTATGTGTGTAGCCTACCCCAGCCATACCCTGGCGCTGCCACTGGTGGCACGTATGGGGCGGGCCATTCTGCACATGCGTTAAATGCGTTAAATATTTTAACGCAATTAATGAAAAAAATTAATTACTGCCGTTAACGCGATAATTTTGACAGCATTAATTGATATATATATATATATATATATATATATATATATATATATATATATATATATATATATATATATATATATATTGTCATAATGAATGCATATTATTACTATAGTGTTTGTAAA
Organism: Pogonophryne albipinna; assembly: GCA_028583405.1. Lineage (NCBI taxonomy): Eukaryota > Metazoa > Chordata > Actinopteri > Perciformes > Artedidraconidae > Pogonophryne > Pogonophryne albipinna. Next base: position 164,010 of record CM053244.1, on the reverse strand, counting down.
AGTATTGCATTCCTAGAATTAATGTGTCATTTTTTTTATATCAAATGAATTGATATTAGGGCTGTCAAACGATTACAATTTTTAATCAGATTAATCACAGCTTAAAAATTAATTAATCATGATTAATCACCATTCGAACTATGTCTAAAATATGCCATGTCTTTATGTATATTGTTGTGGGAATGGAAAGATAAATGAAAGAAGGCGGATATATCCATTTAACATGCAGTATGTATGTTTATTATAACATTTTTCTGTGTGTCAAAATGAAAGACAGCCCACACACCTATCAATCATCAAACCGTGGGGTCTTAATTCATTACGTATTATATATATATATATATATATTAGGGCTGTCAGTCGATTAAAATATTTAATCGCGATTAATCGCATGATTGTCCATAGTTAATCGCGATTAATCGCAAATTAATCGCACATTTTTTATCTGTTCTAAATGTACCTTAGAGGAATATTTTTCAAGTTTATAGTACTCTTATCAACATGAGTGGACAAATATGCTTTATGCAAATGTTTATTATCATTTGAACAATGACAAAAATTCTCATGAATATTAAACACAACAACCTCTGAACATTACAAATATTCGCCTCAATTCAACCTGGAACCTCTCATACAATAATACAATACAAAGTGTGTGTGTGTCTTGTTGGAACAAACACAGTAGTGGTGGCTTAAAGCCCACCTCTGCTCCGCGCCGTTCGTTAGATGAGCCTGGTCAGATTAATAAGAGAAGGAGTTCAAAACACCGGCATAAAAGTTATAACAATAATCTGATTTTAATGGTAAAAAACACCAATACAAATTACAGAGTACTCTGGACTCCCAGCTCTACTGCTGTGCGATACAGGTATCGGGACCAGCCAGTCAGAAACAAGGGGGGCCCTTTGCATGAATAAACAACAGTATATATGGACATTTTTGGGGCGGATATGTGGGTCGGCTCTTCCATCCCATTTTACTCCTAAGTGAAGCGTGAGAGCCTCGGAACTAGTCAAGGTCAGAATCACTTTTTATCTTCCACCTAACTTCACTCCTTTACTTTCCCAGGGAAGATTTCACACAAACTATTCTTTCCCAAAACAATCAAACATTGTACACAGATATATTGGTATCAAACATTGTACACAGATATATTGGTGCTTGAGATTATATTGGCCCCAGGAAGAACCTTGAATAAGAACATGTGCATGTGCTGGTGGGGGGAAAAGTGTATGTGTGTGTGTGTGCTGATATCTGGGTCAGTGAGTGTATGTGTGTGTGCTGGAGACAGGAGGTGTAAGTGTGTGTGTCAGGGTATCTGGGTCATTGAGTGTAAGTGAGAAGGGTTATATATATAGGATTACTTTAAAACAGTCCCAAATAATACATGTTCACTTCAATACAGTTCAAGATAATACCTGTTTACTTTAATACAGTTTAGAACAATATCTGTTTGCTTTAGTCTGTGCGTGTTGTTGTGGCAGAAGATGGTTTTTACAACCCACCTCTGCCCAGCGTGTCGTTTTGGCGAGCTGCTTGAAATCATAACAGTAGGGAAAATCAGAAAACACCAGGATACCAGTTAAACAATAATCTGTTTTAATTATAAAAGGCAATAATACAATGCAATACAAATCAATATAATTAGGAGCGCCCCTGCTCTAGTTTCTCGTGCTGGTGGGATTCTTCGGTCTTGGCAGCAGGAGGAAAAGAGAATGAACTAAATTCAAACCCAACTTTTATACCCAAAAATCACCGGAGGACCCGAGTCAGTCTATCTCATTGGAAGATGTAAAAGATGACTTTTCTTAGCGAATCAGCGCGAGCCAGCCAGGATAATAAACAAGTGTCTCTGAGATGGTAATAAAATGTATCTGGCGTCCGTTATCTCACTTTCCTGCATAGACTTTCACACACACACTTTCCTGCACATTCCAGAGGCCTGAGCTCTGTCCACATAATATCCCTTTGTTCACAAGGATAATACATATTAATACTCTCATATTTCCAGCTTCTGGTTACACAGACTGCTTATTATGAATGCAAAGTAATTAAACACACACATATACTATTCAAGATATGTTGACTTCCCTGAAACATGACATACTGGAGATCTTAAGCAGAAGGAACTCTCATCCAACTCTCACCCTGCCATCTATACCTCCCCCACAGAGCAATAAAACCTGTTCACTCCAAGCACCCCAGAATGTTTGAGCAAGTTTTAGTCCTCATATTTATGAAAGGATAAAACAGAGAAACCAATACAAAACAGAAACACAGGTATTGTTTAAACAGTATTCACTTAACTGCTACTATTGATAATTTCCAGAGAAACTCAAGGGGCCTCTTTTAATATCTGGAAGTTGCAACAAGACTTTCTGCCATTTCAAATGTAACACACTTCCCAAATATCAGATGATAATCTGCAATCCCCCTTTTGGTCTCTCTATAAAGAGACCAACTTACACAAGGCACTTGAAACATAACTACTGTCATTCCTTTCCACTGTGTCTGTCCCCCAATATTGTATAAATCTATCAGAAACTGAGACCCAAAGTACTTGAAATCTTTGGGAACAGAACACCACTTTCCATGGCAGTGAAGGAACCATGAGAGGGCAACCTGAGAGCTAGAAAGCAGTCTCCTTGTGTGGTGAATCTTCAGCCCCCCCCCCCGCCCCCTGATAGGGAGGGGGAGATGCGGCTTTCCCTTCACTGGTGGAACTGATCAGAGAGAAGTAGACTCCTCTGCTGCCTCGACAAGTCCCCCAGCCCGCTGACAGCCGCTTCCTAGTCGTCTGCTGTAAGGATGTCCTCGAGGTCGTTGTCGTCCAGTCCACTGATGGCTGCTTCCGAGTCGACCTCCTCTGCGAGGGCCATGTCCCTCCTGATGTCGTCCCCGGTCCTAGCAGGTGGTTTCCCCGCCGCACACTGGCTCCCGTGGTACGAGCTGTCCCCCTTTCCTCCCACGCGGACGGCATGAGAGATCCGCTGGGTCACTCGGTCGGGGCCGGAGAGCCTGGGGTTGAGCCACTTTGTCCTGATGACCTTCAGCCAGACGAACTCCGCTGTGTCAGCCTCCTGGGTCCCCCTTTGGCATCACCAACCTGTGTGGAGAAATCTGATACAAATCCCTCAAGCCTACGCTCAGGGCTGCTCGTTTGACCCACCACTGCGTAGGCCGCTTGGAGCCTGTTGGTGGGGTGTCTTAAAACAACAGACGTCTGTGAACAGGTTTTCTAAATTAATTGTAGCCCTCCTATCTGCCAGTGCAGCTTCAGAATCTTAATACTTGAATAAAAATACTAAAAATAAAACCCCCACATCTCTAGGTGAACTAAATAACATATTTCAATATCCCTGAGATCCTATTTAAAATCTAAATATAATATGAACTGCTAATGTTTCTGGTAAAGAAACACACTAATGTTATGGATTCAAAAACAACCAAAATCATGATACTGACAAAGTGAATGATTTCCTGGTGATACTGCTTCTACCGGTCAGTGCTTAGATATTATCAAGCTGAAACAATGAATACAGAATTCCAACAAACTGTCATCAAATGTCTTTCTATTATGAATTTAGATGAAATGTATATCCCCATAATGACCTAAACAATAAAGTCTATGGCTTTTACTTCTTTACCAGGCTAGTTACATGATGCTGTCTAAATTAAATTATATCTCATTACATTACTATGTTTTAGCTTTAACTGTAATATGTTCTTTCTACATTTCAAACCTCAGTTACTTTAATACCTGTTGAAACATTACTCACCGGTCAACTTACAGTAGCCCCTTGGCCACTGATTCTGCATCTGTGTTACCTGTTATAACTCAATCAATATTAGAAACATGTCAACATTCATCAAACAGTATCTTATCCCCAGATATGGAGCAGGTCCACTCTAAAACTGTCAATCAATGGTCAGATTGAACAATCGAGTTGGGGCAGCAGGTTCCTTTCAGTCCCTAAATGAAAAATGTACATTGTGAATTTTACACTCCCCCTTTTTACACATGAAATCATGTGTAACCATGGATTATAAGAAAATACCAAACATTTTCCCAAATGTACATCCATCATTTCCACAGTAAACACTTCAGTGAAATGAAGTGTTTCTCTCCACCCTTCAGTCCTAAAAGAAACAGAATCTTCATGTTTTAGTTTGAGTTTCACATTCTGCAAACTGCCACCTCCTGTGGGAGTAAAATATCATCAAGTAGATTAGAAACGGGTAATAATATGTTAGTCCAAAAACATGCTTGGTTAGTTATTGTTTTAGAATCATGCAGTTACACTGATCACATGCCGGCATTCATTCACACTCACACCGTCTGTCAGGTTGTAAAGTCTTGGTCTGGTCAGAGTCACCCCAGAGTCAGTCATTGACAGTGCCTTCTCAAGTTACACTGTCGGTCAGGGTCAAAGGTCAGTTGGTCTCAGTCTTTTTGGCCATGTGTATGCTCTGCAGAGACTTTGATATTTCAGCATAGGCCAGTATCCTTTGTCTACAAAAATCTGTCATATATGGAGCGCCATCATTAATTAATTCACGATTACAACTATAATTTTCCAGATATCTCTAACTTTTCATCGGAACAGCTGTTCCCCACATTCCCTGAAAAGTGTTAGCCAAAAAATGTCACTTCCTCATAGTACTACTACTGCAATTCATTTACACCTAATTAGTATTAAAATGTCTAATAGATCTATTTCAGAAACTTGTGCACTTAACTATTATCTTGTGTCAAAACATTACTTGGATCTGTGTAGCTCTGCATTTCATAGCTCATTATACCCATTTATCTTCAATTCTGGTCTACTTAAAAACAATGTTAAATTATTTAGCAGTGTGTGGAACCTTGGGTGTCCGAACATGCAACAATTACTCCCTCCTTTATCAAGGATTTAAAAACAGAAGTCATTTCATATTTCCATCTTAAAGCCCTCCTATGGTAATCACTATGGCACAATGGTGAAATCAATACTCTATAGATTGGAATACTATATTTGGCTTGGCACTAGCTCTCCCTTTAATCTTATCCATTCAAATAAAGGTTGGTCTTATAGAGCGGTTCCTAAAACTATCCCTTTAATGGTGATCAATATTGTAACAACTAAGATCACTACTTTATTCACAAGTGAATAAAAATCTCTTTTAGAATGATTTGTTAACATGATGAAAAGATTGAAGAATATGGTTATATAATGTCATGTATCCCCCTTTATCCCTCAGTGTGTTTTAGGATGATTCTCATTTTACTTTAATAGTTTCCTCTTTACTGCTATTTTTAATTTACCAATTGATTAATTCATGGTTAATACAACTTTTTATCTTCACTTATTTATCAAGTCAATTCAAGTTCTTTAAATGTGCGCTTATAAGTGTGTTTATGTGTAAACTCACTCATTCCCGTTGGTTCCCTTCTCCTCTCCTCTGGTTTATCTCAAGCCGTGATCCCTGGCCACCTCACATTCTTGACCAACTCCTCTGATTCTGACTCCTCCCCCTTTGTCCATCAGCTGTCACCCTTTGAGGCAGCCATCTGCCCAGCCACATCTGCAGCCCCCATCATGCCACTGTTCTTGCACTGCTTTTCACTTCATCTCCTCCTTCACAGTCTCTCTGCTGCTTTATGGAGGGCGGATTCTGCTCTCATGTCCCACACTTTGCTCTTGTGCCAAATCTTGTGGCTCAGCTTGGAACTTCATGCCCTGTCTGAGGGACTGATAGATCTCTGCCTGTCAGCAAGCTGTTTGGTTCTGGATGCCACAGGTGGAGATAGTTCTGGATGCAGTTCTTATTGTTGTTGTTGGTTCAGCTCTGGTTCTCTGTCTGGTCTATTGAGAAGGAGGAGTCTCCTGTTGGGTTAGGCCTTTGATTGCTCAAGCGGATCGGGGTCTTAGCCGTCTGACATGCAGAGAGAGAGAGTCCAGGTCTCGGGACGCATTACCTATAGAAATTCTAGCACACTGAGGTTAAATAAATCCAACCCTTTCCACTCCGTCTCTTTCTAATCATACTATCTGTCTTAGTAGTTAAATGCCATCCAAACAACACAATTAATGTCTACTAATGATATTACCTAAACTCCCTCTAATAATCGTTTCATCCATTGTGACATATTTACCCAAACTAAGTTTCTCAACACCCACATGTTTCCAGCATCGCATATTCCACACACTATGAAAGAACCCCTCCGCATTCAAAAATCACACTGCTATCTAGCAACAATTGTAAAGTTGCAGAGCACACTAATCAGATCACAGTAATGTAATTTGACCCAAGTGTAGGCCTATTTCGTTCCTAAAAATGTTAGCAAACACCAAACTCCAACTACAACATTATAGATAAATTGATTTAGCAAAATGAAATCTTATGTAATTCAAAATGTGACAAAAGAACAATGATTTGTCTTACACAAGATTGTGGTCTAACAGAATGACTCTTGACCTCATGTGGCCTGAAGAACAAAAGGAGCTCTTAACATTAACACAGTGGACTCTCAGAGATGAGATCTAGCCATAAGGTGGCTGACTTTAAAATGAACTGTGACAAAGAAACCACATGCGTGTGGGTACATTATAGTTTTATAAATATAACTCAAAACAACACTACATTAAAATAATAACAATTCAAATGAGCCTTGGTGAAAAGCATGAAAAACAAAACAACTTAATCTACTCTCCTTGTTCGTGTACATCTTTACTCCAACTATTTCACCATCTAGTATGCCAACTTGCTGGCCAACCAGCTTAGCAGTATAGCACTGGCCTCATGTGAGTGGGGGAAGGGGTGGGGATCACTCAACACATGTGCAGATATAAACCACACTGCTTGGAGACTGAGTTCAATAAAAATTAAACCATACGACTTGTAGTCTGGCTTCAATAAAAATGTAACACCTCATATCCTATCATTTGATCATATTTCCTTGTCTCTCTCTGTGTCTCTCTCTGTGTCTCTCTCTGTCTCTCTCTCTGTCTGTCTCTCTCTCTGTCTCTCTCTCTTCTACATCCCTCTCTCATCCTTATCTCCCTCTTTCTTTTCTCACTTTCCCCTGTCCTTCTTTTCCCACTTTCCCATCTCTTTCTTCTGTCACTTCTGTTAGATATGAAATAAAACATACGAGTCCATGTAAGCATGGCATAGATCATAATCCATTACTCGAGAAGACTCAGTATCACCTCTGTGTTTTAACATTTAACAGCTTCTCTCTGACTGACAAACTTACAAAACCTTCTGTTTACTTTCTACTCTTTCTTCACAAACTTAAAAACACAATTGTGGTGAATTGTTTGCGTTTTCAGTTTCCTATCTACATTAAACAACCACCAACTCAGAGTCACTGTGGTATGATCAACACAACTCCTAAATAACATTACAATGTATATTTCTTACAGTGAGTTTGTTATTTAATGTTTAACAAATTATCCTCTTTTTATGTCTAATCTAGGTGGAATAATCCACTATCATATTTAATTTGAATCGAACCTTAACCTCTATGTACTTCATATACTCAGTAAATCTCTTTTTACTTTCCCTCAACGTTTCTGTATGTAATTAAATTCCTCTGAAATATGATTAAGTACAATTCTCAGTTAACGACAAATACCACGAAATTCACAATGCAATGCAAAAGTAACAATCAGTTCTCAAAACTTCTCATAAAAACCACAATGTGACGTAACTGTATCCCTCAATGCTAAAAACAACAAATTATAGTTTCTTATTTATTTCAATATCTACCACCTCAAATCACACATTGATGTATTAATTTTCAATGTTATTCACTCCAACTTCAGATCACTCGTTGATCTTTCACTCCTTGCTTCAAATTCAACGCTCAGCAGCCATTTTCCAGAGCAATGTCCAGCAATTAGAGTAGAAATGTGGAGAAAGGGGGGCTTTCTTAAACCCATGGTATTCTACCATTATGACTTCGCATTTCTTTATCTGACTTAGGCCATTATATGTTCAATAATATATTCTATTTATTCAAAAGCACATAAATATATCCTCCACGCTGTCTGTTCAGCTTTTAAGATGCGATATTTCTTTCAACAGAACGGGCGTTAACCCCACAGAACAAAGGATGTCGAGATTCCGGTCATTTCAAAATGGCTTTTTGAAATTTGCGTATCTCCCCTTGGATTCAACATATAACTCACCTCCAACTTCTACAAGCCTTGGATTTGTTATTCAGTTTTGTCATGGATGGAAACTCGATATTCCACTTGACTTCCACCAGCAAGTACAGCCTGTGTGGACTCAATACCAATCACTTAAGCTAGGGACGTTGTGCCCTTTCAGCCGTGCGGGACTCAATACCCCACGCGCTGATGTACAGCTGCTTCACTTTTATATTTATATAACTTGTATACTTATATAAAGATATGTATTGCACTATCTTAGCGTGAAGACTATGACACTGGGAAATATTCCTGACAACTCTAAAATTTGGAATATGGCCAAAACACAGATTTTGAGTGTAACGGGTGTCTGCGCTCACCTGGTATTTATAGAGCTCTGTTTTTAGTTGTCAGAAAGTATTTCGAGGTGTCGTCCCTGGACTTCCTTGTCCGCTGGCTGCTGATGTGATTTCCTCTGAACTCCCACTCGCTGACGTCGTCAGTCTATCTCATTGGAAGATGTAAAAGATGACTTTTCTTAGCGAATCAGCGCGAGCCAGCCAGGATAATAAACAAGTGTCTCTGAGATGGTAATAAAATGTATCTGGCGTCCGTTATCTCACTTTCCTGCACAGACTTTCACACACACACTTTCCTGCACATTCCAGAGGCCTGAGCTCTGTCCACATAATATCCCTTTGTTCACAAAGATAATACATATTAATACTCTCATATTTCCAGCTTCTGGTTACACAGACTGCTTATTATGAATACAAAGTAATTAAACACACACATATACTATTCAAGATATGTTGACTTCCCTGAAACATGACATACTGGAGATCTTAAGCAGAAGGAACTCTCATCCAACTCTCACCCTGCCATCTATACCTCCCCCACAGAGCAATAAAACCTGTTCACTCCAAGCACCCCAGAATGTTTGAGCAAGTTTTAGTCCTCACATTTATGAAAGGATAAAACAGAGAAACCAATACAAAACACAAACACAGGTATTGTTTAAACAGTATTCACTTAACTGCTACTATTGATAATTTCCAGAGAAACTCAAGGGGCCTCTTTTAATATCTGGAAGTTGCAACAAGACTTTCTGCCATTTCAAATGTAACATACTTCCCAAATATCAGATGATAATCTGCATGACCCGAAACGCAAGAGAAGGGTTAATATTTTAAGTTTTGTTTCCCGTGGGAACACCGTCCCGTTGCACATCTTTTTTTACTTCCGGTATGTATTTTCCACCCTCCGCGGACTGGCCATCTGTAGAATCTGGAGAATCACAGAACAGCCGGTTGTCAAGGGCCGGCTCCATTCGCTGAAGGCCGTCACCGCCCTTAATTTTTTATGTTTTTAAAAAGCATCATTGAAGTTGCACCGACAGAGGTCCGCCGTTTCCCCGCAGCGAGGCTCCCCCCCAGTTGACAGTTCGCTAGCACCACAGCCCCCCCTCCCCCCTCTCTATTTGGACTGGCAACTTTAAAAGTAGCTCTCGGTTCAAAAAAGGTTGGGCACCCCTGATCTAGGATGACACCAAAAGCCTCCCAGACGTTGGATTTCGCTCTTGAGGAAGATATATTGACAATGCTGTATTCTCCGTTAGAGAGCTTCACCTCAGCCTTTTCGAATGTGGCGCGCTCAGCAGCAGATTGATGCGGTGCAGAGGTTAGGATTATGCGCGGTCCCGCCGGGGGAGAGGTCTGAGGAATCTTTAAACATTCAATTAAATTATTATTATTTAAATATATTTATTATGCAAATCAAATACGCAGACTCATTGTTCCCACTAAAGTAGGGGTGAGTGTAAGGAGACAAAGTTGACGTGCAGTGTGTTGCCGGGAGCATATAAGGATGTATCCACGATGTTGAAAATGTAAAAAAAAAACACAAAGATAAAAAGGTGTTAAAAAGTTATTGTTTAATGTTTTAAGGAGGTGACGCTACTCAGCCAATCAAATCGTTGCAGTCAGTGAGCACGATAGATTCAGACACACTCGCAGAGACGAGAAGAGAGAAACAGCAGTGAGTAATTTCAAATGGCGTGCTCAAAAAAGAGAAAGGTAGACAGCGAAAACAGAGCATTTAATGACATTTTCTCTTACTGGACCTCTTTGAAATGCAATTGAATACCCCTGCATTATAGCAACAACAACAACAATAATAATAATAATAGCAATAATAATTGGGAGGGGGGGCGCGGCTGTTCTCTGAGGGGAGGCTCACCTTCCCACAGTTTGAAAACCCCTGATCTAGTAGATCGCGTTCACACCGGAATAAGTCCCTGAGGGAGGATTACGCAAATGAAGCCGCTGACGTCACTTCTGCTTTGGGTTTACTGGCAGGCCGAAAACAACTTCACGGCGTAAATCGCCACCCTAAATCCCGGGTAAATCGCCTGAAGCGCCGACACCTCCTCATCACTCCACCGCTCCCACGTTTTATTTTGTGTTGTCATAAGTTAGTCTCTCTCCGTTGGTGCGCTGGGCTAATGCTAATAATGCTAATGCGAGCAAATAAAATGTCGACTTCAAAAAAGATTTTTTGAGTTTTACGGGGCGTTTCCAAGGTTAATGTTTTTAAAGGGAAATTGATCCATGCTGGTCCCAAGTTTTACTTAGGAGATGACAGCCCTTTTCATCACACAAACATGAACTGTATGTCTTTAATGTAAAGAATGAGCAGGGCTGTATTGGCTGAATTTCGTCTACATACTGTCCTTTCTGTTGATTACCACAATTTCACAGTTCAAGAGAAAGTCATCTAAAAACCAATTAAAAAAAGTTCATGCTACATTCCTCCTCATTTCCACAGATCACAGGGAACTGCCAGCAGAATTAAAAGGTACGATCTGGTAATTACCTCCAACCCGGCGAAAAAATGCAGAGCTATTATGTGATTTCTCCAATGGGCTTATCCCAGCCTTATCAGACTGCGGGATGATCACGGATTGAAACCCAGTGATGAAACATTAAACAAGAAATAGCTGAATGGAGTGTAAAATAACAGAAAACAGCATGCATACAGAGATACCATGAGCCTCAGGTGCTGGAGGATTCTGGATAAAACTCCTCTGGCACCTCCTTCTCCTGCAGCAGCCGACGGATAGGATGATGATAGGATGGAAGGGGAAAGACTAGACTAGGTCTGATGTGAGAGATGGGGTATTCATCCTCTTTTTGAGGGGGGGATTAATGGCCTGTCACCTAGCAGCCCTGAAAAACCTGGTTTATTTTGCTCAATTACAATGAGTGATAGCACTTCATGGGTGAATTTGATCACATATTTTGGAAACTTGAAGATCAAAGGGGAGAGTAAGATACAGACTAAGATGAAGACAAGGGCCGACAAGAAGGGAACTGTGACACGGTCAAAGTATTTGCCTTGGCATAGTTCTGGTTATATCCAGGGCTGCCCCTGGCCAACTTGTGGCCCCAAAGTTATTTGATGAGGCCCTCTTTGTCGCGAGCGTCGACATCGGGAAAATAAGCGCATTTATCCGCATAAGCGCATAAAGGTGCGCCGTATTTGCACTTCAAATGAGGCTCCCTCTGCGATATGAGGCCCCCTCAGCGAGGTGAGGCTCCCACGCAGTCTGCGTGATCTGCGTGTAGGGAGGGGCGGCCCTGGTTATATCTGCCCTATGAAACTGCTGAAGAACTACTTTATTTACTCTACGTACCGTCATTGACTGCCGACAACGCTAATTAAGTGTTCCTCTGCATAATAACATGAGCCTATGTTATCAGCAGGCAGACGGGATAAGCTTCTGACCTCTAAATGTGCATTAAAGGTTCATTTGGAACAAACCAGAGTTGGTGAGAGTTGGAACAGTAAAAAGACTGGTATGGTACGTTTTTGTTTTGTTTTAGTGAAGTATGTTTTATGGTTGCCCTTTTCAGTTTGGAACAGGGAATATTTGCTTTATTTTAATTTGTAATATATTAAAGAAGCTAAAACAGCCAAGTAAAAGTAGAAAAGTATTATCATCAAAGTATAGTTAAAGTAGCGACAGTAAAAGTAGTCATGTGCAGATTGGTCCATTTCAGAATAATATATATGATATGTTTTATAATGATTGATCATTAAAGTGTTCTCAAAGCTGGTGAAGGTGCAGCTAGTTTGAATGACTTTGTATACTGCAGGGTAGCTTGTGAATTTACTCCAGGTGGAACTAAAGTCTGATTTAACACTTGATTATATTTCACATCATTCATCCACATCTGTAAAGTAACTAAAGGTATTAAATACATGTAGTGGAGTAAAAGTACACCATTTACCTCTGACTTATGTTTACTGCCAACCTAAAAGTACCTCAAAAATAGTAAAGCTATTTGGCTGAAAAGCTTGAAAATGCACCTTGAAAATGCTTGAAAAGTGCTTGAATTTGACTTTGGAAAAGGTGTAAGATCCCTGCATCATACAGCAATCCTAAACTTCTGTGAGAAGTGGTTGGGCAGAAAAAGGGTTTTCCCTTCAGCAGTGTTCAAGATATCTGAATTCTCTACCTCCACATCCCCATAGGTGTATCCATTGCTGTGCACAGCTCAGTACTGTAGAACCTGCATCCTGTGGATCCTTTGGCAGTGATCAGATGAACTGTTGCAGGGATCCAAACTGCTGCAGATCAGTCATCCCTGTCAGAGTGACAGTTCCTCCTAAAGCTGTGAAGGTAACAATTAACAAGATGTCATTTTGATCAAAAAAAATTACAAATCACTTTTGGCAATACTGTTTGCAAAGCTATTTGTATTAACAACTACAGGAATGTAAGGAGTGATTTTTTTCCACCTTTTTCTTTAGGACTCTCACCCTCCATGTTGCTAAAGTGAGACTGTCTTCACACAACACACTGACCAGTTATGAAGCTGGAAGCAGCACTTCTACAGCCACTGGACATGTCAAAGGTCACCATGTTACCGCCCTTTACGTCCTCACACTGAACTTTGACGGTTTTGATTTGTGTCTACAATGGATAGGTTCTAGATACAGCAAAAAATACTACTGACCCACTGACGGACTGACTGCCACTGAACAGTAGGAGAGCCACCTGGTTTGTTTTTTTACTCAAACAATGTATGTTTATTTTCTTTATTTTCAGTTTCATCACATTTAATAATTTATTTGATGTATTAATCAAGCCTGCTCGCGTTGCGCTCCACACACACACACACACACACACACACACACACACACACACACACACACACACACACACACACACACACACACACACACACACACACACACACACACACACACACACACACACACACACACACACACACACACACACACACACACACACACACACACACCTCCCACTCTAATGTGCTTCTGGTTTGTCAACGTTTCCCTATTGTAAGATCCATGGCCACAATTAAACATTTAGGCTTTATGCCGAGAAGGTTTCTTTTTAGTTTTAATTTTCAAATGTAGGGTAATTTCTTTTAATTTCATTGTTATACTATTAATAAGGCATGAGTCCTAGTAATTTATTGCTGCATTTTGAAAGATAATACTATTAATTAGCTACCACAAAATTGTTGTCTCACAAAATCTATTAAAACTTTATTTTTGTAATGTGGTAACTTGTGTGCTTAATACTTGCTAAAAAAAATGATACCAGTGGTCAGACAAAAAGACAGACACAGTTTGGCAGAGAAAAGTAGTGTTTTACTCATTGTTAGTTATATTAATAAATACATTTTACCCCAGGGGATTAATAAACACCATTAACACAATACAACTGTTAAAATGAAAAGCCAAAAAAAGAAATATTAATAAATAAAACTCCAAATTTTAGATTTAGTTGAACTGGTTTAGTTATTGAACATGAACAAACAAAACAACAAATTACTGTTAATTTTACTGTAAATATAATCTATCTACCAATTGGATCAAATATAAAAGTCAGCCGAATTACTATTGATACTGCAAGGAGACGTATTTTGTGAAAAGTAATGCAAGATGTTGTTTAATTGTTGATATATTTATGATCCACTTCACATATTCAGTTTTGGCGGCAGTTCTTCAAGTTTGTCCAGAAGTCTTCTCATCAGGGCTCTATAAATAAAGAACTACGGCAGATGTGTAATATTTAATGCAGCCGAACCGTGTATTACAATGCCGTTATGTGATGACTTCCAAAGAGAAAAGCAAGAACACTCGGAATAATTTTTTTTTTTTTTTTTAATGTGTTCGGATATCATATCGCATTAACATCATATCCCAACATTCATTGCGGCTAAAACATCCAATCAACGAGCTTCAAGCTGAGGATCTTGGGTAATCTGTTCAGTGGGTTTGTGGTGTGTATCGCTCAAAATGTCCCTTATAGGCCTACTTCTGTTTCCGGTGACTTTATTTACGACTAAAAAGCCCAAGATTATAGAATTAAACGAATAAATAAAAACAAGGATAATTGTGTGTTATTGTTGAGTAAATAACAGTGTGTTATTTAGAAAAGAATAACAAATTAGAAGGAAAAAAATATTTTCAGAAATACAGATTTCAGTATTTTAAGGCTCTAAGCCTCACAGACGGGAAAAAAAGTCCGACATTATACGATTTAAAATAAAAACAAATAAATAAAAAGATAAAACACTGGCATGTAATTTACGTTAGAATAAATAGAATGGTTTTGAATAATAGATGAGAGTAAAATCTACGTCACTTTACAGCCCCGCCCACTTTTGGGGAAACCAACGCTGTCATTTGAACGGCGATCAAGCCTGAAGCCAGGGAGATCTTCTGTTCCTGTCCTTTCTTCTTAGAGGAAGTACAGAAACACGTAACTCTGGATTTGTTTTAATGTTTGAGTTGCAATAAACGACACAGCAGCTTTTTGGCATGTTAAAACTATTATTTTCTGCCTCGCTCATGAGAGTAACAGCTGTTGGAGCAAGGATTGGTCTGAAACCCACCTCGGCTCCGCGCGTCCTTTAATGAGCATCTCAGATTTATAAAAGAAGGAATTCAAAGCACCAGATAAAGGGTTAAACAATAATCTGCTTTAATGGTAAACAACAATACACTTTAAAGGGGGACCCCTGCTCTGTTCCCAGTGCCGGGAGAATTTACCATCTTGACGGCAGGAGGAAAAGAGACCGAACAAAACACACAACATGTAAGAACAACGGGGAAGAGTTCTGTTGGATGCTCCTCCCATAGGGCCCATCCATTGGGAGATATAAAAACGATGGGCTGTCGTAGCGAATCAGCGCGAGCCAGCCAGGAGGCAGCCCAGAAAAAGAGTCTCTTCAGTTTGAGGGCAAAACAAACACATCTGGTGTTCGCTGTCTCACATTCTTGCAGTTTGGACACACACACATTTTCTGCATAGATGTCCCTCTCTCCGGCCCCCTCCCCCATCAGTTCAATACACACAGCTCCACACACCCTTGGCATTTTAAAGATATGTCTAAGATATAGTTGTTTATAGTTGACTAATACAAGTAATACATGTAAGTTACCTTAATATCAATAATAACGAGGAAAACATTACCTCTGCTCTCAAACAGTCCTCTAGAAATGCTTCTGAAATAGTAACGCACACTCATTTTTACCATGCAGCATTCCAGAGATCAGAGCTGTCTAAATAAAGATATCCCCTGCTCACATCTTACTTCCAAATACAAAGGTTTCACTTCTCATATTTCCAGCTTCTTGTTACACAGACTGCCAATATTGATACAAAGTAATTAAACACACACATATATTTAAGACATGTAGACTTCCCTGATTTACATGCTGTATGTAATGAAGAATGTCTCCTCCCCCACCTCTCTAGTCTTCTGTCATGAAAAGCTGCTTCTACTTCATACAAAGTAATTAAGCATGTTTAAGCAAACCACTCCACAATGTTGTAGCAATTTAGTACCCACACATGAAAGAATAAAACAGAGAGAAATCAATAAAACACAAAAACAGGTATTGTTCAGCAATGAATACACATACAGTGGGGCAAACAAGTATTTAGTCAGCCACCAATTGTGCAAGTTCTCCCACTTAAAAAGATGAGAGAGGCCTGTAATTTTCATCCTAGGTACACTTCAACTATGAGAGACAGAATGGGGGGAAAGAATCCGGGAAATCACATTGTAGGATTTTTAATGAATGAATTGGTAAATTCCTCGGTAAAATAAGTATTTGGTCACCTACAAACAAACAAGATTTCTGGCTCTCACAGACCTGTAACTTCTTCTTTAAGAGCCTCCTCTGTCCTCCACTTGTTAACTGTATTAATGGCACCTGTTTGAACTCGTTATCAGTATAAAAGACCTCTGTCCACAACCTAAAACAGTCACACTCCAAACTCCACTATGGCCAAGACCAAAGAGCTGTCAAAGGACACCAGAAACAAAATTGGAGACCTGCACCAGGCTGGGAAGACTGAATCTGCAACAGGTAAGCAGCTTGGTGTGAAGAAATCAACTGTGGGAGCAATTATTAGAAAATGGAAGACATACAAGACCACTGATAATCTCCCTCGATCTGGGGCTCCACGCAAGAACGGTGAGCAAAAATCCCAGAACCACACCGGGGGACCTAGTCAATGACCTGCAGAGAGCTGGGACCAAAGTAACAAAGGCTACCATCAGTAACACACTACGCCGCCAGGGACTAAAATCCTGCAGTACCAGACGTGTCCCCCTGCTTAAGCCAGTACATGTCCAGGCCCATCTGAAGTTTGCTAGAGAGCATTTAGATGATCCAGAATAGGATTGGGAGAATGTTATATGGTCAGATGAAACCAAAATAGAACTTTTTGGTAAAAACTCAACTAGACGTGTTTGGAGGAGAAAGAATGCTGAGTTGCATCCAAAGAACACCATACCTACTGTGAAACATGGGGGTGGAAACATCATGCTTTGGGGCTATTTTTCTGCAAAGGGACCAGGATGACTGATCCGTGTAAAGGAAAGAATGAATGGGGCCATGTATCGTGAGATTTTGAGTGACAACCTCCTTCCATCAGCAAGGGCATTGAAGATGAAACGTGGCTGGGTCTTTCAGCATGACAATGATCCCAAACACACCGCCCGGGCAACGCAGGAGTGGCTTCGTAAGAAGCATTTCAAGGTCCTGGAGTGGCCTAGCCAGTCTACAGATCTCAACCCCATAGAAAATCTTTGGAGGGAGTTGAAAGTCCGTGTTGCCCAGCGACAGCCCCAAAACATCACTGCTCTAGAGGAGATCTGCATGGAGGAATGGCCAAAATACCAGCAACAGTGTGTGAAAACCTTGTGAAGACTTACAGAAAACGTTTGACCTCTGTCATTGCCAACAAAGGGTATATAACAAAGTATTGAGATGAACTTTTGTTATTGACCAAATACTTATTTTCACCATAATTTGCAAATAAATTCTTTAAAAATCCTACAATGTGATTTCCTGGATTCTTTCCCCCCATTCTGTCTCTCATAGTTGAAGTGTACCTAGGATGAAAATTACAGGCCTCTCTCATATTTTTAAGTGGGAGAAATTGCACAATTGGTGGCTGACTAAATACTTTGTTGCCCCACTGTATCTTAGCCCCTCATGAATGTCACATGTCTTTCTTTATTACATTATTACATTACATTGCATTTAGCTGACGCTTTTATCCAAAGCGACTTACAATAAGTACATTCGACCAGGAAGACACAACCTTGAAGAAAACAGAATCATATAAGTACATCAGGTTTCATAGAGCCAAACATTTCAAGTGCTACTCAACTGGCTATAGATAAGCCAGTCCTTTATTAGTATATAAGTGCTCTGTTAGCAGTTCTTTGTTAGTAATTCTATCGCTCGAGGTGGAGTCGAAAGAGATGAGTTTTCAGTCTGCGCCGGAAGATGTGCAGGCTTTCTGCTGTCCTGATGTCAATGGGGAGCTCATTCCACCATTTTGGAGCCAGGATAGCAAACCCACGTGTTTTTGCTGATGGGAACTTGGGTCCCCCTCGCAGCGAGGGTGCAGCGAGTCGTTTGGCTGATGCAGAGCGTAGTGCACACGCTGGGGTGTACAGTTTAACCATGTCCTGGATGTAGGAAGGGCCAGATCCATTCGCAGCATGGTACGCAAGTACCATTGTCTTGAAGTGGATTCTAGCAGTTACCGGAAGCCAGTGAAGGGAGCGGAGGAGCGGAGTGGTGTGGGAAAATTTTGGAAGGTTGAAGACCAGACGAGCAGCTGCATTCTGGGTGAGCTGCAGAGGTCGGATAGCACATGCAGGTAGACCAGCCAGGAGGGAGTTGCAGTAGTCTAGGCGTGAGGTGACGAGAGCCTGGACCAGAACCTGCGTGGCTTTCTGGGTCAGCTGGGGACGAATCTTCCTGATGTTGTAAAGCGTGTATCTGCAGCAACGGGTTGTAGCAGCGATGTTTGCAGCGAAGGACAGGTTGTTATCTAGGATCACACCCAGATTCCTTGCAGTCTGAGTCGGGGAAACAACAGAGGTGCCGATGTTGATTGTCAGGTCAAGAGTGGGACAATCTTTTCCCGGAAGGAAAAGCAGTTCAGTCTTGTCAAGGTTGAGCTTGAGGTGATGAGCAGACATCCACTGAGAGATGTCAGCTAGACAAGCAGAGATGCGTGCGACGACCTGGGTCTCTGAGCGGGGAAAGGACAGAATTAATTGGGTGTCGTCAGCGTAGCAGTGGTATGAAAAAACCATGCGGGCTAATGACTGATCCGAGCAAGTTTGTGTACAGGGAGAAGAGGAGGGGACCAAGAACAGAGCCCTGAGGGACCCCTGTAGTTAATTGACAAGGGTCGGACTCGGACCCTCTCCAAGTTACCCTGTAGGTACGGTCTTTGAGGTATGAGGTGAGGAGGGAAAGTGCAGAGCCTGAAACTCCAAGTTCTTGGAGAGTGCGAAGGAGGATCTGATGGTTCACCGTGTTGAATGCAGCTGACAGGTCCAACAGGATGATGACAGAGGAGAGGGATGCTGCTTTGGCAGTGTGCAGTTCCTCAGTGACAGCAATGAGAGCAGTTTCTGTGGAGTGACCTGCCTTGAAACCAGACTGGTGCGGATCCAGACGGTTGTTCTGATGGAGATAACAGGAGAGTTGTTTAAAGACAGCGCGTTCAAGTGTTTTAGACAGGAACGGGAGTAGAGAGACAGGCCTGTAGTTTATAACATCAGACGGGTTGAGAGTGGGTTTCTTTAGGAGAGGGTTTACTCTTGCCTCCTTAAGACTATTTGGAAAGTGACCAGAAGTTAGAGAAGTGTTGATGAAATGGGTGAGGAACGGTAGAATATCAGGAGCGATAGTCTGAAGGAGGTTTGAAGGGATAGGGTCCAGAGGACAGGTGGTAGGGCGGGCAGAGGTAATGAGGGTAAGAACCTCACTTGGAGAGAGAGGGGAAAAGGAGGTTAGTGTGTGGGTGGATGGAGGGTCTGGTGACCCAGCGGTGAGTAAAGGTGAGTCAGAAAAAGAAGAGCAAATATCATCAACCTTTTTTTCAAAATGGTTAACAAAGTCGCTTGACAGGAGGGGGGAGGGGCTTTGGGAGGGTCCAAGAGGGTGGAGAAGATGGAAAATAGTTTTTGGGGATTGGAATAGGAAGATTGGATCTTATCTTGAAAGAAAGTGCTTTTTGCCTGAGAGATCGAAGCAGAGAAAGAGGAGAGGAGAGCCTGATAGGATAGGAGGTCGTCACGGTGTTTGGATTTCCACCGTTTCCGCTCTGCTGCCCTAAGGACGGTTCTATTAGCACGCAGTGCGTCATTTAGCCAGGGAGCAGGAGGGGACTGACGAGCCTGCCGAGATGTGAGAGGACAGAGAGTCCAGAGAGGATGAGAGAGTAGAGAGGAGAGTTTCTGCAGCAGAGTTTGGAGGCAGGAGTTGGAACGAGTCAGAGGAAGGGAGGGCTGAGAGCACCGATGAGGCAAAGGTAGAGGGGGAGAGGGAACGAAGGTTACGGCGGACAGGTGCAGGATGAGAAGAGATTAGTTTGTTATGTTTGGAAAGAGGTAGAGAGAATGAAATGAAGAAATGATCGGATGTGTGGAGCGGGTTTACGGAGAGGTTAGAAGTAGTGCAGTTCCTTGAGAATATGAGATCAAGGACATTGCCAGCTTTATGAGTTGGTGGGGATGGAGACAGTGAGAAAGCAAAGGCGGTTAACAGAGATGTTAGTTCGTCTATCTTCCCTGTCTGGAGGTTGAAGTCTCCGAGAAGTACAGTGGGAGGGCCAGTTTCAGGGATGTGTGAGAGGAGATTATCTAATTCCTCCAAGAAGTCCCCCAAGGCACCTGGTGGACGGTAGAGAACAACAATGGGTTACTGTGACGGCATGGAATTCAAAGGTGGAAGGAGTGAAGTTAGGTAGCTTGAAGAGGGAAAAGCTCCATTTGGGAGAGAGCAGGAGACCAGTGCCACCTCCTCTGCCAGTGGGTCTGGGTGTATGGGAGAAGGAATATGCTGTGGAGAGAGCTGCTGGGGTGGATGTGTTGGATGGAGTAATCCACGTCTCAGTGAGAGCAAGGAAATCCAGAGACTGCAGGGAAGCGTAAGCCAGAGATGAAGTCAGCCTTAGGAACAGCTGACTGGCAGTTCCACAGGCCACCTGAAACTAGATGTTGGATCTCAGTGGAGCATGTGGGATAGACGAGAGCCGGCCGGTTATATCGATTACGAGATACACGGGGCCAGTGATAATTGCGAGAAGACACATGAACAGGAATGGAGAAAATACACATGATTATAGCATGGGGGGCTAGAAAGCTAAACTAAAGAAAAATAAAACACCAGCGGTAAGTAGCTCAATCAGAGTAGGATTTGCCTCCTCTTTGCCACCCTCGTGACTCCCGCAGGACTCCAATGTCTTTGTCAGTCTTACTCCCGCAGGACTCCAATGTCTTCGGCTGTCTGACGCTGAAGCTGACGCTCCAGGAAATAGCTACCTAAAATGGACGCCTGATTGCTGAGTTCTCACAGCTGTGGGGCCACGCCCCTCTAATTAGTTACCTCTCTACAGCTGATGGGCGACAGCAGAGTGGCCCTGCCTATATTGTAATGCAGGCTTGAGTGCCCGACTGAGACCTGGGTTACAGGTTCACTTGAGCAGATCTGAGATTTAAAATCTCTCAAAAGCGCCGTTTTAGCTACAATAACTGCAGAACAATTATACAGAGTAGAATAAATGAAACAGAGAAGTCTAATCAAACAAGAATATAACTTACAGTGGTTGCTGCGTCAATAGGTAGTGTCGTCACCCGGTCTCGATGCACACTGAGTTCTTCAGATTTTAAATGCGGTATTTGAGTGCTTTTTTGCTGGAAGATGACTAATTCACGCTGTTGTACTTCACGCAATCAGCAGAGTGGCCCTGCCTATATTGTCATGCAGGCTTGAGTGCCCGACTGAGACCTGGGTTACAGGTTCACTTGAGCAGATCTGAGATTTAAAATCTCTCAAAAGCGCCGTTTTAGCTACAATAACTGCAGAACAATTATACAGAGTAGAATAAATGAAACAGAGAAGTTTAATCAAACAAGAATATAACTTACAGTGGTTGCTGCGTCAATAGGTAGTGTCGTCACCCGGTCTCGATGCACACCTTTATGAAAGCCATATTTGTAAATGTTTAAACGTCATTGTCCCATGACGGCCATAAGCTTAGTTAACTAACCAAAGTTAACTGTTCTTGTAGCCTAAGGCCATCTCTGAACTTCCTCTCACCTCGAAGTCAACTTACTTGGAATGAATACATGTATTGATAATTCAGGCCGACTATTGTCTCCAGGCCTCTTTATGAGCCTTGCAGGAAATGAATCATTAACTAACAAGACTTAAACTGCATTATATCTGAGGAAGATCTCTCTTGGAGTTCCCCTGTTAATTGCAAAAACCATTGATGATTAACAAAGAAACTCATGGGCCCCTCTTGATATCTGGAAACTGCAACAAGACTTTCTGAAAAATACTTAACGGGTAATCTTTTCACTCAAGGCAGAAATCACAGGCTATACTGTAGCTTACCTACTCACAAATAGCAAAAAAACACCCTTTTGATTATACATAAAAGTGGAAGAAAAGACTATTGCGCTAATCTACTTTTACTAAAAAGGGGACATTGTTTCAGGAATATATAAAAAACCTCTCTATAAGTAAGTGGAAAAAATGTACTTTGTCCATTCAAATTTAACACACATCTTATATATCAGGTGACATTAAAATGAATATACCAGAAATACGTTGTATTAAACTTTCTGCTCTAACACTTTACTTAACAGCTGGCGAAATTACAGCCTCGCCTACTGATTTTAATTTAACCATATATCGAGCCCGATTCTCCATTTCAAATGTGTGCTCTAAAATGATATTTATAAATTACTGTTATCATTATTATAAGAAAGACAATATATGGCAAAGATATGTAGAAAATAAAAGTATTTAAGATACGTCCATAACGAACGTAACGTGGGAGAAAATACGTTTCTAGCTAAACGTAATTGAGAATGCAGTTTGTTATGTGGGAACGTGATTTTTAGGAGACAGGGTTGCCATAATACATTCTGATGAAAAATACAAATTATTATGAATACAAATAAAATAAAAGAAGCCTCCCGTGAGTTACTACAAGCTATAAAGTAGATTTTAAAAACGTTTTATAGAATAAAAGCTCACTGCTGGACGTTGTAGAAATGCGTGTGTGCACCACGACAAAGGAGCCTCATTCACTTAACATTGGGGTTGTTTGCGTGGTGCAGACACGTAAATGTAGCAAAGTTCGTGACTCCACCACGCAATGCGGTGTTAACCTGTTAAGCCCGAAGGTCCCCGCCGGCGGGTACTTTATTTTATTTTTTTCACGATACAGTGTCTCAGGGGATCTTAATATTTAAGAACCTATTAATGTGTTATACCAGATTAACGGGAATAATCTCAGCTAACTGACGATACAAACCATTTTTACCAGAACAAAACACAAGTCTCATAAGCAGCATCTAAATGACCCGAGCGAAAAATGCTAACCTATTACTGCACCGATAATCACTGCTAGCTCCCTTATTACTTATCCTAGGTGCACATCCAACACATCGTTTATGATCGCAAGGAGACACCGAATCTAACGGTGCCCATCTCAACACTGAAAGATACAAACTCGCGACGTTATCAACAAAAACGTACATCAAAACAAGTGGCGCTAGGTAGCCCACAACGCTAACATGGCTTACCTTCGTCTTTGTCTGGTTTAAACTGGTCTTCAATGGCATTAAACCGATAAAAACGATGGTGTAGTTAATCCAATGTGACTGCGTCCCCTTTGAAATGTTCTGATAATCCATAAGCAATAAAACAGCATTTCCCGTTGCTTGATATCAGAGCAGCGATATTTCTCCCCTCTAAGGCAAGCTAGCATTCGCAGAGAGGCTACCTTTTTTTTAACATGAGTGTGTGCAGGACGATTTCCCTTGGATTTTATTGGCTCTAACGGTCAGAAAGAGATGTCACATGTCAAAATCGAACAAGGGGGGCCAGAGATAAGGAAAATCCACCCAAATGGCCCCAGAAGAGTTTTTTTTTGCTAAATCTGTCTAAGGTCAGAAGGTCAAATATCACTCGTTTTGCATCAATCTTGATACAGGGTACTTATTATATGTTGTACTTTGGATTCCTAAAGCTTTTAGTCTACTAACCCATCATCCAAGGTTAGTTTTCACTATAAGTACAAAATATTTTTTGGACGGACACTATAATTTACAGTTTTTTACCATGTTCAATCTAAATTTTCTTTAAAATAAAAAACATCTATATTGATTCTGACTTTTCTACATCCAACTCACAGGTTTATCATTACTTTGAGAAAAAAGATTATTAATGTAACCCTTTTAGAAGGGAAGATATGGTCATTTGTTCTGGGAATGTCATTTTCGAGCCTGAGACCTGAAAAACAGGCTCGGGGCCTAACAGGTTAAGGAGTCGTGGTGAAGTCACGCATTCTGGTGAGATCAGGTTGGATTATTGGCCAAAACCAAGTCGTATTTATCTTTTAAAGATCTAGAAAGGGTTATTAAAGGGCCCATGTCATGCTTTTCCGGTTATTACCCGTCCCCTTGTGTGTTATGAAGGTTTTTATGCATGTAAACGGTCTGCAGAGTCAAAAACCCTCAAAGTACACCCTGTAGGGAGTAAAACTCTAACACAGAAAAGACCTCCCCAAAACGCCTCGTTGGAGATTTCTCATGTTCTTCCTGGGCATCGTGACGTCTGGATACCCAGTAGCCACGCCCAGAGCTATGACGCACCCTCTGCCAGCCAAGCATATATACTGTTGGAATCTCAGATTCAGTTCAAAACTGTATCCAGTCATGCCAACGAGGGTCTGTTTCCTGTCTGGTGAGGGGAAATCTTCAATGTATGCCTTACTGAGGAAAGAACCACAACAAAGTCAGTGGTTTAAATTCCTTTTTAACACTGTTCCTTCAAAATACCGAGCCGATATTGTACTGTGTGCGCGGCATTTCACGGACCATAGCTTCACAAACCTTGCAGCGATTAATGCCGGATTTGTACATCGTAGGACACTGAAGGAGGATGCTGTTCCTACTTTGTTTGGACCAGCAGGAGATTCGGGTACACAACCTGTAAGTATTCATTGTTGTTTGTGTATTTATGTTTAAAACAAACAAGGTATATCTACAACAACTGTGTGGGTAAACGTTTTTCGAGATAAACAACAACGCTGGCTTGAGGTAGACATGCTAGGAAAAGAATGACCGAAACGTAGCAGACTACCGTATAAGATTGCAATTGTAAACACGTTATTGCTAGCCTAATATGAACCACTAGCTTTTGTTCATAGTGGTTTTATTACACTGAACAAGCCATTGACACAGTGCTAACTGGGCTAACGAAGTTGCTTGCGTTTACATATAGCAACTACAATGTCAGCAGATGGCCTTACATGTTTCTCATAGCAGGAGAGTGTCTGCATTCACACACGAAATACTCAGACAGTATACTCCGGGTGATTTACCCTACGGTCAGTACATTATAGTTGGTGTTCCTAACCGAGCTACCGTTCATAGCGTGTATGCTACCGAGATAAAGAACGACGCCACCGAGAGGTAGACATGCTAGGCGAAAACATTGTTTTCATGCCAGCTACAATGAATGACCGAACGTAGCAGACCCGTATAAGATTGCAATTGTAAACATGTTCTTGCTCGCCTATACTAACCTACTGTTCATAGTAGATTGGCATATTACACTGAACAACTAGCAAACGTAGGTTAGCATATTAGCTCGCAAGCTAACTGTGTTGATTAGATAGATACACACTCCTACCACAACTACTACTAACAAATCTAAAACAACAAAGTTTCTCTAATATTTTGTGATTTGCATTTCATTTCGTCCAGCCAGATCAGGAAACTCCTGGCGTATCTGGCGGACAACAACGATGTGAAATCCGAAAACATTTTTAAAAATAAAATAATACTTTATTCCGAGTGTGCTTACTTTTCTCTTTGAAAGTCATCACATAACGGCATTGTAATACACGGTTCGGCTGCATTGAATATTGCATATCTGCCGTAGTTCTCTATTTATAGAGCCCTGATGAGAAGACTTCTAGACAAACTAGGTGTGTTGTTTATTGTTCTCTTTTATCCTCACACCGGTATCTACTTGTCTTTCCTCCTTTTTATTTTATTTTATATATTTTCTTATAACTAATGCTGTTGATATATTGTAATTTTAAGGGTGTCTATTACCATCTGGCCGGGGACAACAGCTGGAAATTAGCCATGTCGGCTAAAGCTGCACCATTTACTGTTTTTGTGACAGTTCATCGATGGGGACTGTCCACGACACTATAAATAAATAAACTAAACTAAACTAAACTGGAAGAACTGCCGCCAAAACTGAATACTTGACGTGGATCATAAATATTTCAACATCTTACATTTATTTTCACACAATATGTCTCCTTGCAGTATCAACACTAATTCGACTGACTTTTATATTTGATCCAATTGGTAGATTTTTCGGATTTCACATCGCATAAACACCATTTCCCAACGTGCATTAAACCATCCAATCACCGAACTGAGGATCTTGCCTACGTCTGTTTCCGGTATTTGTTTATGACGATGTGATGTGAGATGTGAGACTGGGTTGGAGAATTGCACAGGGGAAAATAACGTATCTATGCCACAATTTTAGATGTGGATTTTGTTAAACTAATACGTTTGCGCTGTGGACCAATACTAAATTGACGGGGAAGGGGGTAGCAATAAAGATAACACCATTAAACAGTTACACAACATAACAGAAATAATATTGATAGCAGCGTCCCTAGCAACCACCTTGGTAACAATGAAAACGTTGTATGGACACAATTTCCTGAAGTAATCTTCATAATAACTAGCAAACTAAAGATCATGTACATCCACTGCATACATCATCTGAAATAACAACTCATATTTCTCGCATCAAATGACATCAAAACGCATTTTAATGGCCAAAGTAACCTTAAAATAGGCATTTTCCACCGAGAATAAAACGAAGGTCGGCCATGTTTTGTTTTTTCTGCAGGGAGAAATTTGAAGATCACGTGACATAGACGCCAGCCATTGGAAATTAATGGTGAAAAAAAACGTAGGGATCCTACAATTTCAGAGCCGTTTTTGTAGAAATACTACGTCCCAAGTTGTGGACCAACGTAGTTATTACACGTTTAGATGTGAGACTGGGTTGGAACACCAGACCGTAGTGTCAAAGTTTGTCGACATGCTCACTCATCCACCAGTACTGGCATACCCGAACTTTGCCCTTCCATTTGTATTGAACACTGACGCTTCGAACGAAGGTCTAGGTGCAGTACTATTAGCTTTGTTCGTTGTTCTCGCGTCCAGGAGAAAAGCTTAGAATAAAGAGACCAATGGAGATCTCTGGCATAAGGTTCAAATGGGTACTTTAATTAAATGGCGTGGTAATAAAACAAACAGAAGGTAGTGGGAGAGAAAGGCTGCAGCTCCCTCTCGCAGTCCGGGCCGTGGAAAAAGAGACTTGAGACACTTTGTCCTTCCCGCTTGCATCCCCCTTCGCTCCTCCTCTCTGGGGGCTGTGACGTAATCTTCCGCCCTCCTTTCACCAATGTCCGATATCGCACATAACAGAGGCTTTAGACCAGGGATGGGCAAATGGCGGCCCCCACCCCCTCTTTTTGCGGCCCTCAGATTAATTTCTAAACAACGTAATTAATAAAAAAAATAAAATATTTTTTTTTTACTTGTAGTACTGATACCGTCCACTAGACTCCTAGTTACGTTGCGAGCTGCGTAGATGATTTCAAATACCGCAAAAATAATCTGTGACGCATTTGTGTGTATTGTGTTTGTTTCCCGGGGAAGCACGTTGCTCACAAGAAACACTGGCTGTTGTTATGCCTGCTGTGACGTTAAGTTGCCTCTTGTAATTATGCCTTTACAAGCTTAAAAGTTGTTTTTATCATCTGAATTTGGCGAAACAAGTTTAATATTCTTAAAACCAAGACTTTGTTTATTTGAAATCAGATGAAAACAAACTGTCACGGACCCTGCCGTGTTATCTATGATTACTACGCTTTTCATTCATAATTTCAGCGGGAGGGAGGGGGAGTGGTGCTGAGGAACAACAGAGTGCGGGCTGACAGGTGTCTGTGTTGACATTCCCCTTATTGTGGAATAAGGGGAATGCAGAGACTGGCTACAAGTGTTTTAGGTTCAAGTTAGACAACTAATGTCTGGGTTAGTGTTCATGACTTCATATGTATGTCATCTAATGGTTAATCTCAATACACACACATTTTCCGTGCTTTCCAATAGTTTAACCTCTTAAGCCCTGAGCCTGTTTTTCAGGTTTCAGGCTCGAAAATTCCACTAACACAACAAAGACTATATCTTCACTTCTAAAAGGAGTAAATTAATAATCTTTTCTCTCAAAGCAAGGTTACATCTGTGAGTTGGGTGTAGAAGTGTCAGAATCAATATAGATGTTTTTATTTTAAAGTAAATTCAGATGGAACATAGTAAAAACATGTAAATTCTAATGTCCGCCTAAAAAAAAAACATTACTTATAGTAAAAACCACCCTTGAATGATGGGTTAGTAGACTAAAAGCTTTAGGAATCCAAACTATAACATATAAGTACCATGTATCAAGATTGATGCAAAACAAGTTAAATTTGACCTTTTTAGAGAGGTTTAGAAAAATAAAGTCCAGGCGGACTCACCTCTGGGTAATTTGGGAACCATCAGTTCCATTTGAACTTTTTCACTGTAAAAATCATTTTATTACTTTGAATTATCACTATAGGTATTCATTCCATCCAAATACAACTGCTGTGAAAAAAATAAAAAATAAAAACATACTCTGTTATCCTCTTAGGCAAGGCAAGGCAAGTTTATTTATAGAGCACTTATAGGCCCCACGGACCGAAATCGCGTCATTTGCAGGAAACAACGTCTAAGGAACCTTACTATTTAATAAACTATGAATATTTTATATCCATATAACGGGAAAAAACTCATTTAACTGATCTTTTTCATTTATTTTTTCAAAAAAAACACACAATGCTAACAGTGAGCCTCTGAATTAGCCCCGAGCGAAAAATGCTAACCTATTACTGCACCGAAAATCACTCCTAGCTCCCTTATTACTTATCCTAGCTGCACATCCAACACATCGTTTATGATCGTAAAGACACAGAATCTAACGGTGCCCACCTCAACACTGAAAGATACAAACTTGCGACGTTATCAACAAAAACGTACATCAAAACAAGTGGCGCTAGGTACTAGCATGCGCTAGGCTAATGGCTTACCTTCCTCTTTGTCTGGTCTAAACTGGTCTTCAATGGCATTAAAACGATAAAAACGATGATGTAGTTAATCCATAGGTTAATATCCAATGTGGCTGTGTCCCCTTTGAAATGTTCTGATAATCTATAAGCAATAAAACTGCAATTCCGTTATCTGCTGTCCGCTCTGTGCTCCGTGTGCTCCGTGTGCTCTGGGTCCTGCTGCAATGCCTGCGGTTACGTAGTAAACAATAAATGAAGTCTGCTGCTTAATGTACTTAAACTGGCTGGCATTCTTTATACTTTACGCAGGACCATATCTCTGGAACCCATTGGTCGATTTCTGTGATTTACACCTTTTTCTTAACCATCAGAACTAGGGTTGCCAACTTCCAGAAATGGAGAAACGGGACACATGCATGTGTCCCCCGCGCCCGTGCGCGCAAAGATTTTCGGGTTTCTGGCGGATTTAGTTACTTTTTTAGTTACTCCACCTCCTCACCTGCTGCGACCTCGGTGGGAGGAGGACACAGCTCTTTTAGAATATCCCGAACAGTTTTGGGGCCAAGCACATTGGCTGTTATCATCTCAGCCTTTGTTCTTCCACATTGCATTTTCTTTGCAGTGTTCGAATCACTAAACATGGCACTTGCCCGCTTATTACTGCAGTCCATGCTGTTGTAACTCAAACCATGTGATACACTGATGTTACCTCACATGCAGCAACTTTGTCTTGTTCTGCAGTTGAACTGCCGAAGAATTTAGTTATATTTGATGCACCTTTATTTTGTGTTGCTCGCTTGTGCATTTCTGTGCCAGCATGCTCTTTCAGGTCGTTTTCTCCACCGTGACCTATTGAAAACTCCCTCCGACACAACGTGCAGAAGACCCGAGACAGATCTCCACTCACGGGCTTTACCCAACTGTGTTTTTCTTCCCACTGTTTGTTGTAAGACACAAGTCTTTTCTTTTTAGAAGGGCCAGGGCCCAGAACCACATCCTCTCTCTCTTCTCCTCTTTCATTATCACCTCCTCCACCGGCAGGGCTCATTTTCCCACACGACTGAACAGGCTGACATGCCACACAAACAATGATGCCACCCCCGCCGCCCACCGGAGAAAATCTCACACACACACACACACACATTGTGCCTGCCCTTTCAACTGAGCGGTCCTAGCGCCCTTCGCATACAGCACACAAACACACAGGCACGCAGCCAGACACACTGAATTGCGCGCAAACAGAAACATATTTTTTATTTTTCCCTTTACACGGGAGTCCGGGACAAACAAAGTCCCGTACGGGACACGCCCCTTTTGGCTCAAATACGGGGCGTCCCGGCTAATACGGGACGGTTGGCAACCCTAATCAGAACCAATAGAATCGATGGGCAGTTCCCAAATCCACGTAAACATTACCATAGCGGACGTAATAGAGAAGCGAACAAAGCATATCTGAAAGTGCACGCCTGGACGGCAAAACTTTATACCCAGTATATTGCCATAAATATGATGAAGGATTATCAGTCAAAATTTCTACGTGACACAAAGACATTGGATTAACCTTGAGCGGCGTTTTTATTCCGGTGAACACAACTTTTGATCACAAATCAAAAAAGGTAAGACGAAATTATTGTAATATTTTTTAAACCGGATGTTGTTTACTTTCTCTTTTCTGGCTGATAGCTCCGCAATTCGGGGTCGTACAGTGATGATATTACATGTCTGGAATCTGTGGAGTCTCAGCTTTAATCGGATATCTTGTTTGTGCAGTTAAGATAGTAATAAGGGCATTTCTACCGTGAGTGCTGTGCAAAATTCCGTTAGCATTAGTTAGCATTTTTTCTCTCCATGCTAATTCAAAGGCTTGGTATTACTCTTGTGTTTCTTTTAGCTAAGAATGGTTC
Source organism: Pogonophryne albipinna (assembly GCA_028583405.1). Lineage (NCBI taxonomy): Eukaryota > Metazoa > Chordata > Actinopteri > Perciformes > Artedidraconidae > Pogonophryne > Pogonophryne albipinna. The sequence goes on along the minus strand of CM053244.1, from coordinate 133,168 downwards.
ACATTGTCAGTTAGCTGAGTTTCTTATCGTTAAAAGGGTATGGAACATTAATAGTTTCATAAATGTTAAGAAGCCCTGAGACATAGTCTCATAAAAAAAAACGGTGGGGGGGTTCCACTGGGGGGACCCTCGGGCTTAAGAGGTTAAAATAGTTTTATTCCACTGTTTAATAACCTGTTCAATACAAACATGCCACTTGTAAAAATGAAATAAAATGTCTGTGAACTGATATTTGTTTAGTGAGCTTATTAGAGGATGTTCCCATTTTTTGGGGATGTTCCCTTTGATTGTAACATGTCAATGAAGATGTCAGACTTAGTATATTTGTTAATAATTACATACAACACATGGAATTTGTGTGTGTGTGTGTTCCAAGTGAATCTGCGGCCCCCTGGTGGCCAGTACATCAATGATGTGGCCCCCACCACCATCAAAGTTGCCCATCCCTGATTTAGACGTTGTGTCTACATTGTATAGCTCCCCACGCCTTTTCTCCTCTTACTCTCTGTCATGACTTTTTATTTAATGCATTTTAACGGCTACAATCGTTGTTTACTCAAAAACAGAATTCATAGCTTTTCAAAATAAACTTTAGCCACAGGCGAATGCTAACCGGAAATGTTTTCACAATAAAACAGTTTTAAGATTACTGTATGTTTAAACCAAAATACATCATTAAACATTGATTTTAATTTGTTACAGTACTGTACCAACATCAAGGTGGAAAGTTGCGTGTCATAGCATATGGATCCCAAACTCTAACCCCAGCAGAGCGTAATTACCACCTGCATTCTGGGAGGCCACAGAAAGCCATCAACCCAGGTCAGCGCCCCCTTGAGCTATAGAAGCTCTCAGAAACCCGCTGGACCTGCAGGGAAAATGCCTAGAAAGCAATCCTAAAGGTCCTCCCTGCTGCCATGCAATACCTGGAGGATCTGAGGAAGTGTGAGCCACCTGATCTCGCTGCAGGAGATGCAAAAATCCTGTTACGCAGCATCAATTTTGAATTCCTGCTCTGTTTGGAGATTACAACACCAGTTTTCCTGGAAACATCAATGGCTTCCAACGCTCTCCAACAGAAAGACCTGACAGCTGCATACACTGTTGTTGATGGTGTCCTAAAGCGAGTGCAGGAAAATCAATGTTTAATGATGTATTTTGGTTTAAACATACAGTAAACAGTTTCTCTCCTCACTACCCCCGGTCTGTTTTATTACCGCGCCATTTAATTAAAGTACCCATTTGAACCTTATGCCAGAGACTCCATTGGTCTCTTATTCCAAGCTTCTCTCCTGGACGCGAGAACAATGAACACAAGCTAATAGTTGGCGACCTGCTGACGTGATTTTGCTGGACCGGGAGAGACAACAAGCCGGTTTTCAACGGAGATCTTGCACCATAGACACACAAGGGCCCAGACACATGGTGAGAAGAAGCCAGTTGAATCTAATTCTTCAATAGCTTATGTAGAAACTTTTAGATTTGTGTGTTTATGGTGTGCAGGGGATCTTGAGAAGAACTGTGCATTTAATGTTAAACCACCTAAATGTATAAACATAGGCAGCATATAACACGTGGCGTTGTTCTGAGCCAAACAGGAGGTAAGAATGTTCCTTCTTTGTTCTTTCATTAACGCTGCATACCTGATACTAATGTGTGAGTTTCAATGTGTTTTTAGCCGGTACATATTGTTTGTATTTTTATATATTTTTAGTGCTGTCAAAATTATCGCGTTAACGGCGGTAATTAATTTTTTGAATTAATTGCGTTAAAATATTTAACGCATTTAACGCATGTGCAGAATGGCCCGCCCCATACGTGCCACCAGTGGCAGCGCCAGGGTATGGCTGGGGTAGGCTACACCCATACCGAGAAATGGCTTAGCCCCACCATGAAAAATGATGTTAAAGTAAGCTAAATAAAGTCCGCCAACTCGCGCGGAGTAAATTGCACAGACAGCAGTTAGTCAGATTGATTTCAGAAGCCACTTGTCTGGAAATACCGAAGACCAGAAACGGTTTTGAAAACTTTTGTCACGTAGTGATCGTCTTCTCAATAGAACATCTTTGATAATGTCGGTGTTGTTGCAGGAAGTCCCGACGGAGAATACTTTTGCTGTAGTACAGGGGTGCACATAACTGGTACGCCGGTTATGTGCGTAATCTGAAACTTGTGTCACAAAGCACATTTGCGTACCGGCGTACTTGTGAAGTTTTATTAGATCACCGGACGACAGAGTCGGTCTCCGTGTGCACAGACGTTGCTGTTAACGTCGGTCTGTACAATGGCATTGTGCCAAAACTACGCCAACCGGCTGCGGAGGGAGACTTCCCCCCCCTTCACTGGAGAACTGCGCTAAAACAGCTGATCACAACGTTCGCACTCTGTGGTCACAAGTACTCCACTAACCCCCCCCCCCCCCCGTCGACTTTCCTGAAGTACCCCCCCGTTGATAGAAATCAACACGTAATGAATTAAGACCCCACGGTTTGATGATTGATAGGTGTGTGGGCTGTCTTTCATTTTGACACGCAGAAAAATGTTATAATAAACATACATACTGTATGTGAAATGGATATATCCGCCTTCTTTCATTTATCTTTCCATTCCCACAACAATATACATAAATAAATGGCATATTTTGGACATAGTTCGAATGGTGATTAATCATGATTAATTAATTTTTAAGCTGTGATTAATCTGATTAAAAATTTTAATCGTTTGACAGCCCTATATATTTTGTGTGTTGGTTGAACAAACGGATGGAATCCAGTGTTCTAAGTACCTGAATAAAATAGATGGTATCTGTTTAATTCTTGTAATATTGTGTTGTTTGAACAAATCGGATGAACTCCGTTGTTCTAGGTTCCTGATTAGAAAGATGGTTTCTTACTTAATTCTGGAAAGGTTGTGATTTGGATGGCATCCGTTGGTTTACTCCCAAATAAATGAGATGGTCTCTTGTTTAATTGGTGATAAGAGTCTGTGGAAGTCCGAAGTATACTTTTTAATCATTGCGTGTGCATTACGGAAAGAAATCCGGCATTCGTGCGTTAGATAGACGATATTCTACTAATAGTGTCTTACTAATAGTGTCTGACTGGCTTCCCATTTGGTCGCATAATAGCGTGAGAGTTCCTAGGACGACCATAGACTAATAGTATTGATGGTCTCTAACTATTTGTATTGTTATTATTATTGTTGTAAATTGTTCAGCATTTTGGAGTGTATCTTGCTGTTGTGCTACGCTAAAGTTTACCCTGATAGCTGGTTTCTTTGATTAAGATCAGCACCTCATGATTTCACCTCATCTGGGAGAGTCCACTGTGTTCTCACAAAGCTCTTTGTTCTGGGAGTCAGAGGTTGAAATAATCAGTTGCCATCTTGTTTCGACCGCATGTCAAACAAACACATGGCAGTTGCCATTTTATGAAATGCAAATTCAAAAGGGACTTTTTAGACCCGGCGGCAGACATACATCTGTGGGCGAGCATTTCATTTACCAAGGCGGGCCCACCCCCCGACCACCAGGCCCCACCCCATTTTAACGTAACATATGTGCATATATAGTTGCAGACAGATTTAGGCGTTATTTTTGTGCACGCAATGAAACATTTTGAGCATAGGAAATGTACACATGTGCTCAGGATAGAGGCACAAAAATAACGCTACTTCAGCACCATGGATGGACAGCGACGCTACACATCAAACAAGCAGAACCAGCATGCAGCTGACTCATACTCATATATACACCTCTGAGTAATTTCAAACCTTTAATTACATTACAGAAAAAAGCTGTGAGAATGTTGCATAATGTACTAAGAACAAACAATTTATTGAGTCAAGGCTGTTAACATTTAAAGATTTAATAGAATATCAGACGGCTTTAGTTATGCAGCAAAAAACAGAATACTGCCAGAAAATATACAAATATAATATGCAAATGTATTTTTATTTCAGAGGATGAGCATCAGGAGGAAATTACATGTTAAACATCAGTTTGCACGTACTACTTTAAAGCAGAGGTGTGTCTCTTGGCGTAAAGAAGTGGAATTAAACAAATAACAAATATATTGGCAAACATACAATGAAAAGAACACACTGAAAAATACCCAATATTTTGTTCACATTAAAGCTTGAAAACAACAGCTTAGCCTACATCGTGATATGATTGTTTGCTACTTACACGATGTATTCAGGGTGGGTCTAATAAAGTTTCCCAGATGAATGGAACCTCCTCAGCAACATGTCTTTCCACTCATTCTTGCATTTTTTTGTCAGGTCCTTCTCGAAACCAAGTTGGATTAAATTTGCTTTCCGAGTGTGAAAAAAAGAGTGAATGGAATAAAGTAAAATGTTTGCTTTTATTTTTAAATATATCTAAATGTTAAACTTAATTAAAAGGACATGCCTTTTCCACATACTGGCATGAGTCACTAACTTGTAGAGATATCCATGTACAACAATCATCAGAACATTTACCTGGTAGTCTTTGATGAGTTCCTCTGTAGACTCTCCAAGGAACTCCATCAAGCAGCGGATGATGGCATCTCGTCTATCTTCTACATGTAGCTGTTAAAACAGACAAGTACATTATTGAAGAGAGAAAGCAAAAGATGTTGCGTAATGGTCAATTGAACCTGCTACAAAAGAAGGCACCAACTAGGTGCAAGGATGCAAAGCAGGATCAAGCTGTGCATACAAATGAGTTGATACACATTTAACTTAAAACATCCTATGATGTGCCAAATGAAACCCAGGGTCAGTTGGGTAGATGCCCTGCTGGCTTTGGGTCTTGGTCAGGCCGGCCAGATCATTACATTATTATTATTATCTTTTCTCAGTGAATAAGAGCCCAACATACGTTGATTGATTGTAATTGTATGAATTTTACACTTTACCTAACTGAGTGAATCCAGCAGGGGTCTTATTTTTGTGCCTGCAACTCCGCCTTTTGTCCCAAATATCTCCTGCAGTTTTGGGGTGTAAAAGTCCAGTTTGGTCAAAAAGGTTCGCTCGAGATGAATTGTTGTAATCCTTCGGAACTCCTCTTTGATCTGAAACAACAAGGTGATAAAAACACATGTCATGTGCTGTGTTCCAACAATAATGATTACCCAATTAATAAGGTACACCTAGCTAAAAGTAATGCAGTCAATCACAGCAATCTCAGCATCAGGTAGAGAAACACACGAAGAGCTGGATTTACCTGAAGTTCGGAGAACATTGCGGGCCATCTCTCCATGAAGTCGTGGACTGCAGGGCAATGCTGGACAACTTCTAGTCTTCGGTAGGAGAAAGACCTCTCAATTTTTTCATCAATGATCTTGTCATTGTTTTTCTTCTTTATTTCGTTCAGTAAGTCTATTCTCTCCCTCTCTAAAGTGTCACCTGTCTCCCCAAATGGCAGTGGTGGCAGGTAGTTCACTTCAGCTTTCTCCAAGCTTTTCAGATCGGTTAAAAGTGGCTCTAAAACTCTCTGGAATCCAAACTGCTTAGTGTCCTGTGCCTTACACAGAATAGCTAAATAAATAGAGTCCAATGTTGATCGTGACTGTGCTGGAATGTCTCCCAGCACCCAATACACAGCCGTGACTTTGTGCTTTTTTCGGGAAGTCCCAAGAGGATTACATACCTCAAAGTCATCAATGTACAGAATGATACTAATTCTGTCCTCCTCTGCAGAGAAAAAAATCATTTTTCTGATAGTGAGATCCATCATGAAAGGACAGATATTGTGAAGTACTTTCAGAGTTTCTTTCACTACCTAGAACCTTTTCTTGGATATTCTTATTGTTTAATAACTGCAACAAGGACTGCAATATAGGTACATACTGGAATGTTTTACCCTCTCTCTTATCCAGTATGTACTCTTTTGGTTCAACAACGGAAAAATGTTTCTTCATAAATTCTCTTCTCTTGTACGAAGTAGTAAAAGGTCCATCTGTTCCCAAAACTGAACTTATAGGGTGTGACTTACAGAGATTTTTCACCAAATCTGAGATTACAGCTTCATCCAAATCACAGTTATGGCTTTTTAAAGTGGATTCAATCACATCTCTTAAAACTGGACCAGATGCAGAGCAGGATATGAACTGTAGCTCATCTACAATTGTGTCAATACACTTGTTTGGAACATTGAAAGTGCTCTCTAGTTTTAGTAAGAGGTGGCCAAACTTCTCCTTTATAACCTGAGATAAATCCTCTGCTTCCTCAACAAAATGCTCAGGGCCATCATCCTCATCCTCTGTAAACAGACACTCATCCTGAGCAACAATGGGATCAGGGTATCTTTTCAATACCTCAGTTTTAAAGTGTTCAGGGCCATGTTGAGAATGTTTCCTGTGTCTATGAGTAACAAAGGTTGAATATATGTTTGTACTGAAGCTGCAATCTTTGAATACACACGCAACTACTTCAAACCTCCTCAAATGCCTACCAAGATGTTCAAGATATATCCTCCCTGAATGAAAACTAGAATTGCATAGTAGACAATTAAATGAAAGACCTAGTGTTACTGACTCTGTGTGCTGTCGGGACAAATGGGCACGAAGGGCATTAAATGTTTTGAACGAACAAGGGCAATCTGTATAAAGACAAGGGACTGAGTTGCAGCGTCCACCATTTACATGTTTTAGCCTGTAGTGCTTTAACAATCCTGTCCTTTTGTTAGATTCAAAGCTACATGTTTTGCACACCCATCTAGTGGAATCTGAAAAAAACACAAATGAATTCAATCTTTAAACCTCTTGAAACTAAACCATGTTACAAAAACATTTATATGTCAACTTAAACTTCTAACAGTACTGAGTTGATCAACTTACTCTGCATTAGCTGTCGAAGACGAAATTGCTGAATGACTCAATTTCCCTTGGTAACCTGTGAAATATATAGAAAGTACATTAGAAATGAATTATGTAAATTACAGAACTTACTGTCTTGCAATTCATTGCTTAAATATGAACACAACAATATACATTCAGAGCCATTTTTATCATGTAAAATGTTATTTAAAAAATAATTCTATCACACATGTATACATACATACAACTTGTCACTGCATTCAAGGCTAATCAATACGCAAAGTAAAAATAACGTAATAATACCTTTATCCAAAATACAACCCTTCAATACAATGACAGACCTGCCTCTACACGGGAATGTTTGCGTTTATGCACAGTATGCGTTTTTCAAAAAAGTCTTCCGCTCACACGCATTTGTTTCATTTAACGTGTCTGTTCACACGAGACCGCTCGACCCGCTGTAGTACATATGCCAGGTCTGTAAGTGGCGCTGCTGCCACCACAAAATACACCAAATACAGCGAAGAAGACCCCGGAGCATGGTTGCCCTTCTGTTTATGCCCCGCGGTGGATTTAGCAACATGTAGTAGTTCATGTAATTCTCCATGTCCACTTGTTGCTGATGGTTGTGGTAGAGGAGCTGTAGATTTTGCACTAACATCGGTAGCACGGTCGAGCTGTAGATTTTGTACTAACATCTGTAGAATGGTCAGTAGCAGTAGCGCTAGCAGTAGCTACTGACCATGCTACAGCAGTGAGCAGCAGAGGTGGGGCTATGGCTTCATCTATCGGGAAATGATCGTATAGAGGCGATTACACGGAGCCGTTCGACCCCCCAGAGCGTTTCGTTTGCAAATCTATCCACCTTGGGACCCGTTAACGTTTGTGGGGCCATTTCTATCGTTTTGTTACGGCCTTGTGTAAATGAAAGGGCTATACGCAAGAGAAACTATGCGGATACAACCCGTTTTGTTCTCGTGTAAACGGGGTCTCAGAGCTCATATCTGTTCAGAAACTAGACAAAAGTGAAACAAGTACAAACCGCAGACTTGTCAAAGCATTAATTCATGGTTTTTACTAACCGGTATCAGTATGTTGTTACGGGCCGGGACAAACCAAACTGAGCTACGTGCTGCACTGGAAAAGCGCCAACAGTGAATCCATCGAGGCAAACACATAGACACACTCACCTTTTAAATCGCGCTGTTCATATTTCATTGCAAATATAATATTCCTTGACCACTTTGTCCTTCTCTAGGCTGCAGTGAAACTGACCGCATCACGTAGCGTCGCACATACTGTTGAGTATTTCTTTTGTTGAGCTGGAGCCATGAACACCCGCCTCTCCCGAAATAAAAAACTATTCAAATTTTAAAAAGTGCGCCAGTGCCATAGTTTCCATTATAAACGGCGAATGTTGTCGTAGTCGACAACTTTGAAGCTTCAAATAAGCCTTTAAAAAATATATATTACATCTGATGTGTGCAACTTGCATGAAACCGGGCTAAGTTTGCTAGCACGATAACGAGCTAGTTAGCCAGCTACTCTGTCGGCTAATCTTAGCTAACTTAGCCTTACATTTTTAATAACCAAATACTGACTTCAGCTGACAAGCTAATAGGAATGTAACAAGTTAACCAAGCACATACACATACTCACATGACTCCACATCGATGAATATTCAAATGAAATGGTCGACCAAGCAGTCTTAAAGTTCCACTCAAATGTCAACCTTCTGAGTGGACTGTCCGTGCTTGTCTGCGGGGGCAATGTGCGCGGGAAATACTCTCCTCTGACGTCACCCACAGTTAACTCGCATTTCCCATGTACATTTTAATAGCTTTAACAGGTTGTACAGTCAATACAATAATTTAGGTAATATTTACTTAGTGCTATTGTTAAAATTCACTTATCAAAATGAAGATTCAAAATTACATAGAAACACAAGTAACACATTAAATAAAAGGAGACATTTTGAGTAAAATTACTGAAATAGTAATGTATTGTAGAATTTAAACATATAATCAAAGTAATATTTACAAAGCCAAAAAGTCATTTTTTTCAGTGTACTGTGAAAAATGGGGGTGGAAACATCATGCTTTGGGGCTGTTTTTCTGCAAAGGGACCAGGACGACTGATCCGTGTAAAGGAAAGAATGAATGGGGCCATGTATCGTGAGATTTTGAGTGACAACCTCCTTCCATCAGCAAAGGCATTGAAGATGAAACGTGGCTGGGTCTTTCAGCATGACAATGATCCCAAACACACCGCCCGGGCAACGAAGGAGTGGCTTCGTAAGAAGCATTTCAAGGTCCTGGAGTGGCCTAGCCAGTCTCCAGATCTCAACCCCATAGAAAATCTTTGGAGGGAGTTGAAAGTCTGTGTTGCCCAGCGACAGCCCCAAAACATCACTGCTCTAGAGGAGATCTGCATGGAGGAATGGGCCAAAATAACAGCAACAGTGTGTGAAAACCTTGTGAAGACTTACAGAAAACGTTTGACCTCTGTCATTGCCAACAAAGGGTATATAACAAAGTATTGAGATGAACTTTTGTTATTGACCAAATACTTATTTTCCACCATCATTTGCAAATAAATTCTTTAAAAATCAGACAATGTGATTTTCTGGATTTTTTTTTCTCATTTTGTCTCATAGTTGAGGTATACCTAGGATGAAAATGACAGGCCTCTCTCATCTTTTTAAGTGGGAGAACTTGCACAATTGGTGGCTGACTAAATACTTTTTTGCCCCACTGTATGTGGTTCAAGAAGCAGAGCTCATAGCAAAGGAGGATAAGACAGAAAAGGACGACACAAACACACACAAACAAGCTACAGAAGCAGAAGAAAGACGAAAGGTAGAGGAGGCATATAATGACATGATGGCAGAAAGAAGAAGAACAGAAGATGATTACCAAGAACGTCAGGTGCAAAGAAGATGAAAGATTCCAAGAAATTATGGCAGAAAGACAAAACAAACATAGTCAAGATAGAGAAAAGGAAGAAAGAAAACAACAAATAACTCAAAAATGGGGTGAATCTCAAACAACACGCCAAACAAACTACTCTTCTGACAATGACTATTCCAAAGGACAGGGAGATGAAGATGACGATGGCGGTACACAGTCTGAAACCAGTAGACACTCCCCATACCATGAACAGTCACAGCAACGACGCAGTTTTGCATCTCCTCCTGAGAACAATAGTAGCGACGAAAACGAGCAACATTACCCTGGGACATGCCCCAAAACTGGAAGAACCAAGACCGGTGCACATACCTCCATGCCATTGATAGCGGCTGGAAGAGGAGGATTTGACTACCAACCATGGACTCACAGGGACATGGAATCATTAGTGGAAAAGCTACCTCCACTCACCCAAGGAGGTCAGAAGTGGGTGAATGATATGGAGAAATACACTGTCCAAGACCACCTGTGCTTGGGAGACATGAGGGCACTGCTTGAATGGATAGAAGGAAGACTAGAGGCAAGAGCAGTAGATTTCAAGGCCAAATGCACCATGATAACATTTTGTTCAACAAAATCAGGTCGAGGTATTGGGCTGCTATTCGTCAAGAACCGGGGGAAGATATGCATGCCTTCCTGAAGAGATGTGAAGGACTGTGGGAGGACTGCACTGGAGAACGACATGACGTTTCTCCGGCTGTCGTAATGTTGTGGAAGAACGCGGTCATTAAAGCCCTTCCCCAATCAGTGCAGGCACGCCTTGGAGATGTGGTGGGATTAGAAGTTAAACTCCCAGAAGAATGGAGACTACATCTCATTCACCACAACATCAAATACCAGGAAATAAAGATGGAAGATGATGACGAAACAAAAAAACTAGCAAAAATACTTTTGAAGATACAGCTACAACAGAGAAGGCCATACTAACAGAGACCGTAGTGCAGACACCGCCAACAGTTCAAGCTCAGGAAGTGCCAGACAATCAGATACAGAATCAACAAAGAGGAGGAGGAGGTTTCCGAGGAAAAGGAAGAGGCAGAGGAAGAGGTGTCCAGAATGGTGGTTGCTTCAAATGTAGACAGATGTCACATTGGTCTAATGAATGTCCGCTAAACCAATTACAGCAACCACAAGCACCACAATACTTTCCTACACCATTTCAGCAGCCTCAGACACAACAGTATTATCCCCAATTTCAGACACAACAAACCCCTGTGTATGTCCCCACCCAATCACAGCCACCAGCACCCGTGTACACACCCGTACAGTATCAGCAAAGGGGAGGACACAGTGGTGGCAGCGGATTCCAAGGACAACCAAGAGGAGGAGGGGTGCCAAACATGAACCAAATGCCACTGACAGCCAGGTATCAACCACAACAATGAGGAAGTTCAGAGGGCCAGACCACCAGGTGATGCATCTTCAGCCCAGAAGGGTATTTTGTAATCCAGCTACATTGAGCCATATCTGTCACCACAGGAGGGAGAGGTTGAATGTTATTTAAAAGATAGTGAGTAGCATATTGCATTTACATGTAAAACATCCACAGATTAGTAGAATATTAAAACATAGAACATTTAGCAGACTATTTTTTGTAATTATGAGAAGGAAAATACATTACGAGTGATGTTGTTCCCCCACACAGAAAACTATTGTGTCCACACAGCTAGTGAGGTCAAGACAATGGGTTTCCACCCAAAATATGAAGACGGAAACCTAGTACTCGCCCAAGACGGAAGATCATTACCAAGTCCTCCTGTTTACACCGACTGCAGTTCAAGGGGCGACGATACACCTGACGTGGAGCTGTTGAGACCTGAAAACAGAAACTCGATTCTGCTGTGGTGAAGTCTGGCTACAAAGGGAGGTGTCCGATAGGCTTGTCTCAAACCAGTGAAGAAGTCAACAAGAACCCAGAAGAACTAGAGAGTGACTGTTAGCGGGAGAACAGTGACAGAGCGACAGAAACTGGCACAACTTTTTCCAGCCAGTACATAGATAGACCCCGTCAGAAGACCGGGGCTGTGTTTCAAGGGGAACTTCATTTATTGTTAGTTGAAGTATAGTTTTTTAGTCAAACAATTATGTGATATATGGAGTCAGATTACATTTTTCTCATAAACACATTTTTTAATCGGTCTGAAGTGTCTGTTTTAAGGCATGAGCTGCAAATTAAATAACATAACACTGATTGAGAGCTTGGATGAAGAAGTTGTAGGGTTTTCAAGTATCAGTCTTTATTTATTTATGTTTAAGTGACTTTGCTGATTTATAATGTAGTGCATAAGGCAATATCTCATTTTACGTAAGGGGCACTAGCCCTTCATGTTCTCCTGCATGTAACCCTCTGTGAGAATAGTTCGTATTTTCCCTCGAGTTTAAAGCAACAATGAGACAACAATATGAGACAAATGGTTATTTTGTGTATATAGAACATGTTTTAGATCTTTGAGTTCATCTCATGAAAAATGGGAGCAAAAACAAAAGTGTTGCATTTATATTTTTGTTCAGTGTAATACCATGACAGAAGCCATTATTGAACAAACAACAAGTGAACTATTTATTGTGCTCATGGCAGATTTTTAGTGAATATGCATTTATACCATCAGAAAACCATACATCATACGATATTTTTGTACACCTTGTGGGTACACGGAGAATTTATATTTATTTAATACAACGTTGTGGGTTTTCCATGTCCTGTTCATAATAGGGTAATCATTGCAATATTAATTGAGCATTTTATGCTCAAAGGAGGGAGTGTCATGATTATACAGATATATTGATTTCGGTGACGTTGTAGTTAATAAATAATAACATGTAACAATAGGTCTCATAACAACAAAAGGTATGCCAAAGCTTGGGCCTCCTCCAAGGAGGGAGTGGTCCAGTTTTAGATATTAGACAAATAGAAGTGGATGAATATTTCAGAGCTCTGAGTAATATTATCCAAGTTTTGTCTACGCAGGCTAGGAAAACTACAGAGATACCAGACGAGACTCCTGTTCGGCTAGGTGATTGGGTGAGGGTGAAAGTTCCTCACACATTGTCACCCTTCACTGGCAACTTCCAGAAAATGATTGGAAGTTAGGACTGATGAAGCTGGAACAAAACAATAAATAGAAATAAGATTAAGATTAACAGCTCAAAAGACGAATTGTCTTTAGATTTGTGTAGATTGTACACTAAAGTAATAACCTATTTTTTGTTTTACACCTGAAAAAGAGTCCAATTTTTGTACTCATCATTTAAATTCTGTAACTGACACAACCATGGAGAAAATAGAGATGATGTCAAGAACAAAGCCAAAGCAATTGTGGGGTCCCCTAGGGCAGTGTTTCTCAAACTTTTTCATACCAAGGACCACTTAACCAATAAAAAAACACTCGCGGACCACCTAACTCCACAAATATCCAAAAACACATCGTTTTTTGCAAATCGCCTGAAAATGGTACACACAAGTGGCCACATGTGTGATGAAGGTGTTTATCTGGGCTATATCATGCAATCGAAAGTGAAACTTAAGCTCGCTCCATTGCGGAGATATTCACGCGAGAGTGCGGAAAACTTTAATTAATTAATTAATTTCAAATGTGAAATTTTACCAATATACTCACGGACCACTAGGGGGCGCTCACGGACCACCAGTGGTCCGCGGACCACACTTTGAGAAGCACTGCCCTAGGGATAAGAGTCAGAATAGCATTGTTGATTGTGCTCATTACACTTGGCACCGTTCTGGTTGGATGGAGAGTACAATATCAAGTAAGACATGGATCCATTAGTCCACTCATAGAAAATGCCCACATCACTAACAATTTATTGAAGATTTAATAGAAGATAGGGGTACCGTGGAGAAATAGGATCAGATTCACAGCATTTCCCCATACAAGCAGCAACAATTCGCCTTTCCAATAACCCGCGTGAAGATCCGATTATGCCCGTTGATTTTAGTGGCACGGCTGTAGATATTTTGATTGTCTGCAATACGCACTCAGGAAAAAGTTTCTGAAGCAACTAATAACTTTGTTACAACAATGGGCGTTTCTGGCATACCTATGTCTGAGCCCATTTCACAGAATACTGATATTTCTATAGATGGATCAAATGTGAAACACTCTTTCATTATTTCAGATGGAAGTCCTATTAATTTAATGGGCAGAGACTTACTTTGTAAGTTACAGGCAACAATACATTGCACTCCGGATGGATTGTTTTTGACTATTCCTGACAGCAAAGTCTATCAAGCTGTCCAATTCCTTCAATCATCTCAAGACAACCTTTATTGTTGGTCATTTCCAGATTTCAACATGATTTCTGTTTTCTCCACAACAGGGATTCAGAAAATTGCTAGCATTTCCCCTGTGTGTGCTTCCTTAATGTCTCTTATGCGGCCTGTGTTGAATTGTCACTGCACAGCTGCTTTTAACCCATCAGATGACTATGCGCTTTCAGTTAGAGGTTTTTGCAACAGCTCAGATCAGTTGGAATGCGACCAGTTTTTGTTACTTGGACCCCAAGGGTGCGCATTGATTCTATACACAGACGGGTCTGCGAACACTTAGCAGGCTATGCTGTTGTGAACGACTGGGAAGTCTTAGAAAGCCGGGCCTTGCCAAATGGCACGTCGGCTCAGGCTGCAGAGTTGCATGCTCTGCTTAGGGCGTGTATTTTGGCTAAAGGTCAAGTTGCAACCATTTTCACAGACTCCAGGTATGCATTTGGTGTGTGCCATGATTTTGGTGTCTTGTGGAAAATGCGCGGTTTCTTAACATCGGCTGGTAAGCCTATTCAACATCATGCGTTAGTAGCTGAGCTATTAGACGCTATCCTGCTCCCTGCACAGCTAGCAGTAGTTAAATGTGCTGCTCACACAAATTCTGATGATCCTATTTCGCGTGGAAATGCGTTAGCCGACACCGCGGCTAAACAAGCAGCAGTTTCCTGCTTCTCTATGGTGCTTCAATGCCCCTCGACACAACCCGCAGAACCCATTTGTTTGCCTTCCTTTAATGATGGACATGCAAGCATGCAAGCCCGCGCTGATGTTAGGGAGAAAGATGTATGGCTAAGACGAGGTTGTACACTTGACGCTGAGTCCAGCTTGTGGCTCACCCAGACGGACGGATGGTTTGTCCCCGTTCGTTCCTCCATGTTTTGGCACATGTTGCACATGGCAAATCACATGTAGGAAAAGGAGGGATGAATGGGATTATAAAGTCACAATGGTTTGCTCCAGGCATTACACTAGCTACACAGACCCTTGTAGATAGATGCATGATATGCCAGCAGACAAGAAGAAGAAGTGGTCCAGTTCAGCATGAACACTTACCGCCCCCCTCGGGGCCCTTTGTAAATATGCAAATTGACTTTTCGCATATGCCACCATGCCAAGGATTCAAATATCTTTTGGTAATAGTGTGCCAGTTCTCAAAATGGGTAGAGGCCTACCCTACCAGAAAAGAAGACGCTAGAACAGTTGTAAAGTGTCTTCTCAAAGATGTTATCCCTAGATTTGGTGTTCCAGCAGGGATTAACAGTGACAGAGGTCCAGCATTCATTTCTAAGATAACCCAGAGTCTAGCTACAGTGTTAGGGTTCAAATGGCAGTTGCATGTTCCCTATCACCCACAGAGCTCAGGCCAGGTTGAGAGAATGAACTTGACTATAAAGGAGAAACTCACTAAAACAATGTTGACCACAGGACTAAAATGGGTAGACGCGCTGCCGCTAATTCTGTGCTCCATCCGAAGCTCACCAAATGCGACGACAGGGCTTAGCCCACACGAAGTATTGATGGGAAGGGTAATGTTCACAGGATCTAGCCCCCCAGTAACACCCCACAAACTCACTCTTTTGTGGACAGATGATTACATGACTAACTATGTCAAATATCTAACTGACATGTTGAGAAAGTTTCACAGGCAGGTGGCTGACAGGCTCCCTCAGCCTGGAGAGGAGCCCACCCACCCTTTTCAGATTGGTGATGATGTACTAATCTCTTGAAAAAGATGCTTTGTCTCCCAGGTGGAAAGGTCCTTTCTAGGTGTTAATAGTGACCAGAACAGCCCTGAGAGTACAAGGTAGAGCGGAGTGGATTCACGCTTCCAGATGTCGTCTCTCTCCTCTACTGGATGCTGGCGTGTGAAGGCAGTCATCATCATCGTCATTCTGGGTCTACTGTACCTGGCCAAGGACGCCCTGCTAGATGAAGCTGTGAAAATCCCAATGACAGGAGGCGAGGGCTCTCGCCCCTCTGAGGGAGAAAATAAGGTGCTCTTATCTAAGAGCGCAGACGACTTGACTACTCAGGGTCCAGACCCTGAGGGCAAAACAACACCAACGGGCAAATCAGTGCCTAGCGACAAGGACAGGTTGTATCAGATCACCACACAGACATTCAGTATGGTGCGAGAGACACAAAGAGAGAAAAAAAGAGGAAGAATAAGGAGGATTGTCTCCCTCCCTGGACATAAATCAGAGACTATTTCTTTTAACTGTCCAACTTCAATATGTGACTCATCTAACTGTATTATTGTGTTTCCTGTGTCCTTAGTTTACTCAACGTGGGAGATGTATCCAAAGAACCAGTACCGTTGGTTCAGGTTCTCGTCAGAGGTGGTAAGAATAGCTCTCAACACAATTGACAATATGCCCCCAGAACTGTGGTGTAGCACTATAGAACAGTTACAGACACTGATAAGGGATGAGGTAAAATGTACAATGAGGAAACCAGATTACCAGGTTCCCAATCCAGGTGTCACTGCATGCACATTTACTGGACCAAATAGCGAAACAAATGTTCTATCCACTCCACTTAAACAATCAGGAGGTGATGTAGATTCTTAAAAAAAGGCCTTAATCACTCCTTCTAAACAAACTAAAATTAATTCTGCAGTAAGTTTAATGTTAGACTACGCGCATGAACGCAATGTTAGCAACTGTTGGTTGTGCCAAAATATGCCAGAATCCGTGCATTCTCCAATGTTTAGCCCAATTCCTTTCACGAAAGCTGACTACGGTCTAGTGAGCTGGAATGATATAGCATCCCGAATTAGCGATGAGGCAGATGATTGTTACACTCCTTCCTACCCCATAGACTCTGAGCAACATTTACAGTACGAGGGCTTAGTCTCTCTCATTGTTGATACAGTAAATAAAGATTACCTGCCAGATGGTTTCAAACGATTAATGATGCTAAGACTTATATATGTCAAGAAATACATCCACCTAGCTTTTGAATACAGATTCCAATTAGCTCTAGTCCAGACTAATTGCTCAGCTAATTCTACGAGTCCAACATGTACAATGCAACCACACACACCATCTTTGTTGGTTGAAGCTTTGGTAACAGTTGTGCCCTGGTTTGGCTCCAGAACAGTGGACTCCGTTAAAGTTAAAATACATGACTGTACGCAGCCAATACCCTTAGGCAAGCCTCCTACACGTGATTGTTCAGTATATGTTCCCCCAGTTGTAGTGCATGAGTGGAAAAATGTGTCTATCTGTTTCCAGAATGAAGCAGGATCTCACACCTCTCCAGATGTGGGACACAGCGACTGTAATACCATAGTGAGGGTAAAATTAGCCAGAATTCCCCTCCCACAGAGAGTGTACTTAGTTTGCGGCGACCGGGCCTATGGCTGTGTGCCATATGACATTTTTTATGGCACCTGTTATCTAGCCTACCTAATCCCTTTAATCCGTAAAGTAGAGGCTAATGAGATTGCAGCGATACTTCCCTCTTTACACAGGAACAGCAGGTCCATTACACAAGGACAACAGATAGCTAGCCTATTTTTGCCTTGGTACGGTATTTATGTTACTCAGCAGGAAATAGTGGCACTGTCCAAAGTAGTGGAACACCATCTAAATGTATCTAACACAGCGATGTTAGCTGAACACAAAGAATTGCAGGAAGTTAGGACAGTAGCACTACAGAATCGTATGGCGCTGGATCTTCTCCTAGCTGCTCAGGGGGGCACATGTAAGGTAATTGGGTCTGAGTGTTGTTCTTTCATCTCTGACGCTACACCGGAAGTAATGGACATGGCCCATGATACTGCCAGGGGAATAAAAGAATTGCATGAAACTCATGGATTTACATTTGGGGATTTAAGTGGAACCATTGGATCCTGGGGAGCGTGGTTGGTTAAATTTGTTGTTACAGTTTCAGTGTTTATCTTGGTTGTGCTAATCCTAGTGATCTGTTTGATCACTGTAGTTAAATTAGCCATACGCAGGGTTGCCAAGACCGCCCTCCAAGCCCCACAGAGGCTAGTGGGGTATTCAACTGTAGATGACACAATGTTAATGTACGACGCCGAGCTTCCAGATCCATGGGTCTCCATTGCGGTTTCTGCCCCATGGGTACCCCCATTCAGCGATTGATAAATTGATTACAGTTGACACTCAAAATAAAGAAAAGATCTTTTGATTTCTCTTTTTCAGGTTGTTATAATAAATGTCTGACTTTTCCTTTTCAGATTTTGAACAAATGTATTTGAATGAAATATATGTACTAACTAAGTGCCTTACTCTTGAATAAAGCGTAATGAAGTAAACGTAAAGTAATGTTAAAGATTGAGGACACTGCAACTTTGCAGGTTACAGATTGATCTATTCATCACTGTGAATTTATACCTTAACTGGGAATTTTAGATCTCAATTGGATTTCTTATAATCCTAAATTCTAATTGTGTTTTAATAAGTAATTGCCTTGAAGTAAATCTTTGAAGATGTAAGCTGATTTAGAATTTGTGTTTGATGAATGAGATTAACTGAGTGATAAATGATAAAAGATCTTATTTTTTAAACATATATTTTGCTATTATATTTTTGTATTTCATGTGTGTTTATTATTGTGCTTTTCACAAATGATGCCAAACACTGAGGAGAGATGATTTTTCTATTATGATTGACTGTGTTCAATCATTGTGATTGAAATGTTTTCAATCTTGTTCTACTTTTTGATGTAATTGATGTATGTGAGCCCACACAACTCTGAAGACGCTTATTGATTTAAGTAGTGACTGAAATATTCCTAGACTAATGTTAATTGGTTATCAATAGATTGATAAAAAGAATGGAACTGTGAGGGAATATTTTAATCTGATCACTTTGTGTATTGAGTTTCCCAGCTTTCCTGAGAACCTGTCTTATTACAAACATATGCTTCTCGTTAAGTCGCAATATGCTCTTGCTCGCAACTTGAACCGGGACACAGATCAAAAGGTCCTCTGCCTTCCTGTGGGGGAGAAGTTTGGTTCAGGGTAAGGGTTGTCATACTGAGGGATCTTTGTTCCTGTGTCTGGCAATCATTAGGTGGGCTTTCTAAGTCCCTCCTCTCAGGATATACAGATCCATGTTTCTCCTTTGTCCTCAGAGTTCCGCGTGGTGGCTCACATTGAAAGTGTGATAAACTGTGTGAAGCTCTCCGGCCGTTTTACTCTCAATAAATCCCAGTGTTTGACTACAAAGATTCCAGTTTCCATTCTTTCTGCATTGCTGCTCCGAAGTTTCCATCACACCCCCTATATTCAGTTCTTGTACCAAATGATGAGATGTTTTAGTCTGTACCAGAAACACCCCCTGTTAAGTTTATGAACAACCGACTGGTGACCTATCTGAGCACAATTATTGTAAAAGTTATTAATTCCCCAGCAGATTGTGGCGACATTGCACAGATATGTCCAGTCACAAAAGTTACTAATGTTCTAAATAACAGTGAGATTTAAAATGATGGAGAAAATATGGGTACGTTCTTTTATAGTGTGTGAAATATGTGGTGCTTGAAACATGTAGGTATTTCAATGTATGGAAGAAAATGGTTTTGTCACGATCTGTCTGTGTTGTGTTTTGTCTTGTCTTTTTCTGTCTTTGGTTTCATGTTTTATTTTGAAAAGTCTTCACCCCCTGTCTTTCCTGTTGCTGTCTGTCTGTTTTCCCTCCTACCTAATTACCCGATTGTGTTCACCTGGTGCCCCTGTGTTTTCTCTTCCCTCCTCACCTGTGTCTTGTTTGTGTGATTAGTCTTGTGTGTATTTAAGCTCTGGTTTTTCTGTCTGTCATTGTTGGTTCATTGTTTGTCGTTGACTGTGTTCACGAGGTAGTGTTCTTGTTCCTTAAATTCTTGAAATAAAGGTATTTTTTCTGTTTATTCTGCATTTGGGTCCTGCCTGCTTTACTCACCCTAACAGGTTTCCTGAAAGAGTTATTTGGAGTAAGCATGTTACAGTGGGTGAAAACAATGTTAAGGGATATGGTACAATTAATAGGAGACATTAATTGTTTTTAAGATGGCATTTAACATCTAAGACCGATAGTATGATTAGGAAAATAGAGTGGAAAAGATTGGATTTATTTTACCTCAGTGTGTTAGAATTTTCTATAGGTAATGCGTCCCGAGATCTCTCTCTCTCTCTGCCTGTCAGACCGCTACGACCCCATCTTCCAAGCATACAAATTACCTCACCACAGGAGACTCCTCCTCCTCCATCAAACAGACAGAGAACCGGAGCTGAACCAGAACCATCTCCACCTGAGGCATCCAGAACCAAAATGGCATGCTGACATAAAGAGGCATACTCTCATCCAGAGGTCGCGTTAACCGAATATTTTCCGTCAATGACGGATTTTTTCTAACAATGACGGAAAAATCTGAAAGCAGTCCGTCATTTTGACGGATTAGAACACAACTCGGAACAGCGCCAAAATGTCCACCAGCGGCCCACATTATATTACATCCTTAGTGGCCAGGTAGACTGAGGGCGATCTACTGTACTCTACTGTAGTCTGTAACTATTATTTAGTCATTCACACCCCTGTCCAGTTGGTGGCGAGTGTGTGTATAGTAAGTAGCTATTGTCTATTCTTGTTTTTGACCTCGTTGATTACCTCGTTGTTTAACCGGCTTTAGCAATCGCAAAATGTCACGGCAGCTGATCGTCCGAAGCTTTTTGAATAAGCCCAGTAATTGTGATGGTGTGGATAAACGAGGTGAAAAGAGGGATTGATGCGGTGGAGGATGAAGGACAAACCAGTAAGACTAAAACTGACAACGTTCAGCCAGCGGCAGAGGGGCAAGCAAGTGGCAAGGAATTCAAGCGGGAGTACCGGGTTCAGTGGGAGCAAGAGTTTAAGTGGCTGAGGAGGGAAGATGGCAAAATGTTCTGCGACATCTGCAGAAAAGCTAAGATGAGTAACGGATTTGTCCGAGGGTGCACGACGATGCAGAAATCAGCGTTCAGGCTAGGCTACAGCAGGTCAATTGAGTTGTTCTTGTACATTTTTTGTTCATATTTTTATTGTAATTGTCTCGTTTTAAAACGATGGCATTGTTCATATTTGCCTGTTTAGGCACAATGGTCGTGGTGTTTTTAGCGGCCTCAGCCCCCCTCTGCTGTGCTGTCAGTGCAGGAACAAATAAATCATTCATGTTCGTGTTGACATGAAAAGTGACCACACGGTCGGTGTCTCTGTTCATCTTTTTTTTCTCCATGCCCTTAAAAGTTCTGTATGAATCATTAACCTCTTAAGCCCTGAGCCTGTTTTTCAGGTTTCAGGCTCGAAAATGCCACTAACACAACAAAGACTATATCTTCACTTCTAAAAGGGGTAAATTAATAATCTTTTCTCTCAAAGCAAGGTTACATCTGTGAGTTGGATGTAGAAGTGTCAGAATCAATATAGATGTTTTTATTTTAAAGTAAATTCAGATGGAACATAGTAAAAACATGTAAATTCTAATGTCCGCCTAAAAAATACCCATTACTTATAGTAAAAACCACCCTTGAATGATGGGTTAGTAGACTAAAAGCTTTAGGAATCCAAACTATAACATATAATAAGTACCCTGTATCAAGATTGATGCAAAACAAGTTAAATTTGACCTTTTTAGAGAGGTTTAGAAAAATAAAGTCCAGGCGGACTCACCTCTGGGTAATTTGGGAACCATCAGTTCCATTTGAACTTTTTCACTGTAAAAATCATTTTACTACTTTGAATTTTCACTATAGGTATTCATTCCATCCAAATACAACTGTTGTGAAAAAAATAAAAAATAAAATATAAGAACATACTCTGTTATCCTCTTAGGCAAGGCAAGTTTATTTATATAGCACTTATAGGCCCCACGGACCGAAATCGCGTCATTTGCAGGAAACAACGTCTAAGGAACCTTACTATTTAATAAACTATGAATATTTTATATCCATATAACGGGAAAAAACTCATTTAACTGATCTTTTTAGTTTATTTTTTCAAAAAAAACACAATGCTAACAGTGAGCATCTGAATTAGCCCAGAGCGAAAAATGCTAACCTATTACTGCACCGAAAATCACTCCTAGCTCCCTTATTACTTATCCTAGCTCCCTTATTACTTATCCTAGCTGCACATCCAACACATCGTTTTTGATCGTAAAGACACAGAATCTAACGGTGCCCACCTCAACACTGAAAGATACAAACTTGCGACGTTATCAACAAAAACGTACATCAAAACAAGTGGAGTTAGGTACTAGCATGCGCTAGGCTAATGGCTTACCTTCGTCTTTGCCTGGTCTAAACTGGTCTTCAATGGCATTAAAACGATAAAAACGATGATGTAGTTAATCCATAGGTTAATATCCAATGGGGCTGTGTCCCCTTTGAAATGTTCTGATAATCTATAAGCAATAAAACTGCAATTCCGTTATCTGCTGTCCGCTCTGTCCTCCGTGTGTTCTGGGTTCTGCTGTAATGCCTGTTGTTAGGTAGTAAACAATAAATGAAGTCAGCTGCGTAATGTACGTAAACTGGCTGGCATTCTTTATACTTTACGCAGGACCATATCTCTGGAACCCATTGGTCGATTCGTGTGATTTACACCTTTTTCTTAACCATCAGAACCAATAGAATCGATGGGCAGTTCCCAAATCAACGTAAATATTACCATAGCGGACGTAATAGAGAAACGGACAAAGCATATCTGAAAGTGCACGCCTGGACGGCGAAACTTTATACCCAGTATATTGCCATAAATATGATGAAGGATTATCAGTCAAAATTTCTACGTGACACAAAGACATTGGATTAACCTTGAGCGGCGTTTTTATTCCGGTGAACACAACTTTTGATCACAAATCAAAAAAGGTAAGACGAAATTATTGTAATATTTTTGAAACCGGATGTTGTTTACTTTCTCTTTTCTGGCTGATAGCTCCGCAATTCGGGGTCCTACAGTGATGATATTTACATGTGTGGAATCTGTGGAGTCTCGGCTATAAATCGTATATCTTGTTTGTGCAGTTACGATAAGTAATAAGGGCATTTCTACCGTGAGTGCTGTGCAAATTCCGTTAGCATTACTTAGCATTTTTTCGCTCCATGCTAATTCAAAGGCTTGGTATTACTCTTGTGTTTCTTTTAGCTAAAAATGGTTCACATTGTCAGTTAGCTGAGTTTCTTAGCGTTAAAAGGGTATGGAACATTAATAGTTTCATAAATGTTAAGAAGCCCTGAGACATAGTCTCATAAAAAAACGGTGGGAGGGGTCCCCTGGGGGGACCCTCGGGCTTAAGAGGTTAAAACATGAATGAATGAACATTTGCTGCTCAGTACCCAAACATAAATATTAAATAGGTCTCATCTCATCATTAAAACATGAAAGATAAAATGACGGATAAAAATGGATTATGACGGAAATTGTACGATCCTGTCCGTCAACATGACTGACAACGAAAAAGTCTAACGCAACCACTGCTCTCATCGGTCCCTCAGACAGGACATGAAGTTCCAAACTGAGCCATGAGATTTGGCACAAGAGCAGAGTGTGGGACATGAGAGCGGAATACGCCCTCCATGCAACAGTGAAGAGACTGTAAAGGAGGAGATGAAATGCAAAGCAGTTGGGCCACTCAAAAGAGTTACAGCGGGAGGATCTAAGAGCGGATGGACTGAGGAGAAGGTGGACTGAGGAGAAGACAGAACCAGAGGAGTTGGCATGGGCCAGCAGAACGTGAGGGGGTCGTGGCTTGACAACCAGAGGGGGAGAAAAGGAAAACGGGAGTGAGAGAGTTTACACATAAAACACACTTATTCACAAACGCACATGAAAAGGTGACTTGAAAATAAGTAAAGAAAAAGATTTATTAGCCATGAATGAATCAATTGGTAAATTTAAAAAGTAATAAAGGGGAAACTATTAAAGTAAAATGAGGAAATAATCCTAAAAACACACTGAGGGTACTGGGGATAAAGGGCTAGACATGATGAAAATATTCACCGTACTTTAAGCAGTGGGTGTTTTGGACTTAGGAGTACAGAGTAGAACATATTATTCAATCTTTTCGTCATGTAAACAAATTATTCTTTAGGAGATTCTTATTCATGTGCGAATTTGGGGAAGATTTAATTTGTTACAATATAGATCTACAGTATAAAGGGATAGTTTTAGGAACCTCTTTATTTGTATGGAAAATGTTAAAGGTAGAGCTAGTACCAAGCCACATATAGTATTCCAATCTAGAGTATTGATTACACCATTGTAGCATAATTATTACCACAGGAGAACTGTTAAGGTGGAAATAACATTTGTTTGTCGTCCAAGATGTAGAGTTTTAAAAAGACACTGGGCAAAGAGCGATTGCAAATTTTAATTTTGGAAAAAAGCGGTTCGCATTCGACTGAGGCTAAAGTTTATTTTGAAAATAAGCTTGACTTCCGTTTTTGAGAAAACAACGATTGCGGCCGTTAAAATGCATTAAATAAAAAGTCATGAAAGAGGGTATGAGGAGAAAAGGCGTGTTTAGTTATGTATTGAATGAACAACGTCTGAATCCTCTGTTATGCGCAATAACGGACATTGGAGAAAGAGGTGGGAGAACAACGTCACCAGCCGCCATTGAAGGAGGAGCGCTGGATCGATACAGACGGAGGACAACACGATCTCAGGCACTTATCCACGGCTGCCACTGCGAGAGGAAGCTGCAGCCTTTCTCTACTCACTACCTCCTGTCTGTTTTATTACCGCGCCATTTAATTAAAGTACACTCAAAAAAATAATTAAGCCAAAAGCGTTGACTTTAAGTGTTTTAATTACATGTACATTTTCCATTCAATTTTATCATGTATGTTTAATGTACATACTCACATTCAATGCTATGTTTTTCCATTACGTTGACTTAGTGTGAAATAATTAAGTAACTTTTAGATCGGATTAATAGAATTAATGCCAACTTTTACATACAATGTATGTATTGATTCACTTATTGCACATAAAGGTTAAGGGACGTGTTGATTCACTTACTGCACATAAAGGTTAAGGGACGTTTTAAATAAACCTAATGTGTTGATTCACTTATTGCACATAAATGTTAAGGGATGTTTTAAATAAACCTAATGTGTTGATTCACTTATTGCACATAAAGGTTAAGGGATGTTTTAAATAAACCTAATGTGTTGATTCACTTACTGCACATAAAGGTTAAGGGATGTTTTAAATGCTTTTCATATGCGTCATTGTGCAACTAAATCATATATGCACATACAAGAATAGTTTTCCAAGGTTTACAATGGAACTTTTTCAACATCTGCTCACATCCTTTCATCATCAAATCTGTCAATTTGTCACATTTCCAGATTGACTTCCAAAGACCAAACATTCAACATTACTTTGAGCTCAAACTATGATGGTATTTTCTTCAACCTAGTGCTGTTCACTAAACCATAAACCACAAATATTTCACAATGTTTTCACAACCACATTGCAAACACTGAACAGTCAGCTTTGTTTTCTCAGCAAGAGTACTTTTTTCACAGTTAAGAAAATATAATGGTCTGGAATAAACAGGAGGCAACTGCAGTCCCCTGGATCAAGTTTGTAACCCATTAAGCTACCTTGAGCTGCTTCATTCCTGACACTTTCAAAAAGCGTTGGAATCAAATTCAAGTGCAACATTTTTAAATATGGAGTGGTGCAGTGATGACGTATTTTTGTAGGCCGACCCTGAAGTAAGCTGCGCAAGGGTTCCCTCGAAAAAAAAGCAATGGGATTTCTCTGTGGGTCTGTGGAAAACGAATATAATTTATATATAATTTGTATTATTATTATAATAGTAATTATTATAATTTTTATTATAAAAGTACTACTAAAAGTAGTATAATTTTTATTATAAAATTAGGTAGACTTGGAGATTATCCGGCTGAACAAAATGTGCATTTATCAAACGGGTTCATCTTCCACAGACCCAGGGAAATCCCATTGCTTTTTGTCGAGGGAACCCTTGCGCAGCTTACTTCAGGGTCGGCCTACAAAAATACATCATCACTGCACCACTCTATTAGGTATTAACACAGAAATGTTAAAATTCAACACCTTGCAACTTTTAAGAACATCACAATTGTCCATTGTAAACATTTCCAGACTGACTTTCACAGAGGAATCTCACTTGGCATTGTAGCTTTTAAAGTGGCGAGTCCATGAGATGTTTATGGCGATAAAAAAAAGGGATCTCCATCGCTCGTTCTCATCTATTCCAACAAAAGATTATGCAATCTCATCGAAAAATTGACATGTCAAAGAACAGTTTTCTCCAACAAAATGGCCCATTAAAGTTCAAACTAAATGAATGTGCCAAAAAATAACTGTCCCAGAGTTCAATATTTCCTACTTGAACCACCTTAAGTAGTATGTAGTCATCAAACGTATATTGTCCAACAAGAACAATTCTTGTCACAGCTTGATTGTCCAGCCCTGAAATTATGGGCTCACTGAAGCATCTTGATTTTAAGGCTTTGGACCTTTGGTGACAGCTTGTTGCCATCCAAGTTCATCAACACTTTCTGTAAAAACTCGAAAGTGAACTTGAGTTCCTGTGGATAGCTCAAGTTGAGAGTGTAAATCAACCCAAAAAGCATGGCCCATCCTAACGAAATACTTTGCAGATTGGATAGCAGTTCTACACCTTCGATGATCACACCGACATCCTCTGGCCCGTCCTCTTCGTCAGCGCCCTCATTGCGGATCACATAAAGTCCCATGGTAGTCTGTGGGATTGCACTCTCGGCTTCCTCACTCCTGACATTCTAAAAAAAGGTGGAAAACAACATCATTGACTATTTTGAAAAAGTAGACATAGTAAGTTTAAAAGGTTCAGTGCGTAATATCGGAGATAGCAAAGCTCCCTTACTCTACCCTCCCTTTGGGAAAATGTTCATAAAGTATGGTGGCCATCAAGGACAGTAATTTAGTAACTGAAGATGGCATCATCCACCACTGCCTCAAGCCTTTCAGTATCAAGTGTGCTGAAGATGGACTTAGTTATTTATCTATAGTACTATGTGTTATAGCTCAATAACTAAAACTTTTCTAACAGGCACCTACTATGTATAAAAACGTGTATGGCCATTAAGTTTGTCCATTCTGTGCTAGTGTAGAAACATGGCGGCACGTACCCGCTCCTATGTAGACAACAAAAATGATAATTCTAGGGTAATAAAAATAGCAAACTTATATTTAAGCCATTATACACTTAACACATTGTTATGTACCTTTAATACAAAAATGTTACAGTCAAATTACTTACCAGGTACTCCTTGATGAGACTGTTGCTGTCCTCCTTCAGGTAGGCACACAGACTTTTAAGGACAGAGTCTCTTTTGAGCTCAATGTCCTCACTCTATAAAAACAAGGCATATTAAATATTTCAAGACTTGGCACAAAAAATGTATGCACAAGTATATTAGTTATTGTTAATTTAAAAAACATGCGAGAAGAAGGTTGACACATGTAAGTCTGATCAAAATACATGTGCTTTAAACTCAAATGTAGTTTTTAATATCATAATGTTGTTACATTTATTCATATAATATACAAACCGCTTGGTATGTGTGAAAAATTAATTTAGCCTTTACAAAGGATCCTATAACCACCCACATACGATAGCAATTGAGTTTAGATACGACAAACAATTTATTAATGTAGATTGAACATACTGAATACTTTTAAACAACATCCAAATAGTTTTAAGAAAACTGACATGATTGGGATTTATTATTAATGTGAAATCAATATTTTGCATGCATTAGAAATATTTTCAATCTGAAAATACTTGGGACACCTTTCTCTCTACTCTTTCTACATTGAGCTTCCCTTTAATAGGACATACACATATTACTTGATTGTGTTCATTTATTTTTAAAACTATCATCTCAAGAAACCTTCATGTTGTGGTAAAAATAAGAACAACTTTTAAAATGAGCTGCACTTCAGATTCCTCTTCATTGGTGGTGTGGCAGTGCTAACCTGTTTACATGAACTGTACAAAACAAATCTATATATTTTCAAGGATTCTTTTAAACTTGTTAAAACCAGTGTTGGATGGCAAAAAGATGCTCATATGGCTAAATAATGTAATAATGTAATGCACAATGCACTTACCCTAGCTGTCGGCGCCATGAGAAGCCGGATCTTCCTTCCAGCATCTCCTCCTCTATTGTGGAAGACCTTCAGTAGGTTAGGCGAGTATCTGTCAAGCTCTGCCAGGAACTTGGCTTGGAGTGGCAAAGTTGTGATTCGCATGAATTCTGCATTTATCTGAGACAAACAATTAAATAAACGTCATGTTCTTCAAGTATACTTGCACTAAACAGTGTGAGCAAGCTCTACATCAGCAGAGCAATATTAATATCAAAATATAATTATTAACAATACTCCCTTCATTCACTGTAAACAAGGCAGGCCACTTGTTTACAAGTTCAGCCACCACAGGAGTAGGGTTGGGTATCGTTTGAATTTCCACGATTCTGATTCCGATTCCGATTCTACTTTTCGATTCCGGTTTTTAACGGTTCTCAATTCCGATTCTTTGAGGGTCAGGGATACATGCTTCTTCCACCAAAAAAATTACATTTATTCGAGAAACTTTTCCACAGGTTAGTTTACAGTAATATTCACATTAATCAGTCTGTTTATATTCACTGCTATGTAACTGTAACCTGAGAACCACTGAAGCTACAACAGTGCAACAGTCCAACTTTTAAAGGAAACCCCCCCCCCATTTAAAAACAGTTCTTGTTGAGAAAAACAAGCATATCTGCCTTCTCAGGCATACCGGGAAGAAATGTTTTAACATTTTAAAGTAAAATGCTTCAATCTGGTACACTTTAAGCAGAATTACTAGAGACTATATCTAGGGGGTACAACTCTAAACACCCATATGAAAAAGATCGGTTTACATTTTAATAATTAAATAAGTATGTGAGCATAACCAATAACCTACCATAGCCAATAACAAATACATGTAACGTGTTTTATTTTTGTTGTTCATTCATATCTTATTTTACTATTTTATTTATGCATCTTTTTTTATCTCTCCAGTTTAAAACGATATGTCTGGTTTACTGTCCTATAGTATACATTGGAATGATTTCAAACCTGTTTTATCCCAATAATTGTAAAGGAGTGCCTTGGAAATATGTGTTTACATAAATTGTGATCAAAACGTTTGAGACCCACTGAGATAACTTAGACTAAAGTGAACTATCTAAACACTCAGAGTCCTTTACCTCACTGAGCCTCTCAGTCAGACTGGAGAGCACTCTCCCTCCACATGATTGTAGAAACATCTTCTTCCGTTAGAGCAGCTAGCACCAGATGCTAATAACAACAGCGCGTACCGGTGCACCCTCCCTTTCTCCCTCGCTCGCTCCCACGCTCACTCGCACTTTGGCTGCGAGCTGCTGGTGCCAGATAAGCCAACATCCCCCATTTTCATCACTTACAGCGCCCATCGTACAGGGCAAATGAAAAGTGTAACCGGGATGAAAAGGGTGTTACATTTACTTAATTATGAATGTTGTTACATCAAGGCCGAAAATTAGGATGAGCACCAACGGTCAAAACATTTGTTTTCCTTCCCAGAGCTGTCAGTGCGGCGCCTACACAGATCTGACGCCCTAGGCGAACATCTATAACGCCAGTGCGACGGGCCGGCCCTGGTCTCAGGTTACGTTGTAGGAAGTGTAGGTACAACCATAGGGTACAACCATAGATATATATAAATCTGTAAATTAGAGGTGAACTGTGCTCTTAGTGCTGATGAGCTTATCTCCATGTTTGACTCGACATGCACACAAATACTGGATTCCGTTGCTCCTTTTACGCTTAGACGCACCAAAGTTCTCTTAGAGCCGTGGCTTAATGACTGTACTCGCGCTCTTAGACGCGCTTGCAGGCGTGCAGAGAGAAAATGGAAAAAGGATAAACTCCATGTCTCCTTAGAAATCCTTCGTGCTTGCCTTTCCGACTACCAGATGGCAGTCAAAGCAGCCAAAACAAAGTATATTTATCTGTTAATCTCTAAAAACAGCCATAAACCTCAGGTTCTTTTTAATGTGCTCAACTCGATCATTAATCCTTGTGATGCTTCTCCAATTGTGCCATCGACTACCCTTTGCGATACATTTCTTAATTTTTTATCGAAAAAGTATCTGCGCTTAGGCTAGCCCACTGCTCCTTTTCTGTGCCCTGCTGTCCTTGACCACTTTGAGCCTGTATCCCTCTCTTCTCTCTCGGATGTAGTCAAGCACTTGCGGCCGACAAACTGCACCTCAGACAGCATTCCCTCTCGCTTCCTTAGAGATGTTTTTGAATCAGTTGGAGCAAGTGTTTTATTGCTTGTAAACACCTCTCTTAGCTCAGGATGTGTCCCAGCTGCCTTCAAACATGCCGTGGTTAAGCCACTACTTAAAAAGAAAAATATCGACCCTTCCATTCTCGCAAATTTTAGGCCCATCTCACAGCTACCTTTTTTATCTAAAGCCCTGGAGCGAGTAATCTACGTCCAGCTGCAGTCATTTTTAACCACACATGGCATCCACGAAAAGTTTCAGTCTGGCTTCAAACCCATGCACAGCACTGAAACAGCCCTTTTAAGAGTTTTTAATGATCTGCTCCAAGCCGCCGACTCAGGTAGCTTAGCTGTCTTGGTGCTGTTGGACCTGACAGCTGCCTTCGACACTGTGGAGCATAGCAGTCCGCAGGCATCACAGGCTCTGCCCTTGCATGGTTCAGGTCCTACCTGACAGACCATAGCCTCTCAGTCAGTTGGGTGCCTTCTCCTCTGCCAAAGCCCCTCTTACCTGTGGGGTTCCTCAAGGCTCGATTCCGGGCCCCATCCTTTTTCTACTGTACATACTGCCCCTAGGTTCAATTATCACAAAACACAACATCCCCTTCCATTGTTACGCTGACGATGTACAGATCTATCTGCCTCTCAATCAAAATGCCAACTCACTACAGCAGTTGATGGACTGCTTAACAGAGATTAAATCCTGGCTGAGCCAAAACTTCCTCACCCTCAATGAGAGCAAGACCGAGGTCATCTTTTTTGGACCCCGACCTCCAGCCTCGCCGGTTGATATTCTGGGCTCCCTCAGTAAAAACATCCTCCCCTCTGTCATGAATCTTGGAGTGACCTTCAATAGCGCTTTTACATTTGATAAGCAGGTCAGCTACGTAGTCAAGACCTGCTTTTTTAAAATACGACTATTGGCTAAGACCAAGTCGTTTTTATCTTTTAAAGACCTAGAAAGGGTTATTAACGCCTTTGTTACCTCGAGACTGGATTACTGCAATGCTCTGTATGTGGGTATGGACCAGGCCTCAATTAGACGCCTGCAGCTAGTGCAGAACGCAGCTGCACGTCTTCTAACTGGCCATAAAAAGCGTGACCACATCACCCCAATTCTGGCCTCATTGCACTGGCTTCCAGTTCGGTTCAGAATAGATTTTAAAATCCTTTTATTTGTTTTCAAAGCCCTAAATGGGCTGGCTCCGGCCTATGTAGCCGAACTCCTCCATCGCTACACCCCAGGCAGAGCCTTAAGGTCGGCTGATCAGCTGCTGCTGATAGTGCCTAAGACCAGGCTCAAAACCAGAGGGTACCGAGCATTCGCAGTCTGTCCGTCCTGGGAGAGGGATCCCTCCTCTGTTGCTCTCCCTGAGGTTTCTCCCATTTTTACCCTCTAAACTGTGGGTTTTTCTCCGGATGTTTTTCCTTGTACGATGTGAGGGTCTAAGGATTGAGGGTGTCGTTTTCTCATACTGATATTCTGAACAATCTGTGCTATTGTATTAGCTGTAAAGTGTCTCTACTGTAGGCTATTTTTATTATATGTACAGCACTTTGGCTCGACCAAAAATCGTTTATAAATATGCTATATAAATAAAACTTGATTTGAGACAGACCGGAAGTACTAGCGAACGACAATGTGGCTAAGGCTAAGCTACTACTGTAATTATTGACGCAACCTAAGCGACAGAAACATACATAGCCCTCCTAATAGGGCATTCGTGTCACGGTGTGTGCAGCAAGCAGGACCCAAATGCAGATTACAGTGAACAAACCTTTATTTCAAGGATAACTATTTCAACAGACAAAACAGAACACTCACCGGTGAACTCAGTCACAACGAAAGAAGCACCAACACTGAACACAGGAAGAGACACGACTAAATACAGGGAGGGGTAATCAAGGGACGAGAAACAGCTGGGCAGGGGAGGAGAAACACAAGGGCCACAGGTGAACACAATCATATAACGAGACACACCAGGGAACTAACGACGGGAGGAAAACACACAGGGAAAAGGACCAGACAATAACCAGGGAGGAAAACATGACATCAAAAACCCAAAACATCCAAAACAACATAAGAGAATCCTGACAGAACCCCCCCCTCAAGGGACGGATTCCAGACGTCCAAAACCCCAAGCAGGGTGGGTGGAGGGGGTCCGGAGGCGGGACACAACACTAGGCGCACCAGGGTGGGTGGAGGGGGTCTGGAGGCGGGACACAACACTAGGCGCACCAGGGAGGGTGGAGGGGGTCCGGAGGCGGGACACAACACTAGGCGCACCAGGGTGGGTGGAGGGGGTCCGGAGGACGGGCCCTGAAGGGATCTCGGGCGGACGGCCCGGGGGCAAGGCCAAGTCCAGGGTGGAAATCTCGGGCGGACGGCCCGGGGGCAAGGCAGAGACCAAGGAGGGGGTCTCGGGCGGACGGCCCGGGGGCAAGGCAGAGACCAAGGAAGAGTCAGGGGGCCGAGCATGAGGGCGAAGTCCGCGGCTCTCAGGGGGCCGGGCTCGAGGCCGAAGACCGCGGCTCTCAGGGGGCCGGGCTCGAGGCCGAAGACCGCGGCTTTCAGGGGGCCGGGCTCGAGGGCGAAGACCGGACAGTTCCGGAGGCCGGGCAGGAAGGCGCTGACGGGACAGCTCCGGAGGCCGGGCAGGACCCGGTGTCGGTGGGACAGGTAACGGCAGGACCTCCACCGGAACAAGACATGGGATTGGCAGGACTCCCAGCAGAAGAGCAGTCTGCGGGACCTCCAAAGGCTCAGGACCTGGGGTTGGCAGGACCCCCGGCAGAAGAGCAGTCTGCGGGACCTCCAACGGCTCAGGACATGGAGTTGGCAGGACCCCCGGCAGAAGAGCAGTCTGCGGGACCTCCAAAGACTCAGGACATGGGGTTGGCAGGACCCCCGGCAGAAGAGCAGTCGGCGGGGCCTCCAACGGGACAGGACACAGGGTTGGCAGGACCCCCGGCAGGAGAGTAGTCGGCGGGGCCTCCAACGGCACAGGACACTGGGTTGGCAGGACCCCCGGCAGGAGAGTAGTCGGCGGGGCCTCCAACGGCACAGGACATAGAGTTGGCAGGACCCCCGGCAGGAGAGTAGTCGGCGGGGCCTCCAACGGCACAGGACACTGGGTTGGCAGGACCCCCGGCAGGAGAGTAGTCGGCGGGGCCTCCAACGGCACAGGACACTGGGTTGGCAGGACCCCCGGCAGGAGAGTAGTCGGCGGGGCCTCCAACGGGACAAAACAAAGAGTTGGCAGGACCCCCAGCGGAACCTCCAACGACACTTGGGTAGGGACTTGAGAGGGAACTGGAGAGGGGACTCGAGAGGGAACTGGAGAGGGGACTCGAGAGGGGACTCGAGAGGGGACTGGAGAGGGGACTCGAGAGGGAACTCGAGAGGGAACTGGCGAGGGGACTCGAGAGGGGACTCGAGAGGGGACTCGAGAGGGAACTGGAGAGGGAACTGGAGAGGGAACTGGAAAGGGGACTCGAGAGGGAACTGGAGAGGGGACTCGAGAGGAGACTGGAGAGGGAACTGGAGAGGAGACTCGAGAGGGAACTGGAGAGGGGACTCGAGAGGGGACTCGAGAGGGGACTGGAGAGGGGACTCGAGAGGGGACTGGAGAAGGAACTGGAGAGGAGACTCGAGAGGGGACTCGGGAGGGGACTCGAAAAGGGACTCGAGAAGGGACTCGAGAAGGGACTTGAGAGGGGACTCGAGAAGAGACTCGAGAGGGGACCTGAGAGGGAACTCGAGAGGTGACTTGAGGGGGAACTCGAGAGGTGACTTGAGAGGGAACTCGAGAGAGGGCTTGAGAGGAGACTCGAGAGGTTACTTGAGAGGGGACTCGGGTAGGAACTTGAGAGGAGACTTGAGAGAGGACTTGAGAGGGACCTTGAGAGGGACCTCGAGAGGGGACTCGAGAGGGGACTAGAGAGGGAACTTGAGAGGGAACTCGAGAGGGGACTAGAGAGGGGACTAGAGAGGGAACTTGAGAGGGGACTAGAGAGGGAACTTGAGAGGGAACTCGAGAGGGGACTCGAGAGAGGACTAGAGAGGGAACTGGAGAGGGAACTGGAGAGGGGACTAGAGAGGGGACTAGAGAGGGAACTTGAGAGGGGACTCGAGAGGGGACTAGAAAGGGAACTCGAGAGGGAACTTGAGAGGAGACTAGAGAGGGAACTGGAGAGGGGACTGGAGAGGGGACTCGAGAGTGAACTGGAGAGGGGACTGGAGAGGGGACTGGAGAGGGGACTCGAGAGGGAACTGGAAAGGGGACTTGTGTCGGTCGGTACGGCGACAGGACTCGGGGAGCTGGTGTTGGCTGGAGAGCCAACAGGAGACGAGGTGCTGGAGTCGGTCGGTACGCCGACAGGACTTGGGGAGCTGGCGTCGGCTGGGGAGCCAGCAGGAGACGAGGTGCTGGAGTCGGCCGGTACGCCGACAGGGCACGGGGAGCTGGCGTCGGCTGGGTAGCCAGCAGGAGACGAGGTGCTGGAGTCGGAACTGGGGCCGGAACCATGGCTGCTGGGGCCAGCACTGGGGCCGGGACCATGGCTGCTGGAGCCCGGGCTGCTAGTCTGGCCTTGCGACGACTCCTCTTAGCAGCCGCCTGAATACTCCGTGGACCTCCCAAAGCCAGACGAGATCCAGCATACGACTCCTGAACAGGAGCAGGAACTGGGGCAGAAGCATGGGTTAACCCCAGACGGATCCCAGCGAGGCGTATGGTGCCAGGTTGGGATTTGGAAGACAGGGAGCTAGCATGCCAGGAATCACATGTTGAAAGGAAGTCCAAAATCCAGTCAGGTAAGAATTCCACAAAACATGGTTTCTCTGCTGCCAACTGGAGCGCCTCTCCCAGAGCGGCCCTCTTCTGCCGAACACTGGACGCTTCCTTCCACCAATCGAAGCAGCAAGCCAGATAGAAGGTGAAATGCTGTAATTCAACCTCCCATGGATCATCTGATGGGTCCATTAGTGGTTGGTGCTTTCTGTCACGGTGTGTGCAGCAAGCAGGACCCAAATGCAGATTACAGTGAACAAACCTTTATTTCAAGGATAACTATTTCAACAGACAAAACAGAACACTCACCGGTGAACTCAGTCACAACGAAAGAAGCACCAACACTGAACACAGGAAGAGACACGACTAAATACAGGGAGGGGTAATCAAGGGACGAGAAACAGCTGGGCAGGGGAGGAGAAACACAAGGGCCACAGGTGAACACAATCATATAACGAGACACACCAGGGAACTAACGACGGGAGGAAAACACACAGGGAAAAGGACCAGACAATAACCAGGGAGGAAAACATGACATCAAACACCCAAAACATCCAAAACAACATAAGAGAATCCTGACAATTCGGGCTTATGTTTGGAGGGCAACAAAGCATAAAAGGTGCTGCTTGCTCTGGTTCATGCTTAGTACAAGCAGCACCCAACTAGCTAGGCCTCGTTTCGCTAGCTAGCCAGCCAGCATTGTGAAGCGCAAACCTAACTGCACGACGAATATACACATGCAGACAATTCTATTCGTCTATGTATAGCATAAACACGTTAAAATAACTGTTCATCTTCAATAACGTATGGTTAAGCAGCGGAATATTAAACAATTAGACTTACCTAAAGTCCATCGACGGTGTAGGTTGAAACGCCAAGTCTTTTTCTTTGTTTAATGGCGGGTAGCACATAGAAAACACCAAGTCTACGTCCAGTGTGAACAGTAAACGTCAGTACCGTCATGCTTTGCGCATGCGCGTTACCTCCCTTCAGGGTCTGCCTCCCCTTCATGGGATTTAATAGAATAAACTGTACTAATTGTCTTACATTCAGTTTATATTCACGTTGTGTTTAATTGCTTGAACAAATCCACTTTATATTTGACAGATTTCAGTTATATTATATCTGAAAATATTGCTTCATATTTATGTGGACCAAGAATCAGTTTTTTGAGTGTACCCATTTGAACCTTATGCCAGAGACTCCATTGGTCTCTTATTCCAAGCTTCTCTCCTGGACGCGAGAACAACGAACAAAAGCTAATAAAAGTCCCCGAAAAATTCAAGTACAGCTCCACCTCTGCAAACGAGGACCACCATGTCCTGACACTGGAGGAGTACTGGGGAAAGCTGTACTTCACCTTCCTATACATATTAAGGCAGGAGCTTGAGAGGCGTTTCAGAGGTGAGGGAAAAAACAGCAGTGACATCCTTAGGTCTCTTTACAGTCTCACTGACCCAGCTCAGTGGAAGAATATTGACCAGGGTCTCAACACTGTGCATTCACTTTGTGAGTTCTATGGCTTCCAGGGAGAGGAGATCCATCTCAAAACAGAGCTAAGAGTCTTCCATGCAACCTACACATGTCCAGAGAGGACTGCAAAGGCAATGCTGGATGTTCTCAAATAATTTGATGCTCACACCATATTTCCCACACTGTTCAAGCTCATCAAAACCTATGCCACTCTGCCTGTCTCAACGGCAACAGTAGAACGCACGTTTTCAAAGCTGAAAATAATCAAAACAAGGCTGAGAAATCTATGTGGTCAAGAGCGTCTGTCTGATCTTCTCCTACTGGCTGTAGAAAGAGAGATCCCTGTTGACAACAACGAGGTCTTGAAGATTTTCATTGAAGGGTCCCCAACAGGAGGCTTCTTCTCTAACACTTTGAGCTGTACCTGAACTGAACACAGACTTAATCACAAATGCAGCAGTTGGACATAAAGGTCTAAAAGTCAACTTAGTGTAACTTACAATGACAGTGTTGTTTTTTTATTTGAACCTTTTACATTAAAAACATGTTAGAATTTCCAAGAGGTCTTGTGTTTTTTTCGGGGGGGGGTGCCTTTTTTCCAGTTTAGAGCAATAGCCCCTCCAAATGTCTGTGCACGTCCCTCCATATGGGTATGTATTTAAAATTGATTAAACATTGAAGGCTTTTATTAGGATACCTACCTTGTCTGTTAGTGTTTCAACAGCTGCCGTCACTACGAGCATCCACAATGCATTTGACTGAACTTTTTGAATACATAACTAGCTTAGGTGCAATGACATTTTTCATCATGTTTTAACGAACATTTGAACTTACAACGAAAATTGACAGCCCTACTTTGGCACCAACAGTTTCCACAACTACATTTCTAACTACAAGTTAACATTATACAGTAACTGTGCAAATAATTCAGGCATTTCTGTGAATCTGCTGACTCAACCTCTGGCTAATCTTAGCTAACAAATGCGTATCTGGCTAACATCAACACTCTCTATCACATGTTTAATATCAAACAGTGGCGAGCAGTCAGGGCCTATAGGCTCTCTGAGGGCCTAAGATATACTACAAAAATAATATTAAAAAACATTAAAAACAATATATATATATTTTTTTGTTATATTTTTCATTAGTTTTACCAAAATAACTTGATTTAATTGTATTTAAAATAACATTTCCAAAGAAATAAATCCTTCGAATCTGCCTATTCAGTTTCTGTTTGAATGTGAAGGGTTAAATGAAAGAAGCTCCTTTAGCCGTCTCTGCGAGGTGAAGACAGGTATGGAGTCAGATTTGGGTCAATATTCTAGCGCGCAAAACAAGCTACTCACGAGCGGAAAATATGAGGGGCCATTAGGGACATTATTCCGAAATACCGTTCACACACACATGAAATCCAAAGTTATTCACATTTACATGTGAAACACTCTCACACACACATATGAAATGCTCTCACACACATGTGAAACGCTCTCACACACACATGTGAAACGCTCTCACACACACATGAAACGCTCTCACACACACACATGTGAAATGCTCTCACACACACATGTGAAATGCTCTCTCACACACACACGTGAAATGCGCTCTCACACAAGTGTGAAACGCTTTCATACACACATGTGAAACGCTCTCATACACACATGTGAAACGCTCTCATACACATATGTGAAACGCTCTCATATACACATGTAAACGCTCTCATATACACATGTGAAATGCTCTCATACACATGAAACGCTCTCACACACACATGTGAAATGCTCTCATATACACATGAAATGCTCTCACACACACACATGTGAAATGCTCTCTCACACACACATGAAACGCTCTCACACAAGTGTGAAACGCTCTCATATACACATGTGAAACGCTCTCATATACACATGTGAAACGCTGAGTTCAGTATTGAATTAATTTGCTTTTCAGTTAAAAAAGGAAGGCCTTCCTATCACATGAAGGAAACAGGAAGACTTCACTTTATGAATAGCATGACATTGCTAACATTTAAAAGAACCCTTCTTAAACCAAAATGAATTTTCATCTGTTCCTCGTTGTGTTTTAAGTACAAACTTTATTTTTTGCAGTGGAAGGAAATGAAGAGGATGTTTTTTTACTAGTGCTTTGCAATGCATTGAGTCACTGCAAACAGAAGAATCCAACAACTTTGATCAGGAGAGGCTGTATAGAATGCTTGATGACCACACAAGGACTCTATCTGCATATCTTACTGTTTCGAGGTATGGTGAGGATAATACGGATGTCAGTAACCTTCTAGGATCCTTGTATAGATGTTTTCGCAACTTACTGCATGCACATGAGATCAGACGGAGAACCACTGATGTGACAATCAATCTAATACCCCCAACGACATTGCGAGGCCATGCAGGTCAACCCCAATACAGGATAACCGCTGAACAAATTTCCCACTGTGTTTCAATTGGTATGACATGGTCAAGAATTGCATCATGCTTTGGAATTAGTCGGAGAACCCTATACAGACACAGGCAAACTCTGGGAGTTGAGCCATTAAGCTATGCAGTATTGTCAAATCAAGACCTGGACAGCATTGTG
The DNA here is from genome assembly GCA_028583405.1 of Pogonophryne albipinna. Lineage (NCBI taxonomy): Eukaryota > Metazoa > Chordata > Actinopteri > Perciformes > Artedidraconidae > Pogonophryne > Pogonophryne albipinna. The sequence goes on along the minus strand of CM053244.1, from coordinate 93,927 downwards.
ACAAACATACTACAGAACACTCCAAATGCAGGGGAAGCATATGTACTTGGAAACTGTAGGAGCAAACACAGTAGTGGTGGCTTAAAGCCCACCTCCGCTTCGCGCCGTCCGTTAGATGAGCCTGGTCAGATTTAATAAAAGAAGTTCAAAACACCGGCATAACATTTATAACAATAATCTGATTTTAATGGTAAAAAACACAATACGAAATACAGAGTGCGCTGTAACAGAGCACTCCGGGCTCCCCGCTCTACTGCCGTGCGATACAGATATCGGGACCAGCCAGTCAGAAACAGGGGGCATTTTGCATGAATAAACAACAGTATATATAGACATATTTGGGGCGGAGATGTGTGTCGGCTCTTCCGTCCCATTTTACTCCTAAGCGAATCAGAGAGTCCGTGGGGAGGAGTTGAGTCGGTTGCTCACTCCCCTAGGTGTTCATACTGGTTGAATTCACTTTGGGTCGGGCCCAATACAGCGAATCAGAGTTCTGGGAAAAAGTATTTTTCTTCTGAACAGAGCGTGAGAGCCTCGGAAGTAAACAAGGACAGAGTCACTTTTTATCTTACACCTGGGTTCACTCCTTTACTTTCCCAAGGAATATTTCACACAAACTCTATTCTTTCCCAGACAATCAAACATTGTACACAGATATATTGGTACAGAGCGTGAGTAGACAAGAACAGAGTCAATCTTTATCTTCCACCTGACTTCACTCCTTTATTTCCCAAGGAAGATTTCACACAAACTATTCCTTCCCAGACAATCAAACATTGTACACAGATATATTGGTGCTTGAGATTATATTGGCCCCAGAAAGAACCTTGAAAAGAATATGTGTGTGTGCTGGTGGGAGGAGGTGTATGTGTGTGTAGCAGGGTATCTGGGTCATTGAGTGTAAGTGAGAAGGTTATATATATATATATACATATAGGATTACTTAAAACAGTCCAAAATAATACATGTTTACTTCAATACAGTTCAAGATAATACCTGTTTACTTTAATACAGTTTAGAACAATATCTGTTTACTTTAAAGCCTGAGATCACGTGGCCTAAGAGTTCATCGCTGGCGGGTCAGACAAAGCCTGCATCAAGTGGATCCCATTGGGCGGTCTTTTAGACGTCGACATGCTATAAGACGAAGGGTCTACAGCAGAGGTGCCCAGTACGTCGACCGCGGTCGACCGGTCGACCACGGGGGCAATGCTGGTAGATCGCGAGTCATTCAGAAAATAAAAAAATCCAGCTCCGTTAAAATAGACAAAACAGGTTTTGATCCCTCCTCCCTTGGCCTCCCTGCCACTTAATTCAGGAGTTTACTTGATTGACAGACCTATCGCTTTCCAGTCTGTTAACCCAGAATGCAAAGCGAGACAAAATCAGTCAAGTGCCGGGAAAACTCAAATTAAGTTAAAGAGACAAACAAGAGACAAACAACAAAATGAGTGCGGGACCGAGCAAAAAGCTAAAAACATACCACTTCCACCCAGAATGGGAGGAAGAATATTTGTTTGTGATGTCACATTCAAAGGTTATTTGCCTTATTTGTAAAGCAAGCGTCGCTCTGCCAAAGAAATGTAACGTGGAGATGCATTATCGGAGTGTTCACAAGGCATATGACAGCGACTTTCCTCCGAGTAGCGAGTTGAGAAAGAGAAAGGTCATGTATTATTGCTACAAAAACATTATCTCGCAGTCTTAGTGTCGCCAACTCGTTTCTAACATGCCAAAAGACAAAAAAAATTAGTCTATGATCGGTGTATTTTCGATCTTTCTAATCCAGACGAAATCTCTCTCTCCCCCGTCTGTGTGCGAGGGGGCGGGGCAGTTTACACACGCGGCTGCTACATGCAGCAACACACGGCGGGGATGGCGGAGAGAAGCGCTCCAAGGTGTGGTTAAATGTTACCCGTCTTGAGGTGGACAATGCTTGTTGCCAAGAGTGTTCAGCATGTAAGGGCGGTAACACGAGCAATTTGTCTAAACATTTAGCAAAAGTGCACCACATTCAGACGGAGGAATGCACCGGGTTCGACTGTCTTTCTAGTAGCTCTGTAGCCCCATCCACGAGTAACTTTTCCACGTCAGGTGTTATGTATGCTAGCAGCAACACACGGAGTTAACTACATTATACAAACATGGGTTAATGTTAGAGGTAACAGAGTTACTCTTTATTTTGTTAAAGTTTCAGCTATTCTGTTTACAGTTCTGTCATCAGATTATTTAATACCATTTGTTAAAACATTGTTGTTTCTTTTGATGTGAAATATTATTTATTTAATTTAAATAAAAAGCAATGTTAATTTTGTTTACAATTTGTTTAGTTAATAATGTATGTATTTTTGATCAAGTAGGCCTATTCATCTTTATTGTGTTCATTGTTAGTTTCCACATGCCTAAAAGTTGATGGCTAAATAAGAGCGTTTGAGAAATTGTGCAAGGCATACAGTAATAGTCAATTAATCGTTTCATTAATCGATAATCAAATGAGTCGTTTGTTGCAGCCCTATTGTAGTTATCCCATGTATAAATAAAACGTGTTATTCAACAACCCTTGCAATTTGGGATTTTATTTTTGGTTGGTAGACCTCGGTGAGCTGGTCATTTCAAAAGTAGCTCACCAGCCAAAAAAGTGTGGGCTACAGTGTTCAGGTCCCCAATCAATTGTTGTAAGTTGACTTGTAAACTGCTCAAATGTGCAGGTTTTAAGTACATGCTTACTTTAATGTATTGTATTTCTCCCAACAGGCATTTTGACAGCAACCACAAGCTGGTTAGGTGGCGGAAGGTCTTTCATGGCTGTGTTGATGGCTTTAGCAGGACTATTGTGTACTTACGGTGCTTGTCTAACAACATGGCTTCAAGTGTCTTGTCATTATTTTTAGAAGCAGTAGAGAACTTTGGTTTGCCTTTAAGGGTCAGATGTGATCATGGTATGGAAAATATACGTGTTGCCCGTTTTATGTTGGAAAGAAGAGGATTAAACAGTCGTAGTGTTATTACAGGTGTTTCAGTACACAGCCAAAGAATTGAGAGACTATGGGCAGAACTAAATAGAGTTATATCAAGACACTATGCAAACATTTTTACCTTCATGGAGGAACAAGGTATACTGGATTCATTAAATGAACTTCATCTTTTTTGTCTACATTACGTCTATTTACCAAGACTCGAAAGGGCAGTAACAGAATTTGTCAACCAGTGGAACAACCATGGCCTTTCCACACAAGGGGGGCAGACACCTCTTCAGTTGTGGCATTCAGGTGTCATACACAATGTAGGAATTCATCCAGTTATAAATGACATTTTTGATGTCGACAACTTTTACAGTACTGATGAAGAGGGGCCATTACCTGAACTGCAAACAAATAACAACGTAATAATTCCAGACATCGATGTTACCTTAAATGAGACAATCATGAACAATATACAAGTTAATCCACTAGAAAATGATGGTAACCATGGCATTGATGTTTTCTGTTCACTTTTGCAATATTTTCAGTGAAGTCATTTTGTAGATATCTTGTTTTGAAACAATACATTAACATAAATAAACATTTGTTCAAAACTATGAAAAGGAGTTCATATCATTTTCTTTCTTTTTTTCCAAGTCATTTTGCAAGAAAAGCAAGTACTGAATTATTAATGTTTGGAAGGTTTTTATTTTAAACATACCCACACATACACCAACTTTCTCCTGAGTGTTTCTTTTTATAGAAGCAAAACTTTATAACTTTCATCACTTTTAGGACAATTAACTCTCCTCATCCCACCCATTTGTTAAGGGACTTTCAATAATGTTACTACAGTAGTAATGTTTTTTCCCCTCAACAACACCAAACCAATTGCAGAGAAAACAAACAATCAAACCAACACCTTTCCTAACACAATCACCTGTATTCAAAATCAGCAACCTCTGATTTATTCATGACCTGCCAAACCCATATGTGTTCCCTAAAGCAAAATCAAACTTGTCTTTAAAGAGCTTACGAAATGAAGGACAATACTGTTCTTATTACGATAATATATATACTATTATTAATGGGAAATCATGTCATTCATGACAATATGCCCGCTGTATTTATAAATCGTGGTTTATTACAACTTTTCATGCTCGCTTCCGATGTTACACGACCGCTCCGAACAAAACAGCTTTCGCCGGTTAGTGACGTCACGCACGTCACGAGTAGAACACTTGTTGAATAATACACTACCTATATGGCTGATGTCGGACTCTGGAGACAGAATCGAGTGACAGTGAGTCGTCAATAGACTCGGTGCACTTTCAAGAAGAGGAGGATTTTATTGAAGAGGATGCCGGTGTGGTGGAATCAGATCATGCGGGGGAGTCTAACGTGGTGGAACCATACCAGTTTGAGCCACAGTATTCAAGTAGCGGTAGAGATACAGACGGGAGCGAACTAGGGGGGTGATGATCCTGGATTAGGCGGAGATCCGATGCGGCAACAGAACACAGACTGGTATACATTTGACTTTAATTCATAGAGATTCTCAATAAATAGTAAATCAATAATAATACATCGTAATGTAGCAGGAAAACTTGGCTCAGGCAACAGAACAGAGACTGGTATATATATTTGACTATAATTCATAGAGATTCTCAAAAAATAGTAAATAAATAATGACTCTGCTGAAAAAACCAGCTTAGATAAATGTAGCTGGTCAGGCTGTTGTAAATTGACCAGCCAGTAGATATTAGGCTGGAATGGTTGGCTGGAGAGGGGTGTTGGACACTTCAGCTGGTTTATCCATCTATCACCAGCTTATGTTTAATAATAGTATTAAATATACCCAGCTGGGAGCTTACCAGGATTCCAGGTGACCAGCACACATTAAATACTGGTATGATTATTTAAACAAGAGAACATAAATATATTACAAAGATTCATTGTGTCATGTATTCTGGTATCTACCAAAAATAAAGACATTGTATAGTGTTCATAACAGTATTTTAATGTAATAAATAGTTAGTTAATATAATAAAATATACAGTAACAATACAATAATTATACAAATAACAACCAACCTGCAAATCAACCTACACATCAAAATAAATATATTATCTAAAACCGGTGCATTTGATTTAAAATAAAAGTAATACATAGAATTCAATATTTAAATGGTTACAAAAACCGTAACACATAATGTTTCCCGTTGTGTAGCGTCCAGCCTTTCCCAATCTGGCCAGCACTTCTGTCTGTTGAAGCCACTTCTTCACGCAAACTGAAAAGAAATGTACAGATATAAGTACACTGTAAAAAGTAAACTTGACATTTACGTTAACATTTGGGCTGCTGTGGTTGCCAGACCGTTAAAGTATAATACATTACAAATTACAGTTGGTTGGCATAGACGTTACAGTCAACAATTACTTATGGTGAATTACAATGGCAAACACAAATAGAGCTAGTGTACACGGTGCAGCTGTATTATCTGGGAAATAGAATAATCGGATCAGGATTCGGTATTGGCAGACAATCAATATCAAATGAATCGGATCATTATTAGCATCTGATCACCTTTGTCGACTTGCAGCCTAAATACAAAGATAACTCCACTCCTCTAATAAGCCTTGGTAGAACTAGTGTCCGAGTCATAGGGTCTAGAGGCCTGTACTACGAAGCCGGTTCAACCTAACCTGGATATGTTTGAGTTAGCCGGTTGGCCTAATTCAAAACATAAGCGCTCTCGCTAAACGGTCCTACGACGCGGGTTATCAAGTGGATCGCTCAAGCCAGCCGTGTCCTATCTAGTTAGGTGCGCGTTAGCATGAAAGGGGTGGTATTTGGAGCATTCGACCAATCACAAACATGGAGAAGCATACTGACAGCGCAGCGTCATACTTCCTGAATGAAAAGTGAACTATAATATTAGACATATATGAAGAATTTCAACTTTAAAACATCCATGACTTAAACACTTGATCCAGGATCAAAGCCACAGAGCTGCACCTGCAAGGTGAATACAGCTGGTAAAAGAAAAAGTGTTTGAATGCGTACATTAACAGGTTTATGATATCACTGCCCCGTCTAAGACACGATCTGACTTTAATTACATTTGTCTTGAGTGTTTCGTCAACTTAATGTGTTGCTTAAAATAATACTTCTGCATACAGTTTGTGACACTGTGAGTGTTGCACGGCCAGATACGGCTCAGCTGACTCAGATAAGGAAATATATGATACATTATGATGTGATATGCCGCGGACTGTACTTAATGTTACTCTGATCCGGTTACTTATGTTGTGGCAGATATTTAAGTAAGCTTTCTTAACGCTAATGTTATAATAGTCAGATCGCTCTGAAGATGGGAGGTGATATTCTATTAATTTTCACGTTCACACAGTCGGTGATTGTTGCCGGCCGTCTTTCCTGCAACGGCAATTTAAACTGTATTTCCTTTCTTCTGCGACTTGATCGCTTTAAACTCCGCACACTGTGCTCTGATTGGTCAGCAGGCAGTGCTTTCACTGAGTTGATCTCTTAGCCTGCAACCTAACCTGCTCCGGGGCAGGTTAGCCGCTCAGCATAAGTTACCATGGAGAGCTAGTCCGCTAAAAAGCGAACCAGCTTCGTAAGACCGGAAAGCCTGAGTTTTCCCTGAAGTTAGCCGGCTAAGCGAAAATCCTACTTCGTAGTACAGGCCCCAGGACTGACTGAAGACATGTGGAACAGAGGACAGGCATGGTTCCATGTACAGGAAACTGGAACTTTGAACAGGTCAGGTGTTCTCATCTTTTCTGCCTGAAGATTCACAAGTTCTTGATCAGGTGTTTGATGTGGGCTGGCGTGATCCTTTCTGCAGCGATAAATAAAGAAAACATTTTTAATAATGTTAATGATGGTAACAACAATAATATAAGTATAACTATTTATATAGCACTTACACAATTGCAAAGTGATTCTCACAACAAAAATAAAGAACAAAACAATATCAACAATAAAAAAACAAATTATTACAGGAATGTTAAGAGACTAAGAAATGTTTTTTCAGTCATTACAATGCACTGTTGGAAATTACCTTCCAAAGGCTAAATTTAAACTCAATACCATAAATAACTGGATACCAAAGTGCTTTACCTGATAGAACACGTTCCACACGGAGCAGCAACCACCCGGCTGGGCCTTTTGCTGCATATCATCTCCGCCCTCTCTCTCTTTCTCTCTGGTGTTAGGTTCCAGTAGATCTCTACTATCCAATAAAACAGAAATTCCCCAAAAAATCATATTAAAAAAGTTAAAAACAATGACTTGCTGTTGGCATTGAAATGGATTAGAATCTCACCATTTTCCTGGATGTCAGGAAGTCGTTCCCTTCAAGTACGTAACCAGTCATAGGAGTTCAAATGCAAAGCCTGAACGATGACAAGAGCAAGAGACTTACATTTTACAATTATATTTTTAATTCATACCAGAGCAGTGTGTACATGCGTACGACATGCAGAGAACAGATCAAATCCCCTGACAGACTCACACACTTTGGTGATGTCCTCATCTGATAATGTTTCATTTTCATTCTATGTCGGACCCAACTCATTTACAGTAGCCTATGTTTTGCATATCCTCAATAATGGTCTGTATAGTTGAGTAGAAAAAAACTGTCCCTACAATTTCAGGTAGATTAACACACATTTGTAAGAAAAGTTTACAATGAAGCACAAAACCCCTCTTTGTATTTAGCGTTATTTAACGTGCATTACATTGACGATGTTAAACAACTTAACTCTCTCTACTTGTAAGATAACGATTAGTTAACTTACCCTTAAATCACTACATCACGTTTTTCAGTGGAAACACAAACTGCAGAAAACGTTAGCTACTAACTGTTGTTAGCTAAGACAGCTAGCTCTTAAGGGAAGTAACATAGCCTCATGGCAAACGTAAGGTTAAGTTAACGTAACGTTGTAAGAAAGCAAAACGAACCTTCGAGAAAGCTTTTACTCTCTCTCCTTAGCGGGCATTGTTGATTGTTCGAAACACGATCTCTCGATGTGCTGCCCACACATCGTCTGTTTCATCGACCCCGTGTTACCTGGTCCAGTAAAAGTCCGCCTCGTACGACGCACTTGTTTTGTCCATATACGCAACATTTTATAATTTTTTGGCCACAAAAACATCCCATAACCAGATGTTGAGACGGCCCCACATCCCCATACAACATATCGCTTGCCAATTATTCTTGGCGTCTTATTGCTGGGCATCCTTTGTCATAATATTTGGCCCTTCAATGCATTCAAACGGGACTGAGCTCAGCTGTGTTCTACTCATGACGTCACCGCCGGAAATGGCCGAAGTTGATGTTTCCGGCGCAACGAACGATTGTTACTAACTGACAACTTTTGTATGCTGTTATAATCGTGATTTATTAAAAATAAAAAAATCATATGGCACATTTCACAATACAAATGCAACCTCTATCATATACTAAGCCCACTAACAGGTGGTAAAAGCATTTCGTAAGCTCTTTAAAGACTCCGTATGACACATGTAGTGGCAACCTGATGCAGTTGACACATGTGTTGGCAATAGGAAACAATGGGGTTGAGGCAAAGTCATCCTCTCCATTGTGAATGAATTCGACCGAAGGTGTAGGGGAAAAGCTGATGGGTGGCACCACAGATGCTCCTGTTGCGAAGGCCAATATTTTCTGTACTTTGGTTGGCCCTTCTTCTTCTATAAAAAAAGAAAACACTATTTAGGGACCAATCAATCTGCATATTAAACCATTTTAACGTAATAATACTCAAATGTAAATACAGACAATATTTTACTTGTTGTATAAACTGATAGTTACCTTCTGCATCCTGGAGATAGTCTCTCCAGTAGGTTACAACCCTCTCTTCTGCAGTTCTCTTGTTGCTCCCTTCTGGAGAGAGTTGAATGATGAAGAGATTGTCCATCTGGTCAGCACTGAGAAGATGTTCCTCGTAGCAGAACAACGGCATTAAAGCTGTCAGGATGTTTTCTGACTGCATCAAGTACACCAAGTGTCTTCATGCCTTCACAGAATCTGTGCACATTGCATGGGAAACATTTTAGTAATGTTGCAGAATTTAAACAAGGTTTCTTTTTAACTTATTATTTGACAATGTGTGTCCTTAAAAGTTTTAGCGAATTTAATCCTACACCATGTTGGTCAATTATTCAAATCCCCTATTCTGAATAACCTGACTAAATAATCAACACTGAAATGGACCTTGGACCCTGTGGACAACCTGAAACATCACTATGTCCTTAACCAGCAGCTCCCTGTCACTGTCTGAATGCACTGGCCTTAGACATCCTGCATTTGCCAGGTAGTCAAGTAGAGGTGCCGTCGACTCAAGCTCCTCCGCTGTTGTACTTTCAGATACCTAGCATCACAAGGAGCATCACGGTGGCTTGTTATGGAGGCTTCTTATTATTATTATATTCTTATAATTTATTTGTAAAAAAAACAGACAGAGGTCTGCAAGATTACATTATGCTGTAGGATCCCTAAACAGCTCATAGCTATGCACAGTTTTTCTTTCACATTGTTTATAAATGTGATAGAAAATATAATTGGCTGATTACACTTATGGAATTCCAACAACACATGGAAAGTGAACATTCAGCAAAAGACTAAAGAGGACCCAAACTCTTTAACTTGCAACTGACCTTTCTGACTTTATTAAGGAGTTCTGGATCAGCAATTTCCTCAAGAGCTGGATTGGCTGAACCCTTAACAAGTAGTGAGAAGATGGTTGGTGATAGGAAGTTTGGTGGAGGACCGCCATGCACCAAACTTACTGCAATTGCTCTTCCAGCTAAGTAGTACCGGTCCTCTCGTAGAGCTGCAAAACAATAATTAAAAAGAAAAATGTATATTGATAAATAAGTAAAGAATCCCTGCTACATAAAATCTTGGATTTTATTGTTATTTTAATTAAATTGTCAATCAATTTGAAAGTTGAATGTAAAGTCACCATACAATATAATACTATGCACAAAAATGTTCCTTTATTAATAAAAAAAAAAGCAAGTGATTACCAGTACTGTCAAGAGCCAGGCTTTTGCAGTTTTCCTTCCCCTCAAACATTGGAGATCTTGCGATGGTCTCCATCAGTAGCCGTAAGTACTCCCTCCTCGAACCTCCTACATCAATTCCTTCTTCCTGTCTCCCCATGTCATCAGAAAACTTGACATAAATGATCGAAGTGGGGTAATAGGATAGCCTTTGAAATCCCCGTGCGGCTCCCTCCCAGACAGCTGACCGATTAATATTAAATTTGCACTGTCGATTCGAATTAATTTTGCTTGAGAGTTCCAGCAGTATTTCTTTAGTAGGGACCTTTTCTGCACTATGAAGAAAACAAAATGATTAAAAACATGGTTATATATATTTCACAATAACCCACATTATGCTCATGTAAGCACCTACAAATAATTAAATATGAATTGTTAACATCAACATTTTGATTACGCCATGCATATAAGTTCTCATGATCTCTCACTCAGTTGCAGTGTATATGCTACTTACATTTGACACTCCATGCTGGCAATAATGGCCTTGTTAAATTCCTCATCATCAGAGGACTCTTGAGACAGAGTAGAGACAAGGTTTAAATATGACGAGTAGTCATAGCCACTTGTACCAGGGTTGCCATCTCTTGAAAGCCAGCCTGTAGTTTGACTGCTGGTGCCAGGGCTGCCATCCACTCCCTGACTCTCTCTACGCCTCTTTCTGCCACTGGTAGCTGGATCGTTGGTATCAGCTTCTTCACTTCCAGTGCCAGGAATACCTTCACCATTATTGCTGCTTGGATAAGGGTCAGTAAAAGCTGCCCTGGTGGTGACACAGCTTCTTGTTACAGCAGGGATTACGCAGTGATCTTCATCGCTGTCCTTATCAGTGGATCCAGCAGCGGTTGAAAGGTATTTTTCTTCCTCAGAGTCAGCCTTTGAAAGAGAAAGAAAACCAAAGATACCTAATTGATCAATTGTTTAATGGATTGAAATAAGAATACTTTGTTTAAACTCTTCTCAATTTCAATTGCAGTATTTGTATTTGAATATAAACTTTAGATTTCCATAAGCAGGTAATATGAAAAAGATAATTATACTTAAAGGGCCCATGTCATGCTTTTCTGGTTCTTACCCGTCCCCTTGTGTGTTATGAAGGTTTTTCTGCATGGGAACGGTCTGCAGAGTCACAAACCCTCAAAGTACACCCTGTAGTGAGTAACACTCTAACACAGAAAATACCTGTCTATGCTGCCCCAGAACGTCTCGTTGGACATTTCTGTTTTTCTTCCTGGTACTAAGTGACGTAACGACGACCCAAATGGACCCATTGGTCCAAATGGACCAATCCGTGGAGCTCCTCACAAAAACACACTCTTTTAGCGGCGAAAATGTGCTGTGTGAGAAACCAATGTGAGTTTGGAAAATTGCACAATGTAAATCTATTCTAGTAGACCTCAACAATGGAATTATGATCAGTATAAATGGCCATGACATGGGACCTTTAATATATAAGGTATTAATATAATTATAATGTTATCTATTGGGTACTAAAAAAACAATAAAAACGCAAACTTACTAAAAGGGTCCTTGATCAATCAATCAATCAATCAATGTTTATTTATATAGCCCAATATCACAAATGTTACATTTGTCTCAGTGGACTTCACAGTTTGTACAAAATATCAGTATGACAATACGACACCCTCTGTCCTTAGACCCTCACATCGTACAAGGAAAAACTTCCGAAGAAAACCCACAGTTTTAAAGGGAAAAATGGGAGAAACCTCAGGGAGAGCAACAGAGGAGGGATCCCTCTCCCAGGACGGACAGACGTGCAATAGATGCCGTGTGTAAATTGAAAAGATAATACATTTGCAACATAGGTAGTCCAAATGTTTGGAAATGCATGTGTGTATAATAGGAAGATGAATCCACGAGGATATCCATCCAGGACCTATGATCCATGACCACAGCCACGACTCAAGATCCAGGGCTCGCGATGCAGGACACAGGACCGCAGGATCATCCATGACTCCGGATCCCAGCGTATATAGACACCAAAAAGAAAGAAATTTGGGGAAGCTGGGTTAATCGGAACATGAGAGTACACAGGTATAGACAGAGAGAAGGAAGAAGTAAGATGTCCCCCGACAAACTAAGCCTATCAGCAAAACTAGGGGCTGAATCTAATCAGCCCTAACTATAAGCTTTATCAAAAAGGAAGGTCTTAAGCGCACTTTTAAAAACGGATAGGGTGTCTGCCGCCTGAACACAAACTGGAAGCTGATTCCACAAATGTGGAGCTTGATAAGAAAAGGCTCTGGCTCCCATTGTACTTTTAGAGACTCTAGGAGCAACCAACAACCCTGCATTCTTGGAACGCAATGCCCTAGTAGGACAGTAGGGTATAATGAGTTCTTTAAGGTAAGATGGCGCCTGCCCATTAAGGGCTTTGTAGGCGAGAAGAAGAATTTTAAATTCTATCCTGTGTTCTATAGGGAGCCAGTGTAAGGCAGCCAGAACAGGAGTAATGTGGTCCCTTTTCCTAACTCTGGTTAGTTGATGGTCTGAGATAGAGGGCTTTGGTTTTAAAAATCTTGTGGATAAGCATCCCATTCAGCTCCTGACCCTCTTGGATGTTAGGGGTCACCAACTTATTGCCACAAGACATCACAAGCTGGAGGCTACAAAAAAGATAGGACATATTACAAATACAAAAAATACTTTACTGCTATACTGGCTTAAAAATACGATGTATACTGGTGTTTAGTGTGTATGTGTTTCCCCTAGGTTTACTGGATTGGGGGGGTGCTGCCTGAGTGTGTGGGGGGGGGGGCATTGGGATATATATTTTTTAAATCCTCTAGAGCTGAGAGAGGAGCTGTGGATTATTGTTATTGATTAATGCATTGGTGTTTCTTAGAGTCAAAAACACTAAACTCACAACTTAAAATGAAAGCGTTTAGTTTATTTAATAAAAGAGCACATGTTCAATGTGAAAAGTGACAGTAGATATAGATTATTTGCAATTTGGCGTTATATATATATATATATTAAAAAAATAAAAAATATTATTATCTTTTTTTTTTTTAAAACACCTTGAATTTCAGGGGGGCGCGGGGATCCGTTGGCGGGGATCCGTTGGCGGGGATCCGTTGGCGGGGATCCGTTGGCGGGGCGCAGCGCCCCTACAAGACAATGGTAGGGGAAACACTGTGTCCGCGCCTTGGAACTTGTTGGGGTGTGTGACTGAATCCTGTGTTGCTATTAATTAAGGTTGCCCTTTTTAGATGTTCAAAATGACATAAAATGATAGTAAATGTGATTATTTTATTAATTTACAAATCAAGAAGGAAGAAAATAGGTTTACCTGACATCTTCTGGTATGCGCTCACCAAAGCCATGTCTGATGTGCTCCATTACAGTTTTGTGGTCCCAGGCCTTTTGAAACTCGAATGCACTCAGAATGTGCCCATGTTTGTGTAGCCGTAATTTCGGTTTTTGTTTTACGACAACATCCAAGGATGGATTAGGAAGTAGAACAACATCCTTATTAATCCTCTGGAGTCGGTGGACACGCCGGCACGTCCAGGTCCGCATAATTTTAGGTAATTAATAATATATTTTCGATTATAAGGAGTAGAAACATGATTCAAATATCCGCGGAATCGCTGGAAGGGTAGCTTTCCAGCGGTATCTCCTGTGAGACTGTAACCAGGGCACAGCAGCCAATATGGCCGCTCAAAGCAGCTTGACATTACACTGTGTGGGATTGGTGGATTCGTGTGTCCGTCAAGGAAATCTCGGCCGGCAGCCATCATGGTCTGAAATGACCAATGGACATCGAGAAATCACTAAGGGCCTACCCACCAAGTAAACAAAACATAAACCACGTGTCTCCCATCAGTTTACGTCTGTGAGGAGAGAGAGAGAGAGAGAGACAGAGAAAATGGCTAAAAAAAACTTTACAGTTGCCGACTTCGCTAGAGATTTTTTGCGCTAGCAGCAGTGAAGAGAGAGCCTCAGAACCTGAAGTCTTCGACTCTTCTGAAGAAGAAGAACACAAAGACAACAACAAGGATCCATTTGGACATGGGTAGGTGTAAATATTACAGTAATAGTGTACTGGCAATGTGTGGGGAATACCGCGAAAATGAACAATAGGTTTATTGATATATATTTTTTATCGATAGTCATGAACTTTTTCTTGGGACAAAATAGACTGACTAGCAAACGTTTACTCTGTGTTAACGTTATTTTGGTGTGTAAAAGTGAGATTACATGTGTAGATGATTAAATTAATCATGTATTCGTCCCACAACGGAGACATTTACAGTGACATCTTTTTGCCATCGATTATTTTATCATACTGTTCTGTACAGATGAGACTTTGTCATAGATTTATTTATATGTGTGCCTGTTATTATTTTACCGTCCTGTACAGATGAGACTTTGTAATCAGATATAGCCTATGTATATGTGTGTCTGTGATTTTATACTGAATGTAAAGTAACTGGAAATACCTGTGTGTGTGAGAGTGAGAGTGAGAGAGTGTGTGTGAGAGAGAGAGATTCCTTCTCCAACACTGCATTGTTATTTGTGCTTGAGCAACATTTTACTTGAACTTTATTTCAATGAAATTAGTTGTAATTATTGTCCTACATTTTAATTTGTTTTACAGAGATGTTTCACAGCTGTCTGGGCCTAGTGGCCCACAAGCGGCGTTTATCCAGCAGCCAGAACATCCATCTGTGCCGGCCCCCAGGTCAAGATCTACCGTGGCTCAAGGGCCTTCACCAGAGCCATCACCACCAAGGACCAGCAGCCCAGCATCACTACAGCTGCCTCCACCTCCATCTGCGGCTTCCACCAGGTCAAGATACACCTCAGCACAAAGGCTCCACCACAGCCATCACCTTCAACCCAGCCAGCAAGGAGGTCTCGTATAGCACTTGTACCCCCCACCTACACAGCAGCCCATGCACCATCACCCCCATCTTCACAGCAGCCAGACCCACTGTCTTGGAAGACAGACAAAGACCTTGACACTGTCTTGACATTTATAATGAATAGTTGGTTGAAAGTTCTGATGTTCAATATTGTAAATAGTTAGATTTTCCAGTTTCTTATATTTATATAAATAGTTGGTTGAAAAAAACATATTTATCAATCAATCAATCAATCAATGTTTATTTATATAGCCCAATATCACAAATGTTACATTTGTCTCAGTGGACTTCACAGTTTGTACAAAATATCAGTATGACAATACGACACCCTCTGTCCTTAGACCCTCACATCGTACAAGGAAAAACTTCCGAAGAAAACCCACAGTTTTAAAGGGAAAAATGGGAGAAACCTCAGGGAGAGCAACAGAGGAGGGATCCCTCTCCCAGGACGGACAGACGTGCAATAGATGCCGTGTGTAAATTGAAATGATAATACATTTGCAACATAGGTAGTCCAAATGTTTGGAAATACATGTGTGTATAATAGGAAGATGAATCCAAGAGGATATCCATCCAGGACCTATGATCCATGACCACAGCCACGACTCAAGATCCAGGGCTCGCGATGCAGGACACAGGACCGCAGGATCATCCATGACTCCGGATCCCAGCGTATATAGACACCAAAAAGAAAGAAATTTGGGGAAGCTGGGTTAATCGGAACATGAGAGTACACAGGTATAGACAGAGAGAAGGAAGAAGTAAGATGTCCCCCGACAAACTAAGCCTATCAGCAAAACTAGGGGCTGAATCTAATCAGCCCTAACTATAAGCTTTATCAAAAAGGAAGGTCTTAAGCGCACTCTTAAAAACGGATAGGGTGTCTGCCGCCCGAACACAAACTGGAAGCTGATTCCACAAATGTGGAGCTTGATAAGAAAAGGCTCTGGCTCCCATTGTACTTTTAGAGACTCTAGGAACAACCAACAACCCTGCATTCTTGGAACGCAATGCCCTAGTAGGACAGTAGGGTATAATGAGTTCTTTAAGGTAAGATGGCGCCTGCCCATTAAGGGCTTTGTAGGCGAGAAGAAGAATTTTAAATTCTATCCTGTGTTCTATAGGGAGCCAGTGTAAGGCAGCCAGAACAGGAGTAATGTGGTCCCTTTTCCTAACTCTGGTTAGTACACGAGCTGCAGCATTTTGAATCAGCTGAAGCGACTTGACTGACTTCTTGGTACACCCTGATAATAAAGAGTTACAATAATCCAGCCTTGAAGTAACAAATGCATGGACTAGTTTCTCTGCATCGTTTTGAGGCAAGATATGCCTGATTTTTGCAATGTTACGTAGATGGAAGTAGGCGGTCCTTGAAATTGATTTTATGTGGGCGTTAAAGGATAAATCCTGATCAAATATAACACCAAGATTCCTTACAGTCTCACTGGAGGCCAAATTAATGCCATCCATAGTTAGTATATCTTTAGATAATTTGTTTCGTAGATTCTTCGGGCCAAGTACAATAACTTCAGTTTTGGTCGTGTTTAACATCAAAAAGTTTAAGGTCATCCACGTTTTTAAGTCCTTGAGGCAGTCTTGAATTTTATTTAGATGATTAATTTCATCAGGCTTGATTGATAAATATAGTTGAGTATCATCTGCATAACAATGAAAATTTACAGAATGATTCCTTATAATATTGCCTAACGGAAGCATATATAATGTGAACAAAATAGGTCCGAGCACTGAGCCCTGTGGCAGTCCATGGCTAACTTTGGTTTGCGTGGAAGATTCATCATTGACACGTACAAACTGAGAGCGTTCAGATAGATAGGACCTAAACCAGCCTAAAGCAGTTCCCTGTATGCCAACTAAGTGCTCTAGTCTTTGCAATAAGATATCATGATCGATAGTATCAAATGCAGCACTGAGATCGAGCAAAACAAGAATAGAGACAAGTCCCTTGTCTGAGGCTATTAGAATGTCATTTGTGACTTTAACCAGAGCTGTCTCTGTGCTATGATGTGTTCTAAAGCCAGACTGAAAATCTTCAAATAAATCATTGTTTTTTAAGTAATCACACAACTGTTTTGCGACCGCTTTCTCAAGAATTTTTGAGAGGAACGGAAGATTAGAAATAGGTCTATAATTGGCTAAAACCTCTGGATCGAGGTTGTGCTTTTTAAGAAGCGGTTTTATCACTGCTACTTTGAATGATTGTGGAACATAGCCTGATAATAAAGACATATTCATAATATTTAATAAAGAAGTGCCAATTAATGGAAAAACTTCCTTCAACAGCTTAGTTGGAATTGGGTCTAACATACACGTTGATGGTTTAGAAGAGAGAATCATTGAATTTAATTGTTCAAGGTTAATGGCTGAAAAGCATTCTAGTTTACTATCTAGTGTAATATTAGAACTTACGTTTCCGGGAGCTGTTGATAACACTATACTGGTCAAAGGCAAGAGGTTTATAATAAATTGTTGGTTGAAAAAAAAGGATGAATGCTCAATTTGTATTTGTACACATCACATGAACCTTGGTATGTAATATGAAGTCATTATTCAGTCCTAATGTATCTCAGTCCCTGCTGTGGTGAAAGTAGAGTGATAAACACCTATTTTACTCAAAATTCGAATTTAATTTTTTTCATTCTAGACATGAATAACACTTTATATACAGTGTAATTCAAATATTTCACTGCTTTTGTGACCCTAAGACTTTGGTAACCAAATCTAAAACACCAAAACAATTCGATCACATGAGTTTTGAAGATTTTCCGAAAATCGGATGTCAAATTTTTTGAGCTACTTATCTCATCAAACAGTGCTCTAAGGTGAGTGATTTGCATATATAGCAATACCAGAGATTGTCCTGAACATTTTGATATTTAACACATGGGGTGCCATGTTAGAAGAAATACATTTAAAAGGGGATTTAAGAAAACATCAAAAAATCGAGAAAATACCCTTAGACTCCAGAGGGTTAAAATGGCCATGCGGCTGTGCCTTAGTTCTGAAATAAGAGTGAACAATGCATTATCAGCATACAACTATACTACATGAAGGCAACAGATAAAATCATACTGCCATAATAATAAATACCCAGATTACAGTAGACCAGAGTACTTAAGTATGATCCCTTTGCTTTATAAAAAAGAAATAAAATGCCCATGTTATTTAGTATAGTTTTGTTTTAAACCAAAACTAAAGTGCATCTAGATAACCATCAGAGTAACATATCTACCAGCCTTACACCTTAAAACATGGTTTGTAATGACATTAAACCAATAAATATACGAGTATTACGTTTTTTTAAGGTAGAATGATGACATTATAAATGATATTAACAGTACTCCCATTTGGTCTCTCTTGTCCTTCTACAGACACCGTATTGAATGTAGGGGTCTACAAGGGTTGTCTAGTTATGGTTGCTCCGTTACTACCAAGGTTATTAAACCAAGTTCCAAGATAAACATCACTCGTTTATGAGATCAAACAATTTAAAACTCTGAATATTTATAATTACCTTTTTCTCCTCGAGCCAGATGTCCATGTGCCAAAGCAGTGTTGTGCTTGATAGCGGGGTGCACAGTCTCTCCCTACAAGGGGAGCTGTAGTGGGCCGTTGCCCGCCGCGGGATGGGAAGAGGGAAGATAGGACTGTCTTAGGGAAGACAGCTTTTAGATGCGCAGCTCCTCTGTTTTGGAATAGTCTGCAAATTAAATGGAAACTGAACAATCTGGTGCCACTAAATGTTTTTAAAGCTCGGTTGGATGCTAGTCAATCGGAAGCTATTGGTACCTGTTTATGTGGATAATTATGTAAATTATGCTGTATGATGTCCTTTTGTTGTTCTATTTATGTTTTTATGTTTCATGTGGAACTACTTGAGCAGGTCTCCCTTGAAAAAGAGATCAATGATCTCAAAGGGATTTATCTGTATAAATAAAGGTTTGGAATGAAATGAAAATAGCTGACCGTCCAGGGTGTTCCCACTTGCAGCTCCAACAGTCGTTTTCGGCCCGGTTGTGGCCACGTTCGATAGCGTTCGAATAGTCTCAGCTGAGGCCAGAATACTACTTAGCAACGCTGCTGCATCAGTTAAGCTTTGTGCAGGCTGCTGAGCAGACATGATGAAAAATATTGTTTTAGCTTTTTTGAAATTTGCGGTTCTTCGCTGTTTTTTTAAAACGACTTCCTGTTCAACTGAGATGCCTTCCGTTTCAACTGAAATCCCTCTCACACAACATACTGAAATCGCATTTCGTGTGTGTGTGAGTGTGTT
Source organism: Pogonophryne albipinna (assembly GCA_028583405.1). Lineage (NCBI taxonomy): Eukaryota > Metazoa > Chordata > Actinopteri > Perciformes > Artedidraconidae > Pogonophryne > Pogonophryne albipinna. The sequence goes on along the minus strand of CM053244.1, from coordinate 74,674 downwards.
TCACATGTGTATTAGAGCATTTCATATGTGTGTGTGAGTGCGTTTCACATGTGTATATATATGAACCAGTTTCATGTGTGTGTGCGTGCGTTTCATATGTGTGTGTGAACGGTATTTCTGAATAATGTCCCGTACGGCCCCTCATAGGAAAATGTGCTTTTACACGCGCATGAAATGACCCTCGCGCGCAGATTAAACCCCCGCGAGCGGCTATGCGCTCGCTCGTGAGAGAGACAGCCCTCTTGCACGCTCGCGGGAGTGTCAGCCTCACTCGCTCACGGAGTCTGTCTGCGCGCGCGTGAAAAGGTTCTGACACTTTGGGGCGGAGCCACTGGACTTTGATTGACAGCTGCCAGGAAGCCCGGAGTTGCCAGGTTTGATAAATGCCTGAACTACCAAGAGCCGAGGAGTGACAGCTGCAAGATCAGTTGGACGAGATTGAATAAAAAACTATTATATTCGTAAAGTGTACAGCTAATATATATATATATTAGGGCTGTCAAACGATTAAAATTTTTAATCAGATTAATCACAGCTTAAAAATTAATTAATCATGATTAATCACCATTCGAACTATGTCCAAAATATGCCATTTATTTATGTATATTGTTGTGGGAATGGAAAGATAAATGAAAGAAGGTGGATATATCCATTTAACATACAGTATCTATGTTTATTATAACATTTTTCTGTGTGTCAAAATGAAAGACAGCACACACACCTATCAATCATCAAACCGTGGGGTCTTAATTCATTACGTGTTGATTTCTATCAACGGGGGGGTACTTCAGGAAAGTCGACGGGGGGGGGGGGGGTTAGTGGAGTACTTGTGACCACAGAGTGCGAACGTTGTGATCAGCTGTTTTAGCGCAGTTCTCCAGTGAAGGGGGGGGGGGGGAGAGAGAGAGTCTCCCTCCGCAGCCGGTTGGCGTAGTTTTGGCACAATGCCGTTGTACAGACCGACGTTAACAGCAGCCCTGTCTGTGCACACGGAGACCGACTCTGTCGTCCGGTGATCTAACCGCCTTCAGGAAAAGCTTCACAAGTACGCCGGTACGCAAATGCGCTTTGTGACACAAGTTTCAGATTACGCACATAACCGGCATACCAGTTATGTGCACCCCTGTACAACAGCAAAAGTATTCTCCGTCGGGACTTCCTGCAACAACACCGACATTATCAAAGATGTTCTATTGAGAAGACGATCACTACGTGACAAAAGTTTTCAAAACCGTTTCTGGTCTTCGGTATTTCCAGACAAGTGGCTACTGAAATCAATCTTACTAACTGCTGTCTGTGCAATTTACTCCGCGCGAGTTGGCGGACTTTATTTAGCTTACTTTAACATCATTTTTCATGGTGGGGCTAAGCCATTTCTCGGTATGGGTGTAGCCTACCCCAGCCATACCCTGGCGCTGCCACTGGTGGCACGTATGGGGCGGGCCATTCTGCACATGCGTTAAATGCGTTAAATATTTTAACGCAATTAATTCAAAAAATTAATTACCGCCGTTAACGCGATAATTTTGACAGCACTAATATATATACATTTATTTTTGAGTGGGCTGTATCTGTCAAACTGCTAGCTACTGTCTGCTGTACGCACCTCCCTTACGAAATGAACTATAGTATAGTATAAGAGTTGTATAGTGTCCTATAGTAAGTTTGTAGTGTTCTGTAGTATTTTTCACCAGCTATTGTATTACTATAGTTTTTTCTGTAGTGCCATTTTATTAGCTATAGTAGCCCTATAATATTTCAATAGTAATACTCTGTATATAGATCTTTGTAGTATTCCTATATTATTTTAAATAGTATAACTATAGTATAATATATAGTGTTTCATAGTTGTTTTTTAAACACACTATAGAACACTCCTAGTAATAGCATGATATTGTCATAATGAATGCATATTAAGGCTCTGCGCACAAGATGGCTTCTATCAACTTCCGGCGGGTGGGGGTGAGGGTGAGTACTTCCGGTTTGGTGAAAGCATGAGCAAGCCTGGGCAGCAATGATTAAAAGATGTCTTGCTCCCAAACCTATTGTGTATTTCATTGTGGTCATTACAAATAGCAGTTATACCATACTATGTTTAGGTACTAATGAATTATAACCTCAAAACAAATGCACACAAAAATAACATAGGACAATACATAATATAATAAATCCACAATATGATAACATTTTACAGATTCATTTAATAAACTTTTACAAAACATAGGTTGATGTTATATCGGGGGGAAAAATACATATTTAAACATTTCAATTAGTCTCTGCATAATTAAGTAATGCTAGTTTATATAACAGATGAACAGATCAAGGCAAGATAAGTTTGTTAGCATCCACAAAATGTGTTAATGAACAACGTCATATGACATTAAATCTCTGCCAATAAACACCCCTTTCTTCCTCACATAGGTCCTTTGAGTAGAGGATCTTTTTGATTTATAGAACACACTTGGTTCTGGTTTTAGCAATTGAAAGAACTATATACAGGAAAATATTCATGTTAGATCAGTAATGTAGTGTGGTACACTAATGTAGTGTAGTGCATATCAGTCCATGTAAAATTAAAATAATCTCCCTTCTCCCTAATGGTTGTAGCCACCTCGCAGTCTCTGAGTAGGAGCTGGCCTGCGATGTCTGCTGAGAAGTCCTTGTATACCTCGCTGACTTTGAGGACATCTGGGTCTGGCAGCTCCCCCCGCACGGCCTTGTAACGTGTACTCCTTTGAACATGTTTATATGATCATTAGGACTTTAAGAACAATTTTACACTCAGACAACAATCACAAAGTTGTAGCAGGCTACATACAATTACTTAGGACAATAGATATTACCTTACACCAGGGGTGTCAAACTCATGGCCCGGGGGCCAAATCCGGCCCGCGACCTAATTTTATGTGGCCCGCAAGAGCTTGCAAAGAACATAATATACAATACAATTGGTGTAATTGTTGAATATTTACTTTCAATTATTTGCCCTAGATTTCTGCTTTCAGACGTAGTTATCTAGGAAGATATTACCAGAACAGATAATAATCCAATGCAGGGCCAACACTGTAATAGAATACATTATTTCATATATATTATATATTTACATATGTATATTTATATATAATAAAAATTTCAACCGGCCCTTTGAGTGCAACCATAATGCTGATGTGGCCCGGGATGAAATTGAGTTTGACACCGCTGCCTTACACCGTCAGCAACTGTAAACTGCTTTGGCTTAGTGGAAATGACCACCATGTCACTCACTCTGCCTGGTTTCACACCCTATTAATTACACAAAAGAATTGTCAAATGAATTGAAAAGGTCGTTGATGCAACATACTAAATCAGCTCTTGGCACAAAGGAAATACTCAGTAAACCGTGGATTGGTAGTGAACACATACTGTACTTACCATGGTTCTTGGCTTGTGCCATCGCTGCTCTGTTTCAGTGCAGCTGAGGACAGGGGGTACAGCAGCCAGGTTGAGTGTGGAGTAGTGTGCGGTCTGGAACAGCAGTGCAACATTGTGGTTGCAGAGTGCTGTTCCAGCTACACAGGAACACGTTGCCACTGCAATCTCCATAGGTGAGCAGTTCTCAAAGACAATCTACACATTAAAACAAAATGTCATTTTACATTTAGGACACTGCTTCAATACAACACAGAAAAATGAGAAAGCTGAGAGCAGGCTGATCAGACAAGTAGTAGGTGTGGGAAAAGGCTAAACCATGTCAGGTTATCAGTCACATCACATACACAGAAGTTCTGCTGTTTGGAATACTGTAATTTAAGGACATTCAAACAGATAAGCTCTCTCAGCTGTCTCTTTTTAATTTATTATATTATAACTACATAAAATAGTGTTAGTAGAACGTTGAACAGCTTAACATAGATGTAGGGTACAAAACCAGCACTTACCTAACACTGGCCCATACAAATGGACCCTACATGGATTATACTAACCATACAGTAAAGAACATCAGCCGTCACAACCAGTTTCTGGGGTTTCCATGAAAGCAGAGACGGTTTTCAATCTCTCATTAAGAATCTTTGATGAAAGCTAAGTTTGGGTTTAGCTAATGTATTTATCATTTTACACGAGAGGGTTACAAAACGAAAATAAATCTGTAGCCCCTTCATGCGACACACACATAGCTAGCTGCATAGTTGATGTGAGCAAATGTATTGTCACTATGTAATCTGTTGCAACACGTCAGCTAGCTGGGCTTATTTGAATCCTAAATCACAGGTTACCTACTCTTGCCACATCAAAACCCCAGAACATGAACCTGATTGAGTCTTTGAACCGATGAACACTTTTTATTTTCCTCCCTACTCTGAGATCGTGAGGCTTTTCATGCTTTCTCATGGACCTGTAACAGCTATCCCTGATGCTCACTCTCCCTGAAGGTAGATCTGTGTTTGAAACTGTGGGGAATTGAATATCATTCATGTTATCCAAAACACGTAATAGTACATCATTAAAACGCTTTACACTGTATCAAGACTGTCAATTTGTCAAAGTTGGCCAGTAACTACAGCTTTGTTTGTCACTTACCTTCATAATTGTCGATGTAACTGGATATGTACATCTTGAACCCCTTTTCTCTTTTGCTCCTCGGGGCTGAGGCTGCCGCTCGTACCAGCCGATGTACATCACTGATGTAGGTCTTGGAGACATCGAGTGTAAAATAGTGCCATCACGTTAACGTTAGCCTTCTCACTTTACTCTACCGCTATCTGTATGCTATCTATCTATATCTCTATCTATCTACCCGCTCTACCGTAGACCGGAAGTTTACAAGCGCACACTCAATGAACCGGAAATGGAAATACGTCATCCCGTGCAACTAGCCTATTGCAGTCCTAGAATTAATGTAATTGTTTTGATATCAAATTAATTGATATATATATATATATATATTAGCTGTACACTTTACGAATATAATAGTTTTTTATGGACAACTTTACCATTCAATCTCGTCCATCTGATCTTGCAGCTGTCACTCTTCGGCTCTTGGTAGTTCAGGCATTTATCAAACCTGGCAACTCCGGGCTTCCTGGCAGCTGTCAATCAAAGTCCAGTGGCTCCGCCCCAAAGTGTCAGAAACTGTTCGCGCGCGTAGTGTAGGAGCAAACACAGTAGTGGTGGCTTAAAGCCCACCTCTGCTCCGCGCCGTCCGTTAGATGAGCCGGGTCAGATTTAATAAAAGAAGTTCAAAACACCGGCATAAAAGTTATAACAATAATCTGATTTTAATGGTAAAAAACACAATACGAAATACAGAGTGCCCTGTAACAGAGCACTCCGGGCTCCCCGCTCTACTGCCGTGCGATACAGGTATCGGGACCAGCCAGTCAGAAACAGGGGGCATTTAGCATGAATAAACAACAGTATATATGGACATATTTGGGGCGGAGATGTGGGTCGGCGCTTCCGTCCCATTTTACTCCTAAGCGAATCAGAGAGTCCGTGGGTAGGAGTTGGGTCGGTTGCTCACTCCCCTAGGTGTTCTTCCTGGTTGGACTCACTTTGGGTCGGGCCCAATACAGCGAATCAGAGTTCTGGGAAAAAGTATTTTTCTTCTGAACAGAGCGTGAGAGCCTCGGAACTATACAAGGTCAGAATCACTTTTTATCTTACACCTGGGTTAACTCCTTTACTTTCCCAAGGAAGATTTCACACAAACTATTCCTTTCCAAACAATCAGACATTGTACACAGATATATTGGTATCAAACATTGTACACAGATATATTGGTGCTTGAGATTATATTGGCCCCAGAAAGAACCTTGAAAAGAATATGTGTGTGTGCAGGTGGGAGGAGGTGTATGTGTGTGTGCTGGTATTTGGGTCAGATGAGCAAAGAATATGTGTGTGTGCTGGGAGAAGGAGGTGTAAGTGTGTGTAGCAGGGTATCTGGGTCATTGAGTGTAAGTGAGAAGGTTTATATATATAGGATTACTTTAAAACAGTCCCAAATAATACATGTTCACTTCAATACAGTTCAAGATAATACCTGTTTACTTTAATACAGTTTAGAACAATATCTGTTTACTTTAACCCCTCTTTTGATCTCACCTTCAGAGATCAACTTATACACAGCATTTGAAACATAACCACTGTCATTCTTTTCTACTGTCTGTTCCCCAACATTTATATAACTCCATCAGTCGCTGGGATTTAGAGCACTTTAAACCTTTAGGAACAGTCCACCATAACAACTTCTTATGACAGTGGAGGGAGACCAAAATATGTTAAAAAAACTTGTCCTTGTCGGCTGAGTCATCGTGCTTGTCCTCCTCCGACGCATAAGCCAACAAGGGCATTTGGTACGAAGGGGAAGGGGCAGCTTCTCCCTCAAAAAATGGGTTATTAAAACAAAGTTCCTAAAAAAATGGGATATTAAAATAAAGTTCCTCAAAAAATGGGATATTAAAACAAACTCCACACCGGCTATATCAACCTGTTTCAGCGGAGAGTGTAGTCCCCTGTGCCGTCTTGGCTTGCCGTGTCTTGGTCCCCCCGATCCGCTGATGGCGGCTTCTGGGCTGCCTGCTAGAGAGATGTCTTCTGGATCCTCCTCCTCCGGCCCGCTGATGGCGGCTTCCGGGTCGATGCTGGAGAGATGTCTTCCCGATCCTCCGTCTCCGGCCCGCTGATGACGCCTCCCGGGTCGACTGCTGGAGAGATGTCCTCCCGATCCTCCTCCTCCGGTCCACCGATGGCTGCTTCCGAGTCGACCTCCTCTGCGAGGGCCACTTTCCTCCTAGACGGACGGCATGAGAGATCCGCTGGGTCACTCGGTCGGGGCCGGAGAGCCTGGGGTTGAGCCACTTTGTCCTGATGACCTTCAGCCAGACGAACTCCGCTGTGTCGGCCTCCTGGGTCCCCCTTTGGAGTCACCAACCTGTGTGGAGAAATCTGATACAAATCCCTCAAGCCTACACTCAGGGCTCCGGGGCCCTCAGCTGTTTGACCCACCAGTGCGTAGGCCGCTTGGAGCCTGTTGGTGGGGTGTCTTAAAACAACAGCCGTCTGTGAACAGGTTTTCTAAATTAATTGTAGACCTCCTGTCTGCCAGTGCAGCTTCAGAATCTTAATACTTGGACTGTGCCAACTAAATAAAACCCCAACATCTTTAGGTGAACTAAATAACATATTTCAATAGCTCTGAATTTCTGACAAGCATCTGTGTTATTCTTAAATCAAATCCTTGAGATCCCATTTAAAATCTAAATATAATATGAACTGCTAATGTTTCTGGTAAAGAAACACACTCATGTTATGGATTCAAAAACAACCAAAATCCTGATACTGACAAAATGAATGATTTCCTGGTGATACTGCTTTTACCTGTCAGTGCTTAGATATTATCAAGCTGAAAAAATGAATCCAGAATTCCAACAAACTGTCATCAAATGTCTTTCTATTATGAATTTAGATGAAATGTATATCCCCATAATGACCTAAACAATAAAGTATATGGCTTTTACTTCTTTACCAGGCTAGTTACATGATGTTGTCTAAATTCAATTCTGTCTCATTACATTACTATGTTTTAGCTTTAACTATAATTTGTTCTTTCTACATTTCAAACCTCAGTTACTTTAATACCTGTTGAAATATTACAAAATTGTTTCATCATCACAGGTCAACTTCCTCAGTATTCCATTCTGGAATTACATCACTCACAGTAGCCCCTTGGCCACTGATTCTGCATCTGTGTTACCTGTTATAACTCAATCAATATTAGAAACATGTCAACATTCATCAAACAGTATCTTATCCCCAGATATGGAGCAGGTCAATTCTAAAACTGTCAATCAATGGTCAGATTGAACAATTGAGTTGGGGCAGCAGGTTCCTTTCAGTCCCTAAATGAAAAATGTACATTGTGAAGTTTACACTCCCCCTTTTTACACATGAACCTCATGTGTAACCAAAATCCTGTATGGGAAGAAAACCTTCAGGTAACCATTGACTGAGTTACTCTCCCACAGAGCCCCAGAATAATGTGTTAGTCCAAAAGCATGCTTGATTAGTCATTGTTTTAAATCATGCAGTTGCACTGATCACATGCAGACATACATTCACATTCACACTGTCAGGTTGTAAAGTCTTGGTCAGGTTCACCCCAGAGTCAGTCATTGACAGTGCTTCTCTCAAGTAACACTGTGGGTCAGGGTCAATGGTCATTTGGTCTCAGTCTTTTTGGCCATGTGTCGTGCTCTGCAGAGACTTTGATATTTCAGCATAGGCCAGTATCCTTTGTCTACAAAAATCTGTCATATATGGAGCGCCATCATTTATTAATTCACAATTACAACTATACTTTTCAAGATATCTCTAACTTTTCATTGGGACAGCTGTTTCCCACATTTCCTGAAATGTGTTAGCCAAAAATGTCACTTCCTTATAGTACTACTACTGCAGTTTATTAACACCTAATCTATATTAAAATGTCTAATAGATCTATTTCAGAAACTTGTGCATATAATTATTATCTTGAGTCAAAACATTATTAGGATCTGTAAAGCTCTGCTATGTATTTCATAACTCATTATATTAATTTATCTTCAATTCTGGTCCACTTAAAGAACAATGTTAACCTCTTTAACAGTGAGTGGAACCTTGGGTGTCCGAACATGTAACAATCACTCCTTCCTTTATTAAGGATTTAAAAACAGAAGTCATTTCATCAATGGTTTGTAGTTGAATTTAGGAATTATCACTTATGCTAGGTATGTTTTTACTTTTTAACATCTCTAAATGTCAGCCAATTACTAATTAAATAGATGTCCATTAGGAGGTGGTGACGCTTGTCTTTTAAACTCATAATCTGGTGCCGTGCGCTCCCTGTGAAGCTGCAACTAAGATTTTAAAAACCACTGCAGGGTGGGTCAAGTGACCCATTCTCCCTATTGGTCGTCAATAATATGCACCTTTACAATGGGTGATCCAAGGCCCCACATTTGTTTAATCCCAATTATATTGCTTTTTCAAAATGAAATTAGCTGTTTTTAATTTTAATTTAATTTTAAACTCTACATTTTGAACGACAAACAACAGTTATTTCCCCATAAAAAGTTCTCCTGTAGTAATATATGCTACAATGGTGAAGCCAATACCTCAGATTGAAATACTATATTTTGTTTAGAACTAACTTTCCCTTCAACATGGCCGATATAAATAAATATTTGTCTGATCTTATAGAGATGTTACTAAAACTCTCCCTTTGAACTGATCAATACTGTAACAAATTAAAACACTACCAAATTCACACATGAATAAAAACTCTAAGAATAATTTGTAAACATGATGAAAAGATTGAAGAATATGGTTCTACACTGTACTCTCCCCCTTTATCCCTCAGTGTGTTTTAGGATGATTCTCAATTTACTTTAATAGTTTCCTGCTATTTTTTATTTACCAATGGATTAATTCATGGTTAATACATCTTCTTATCTTCACTTATTTATCAAGTCAATTCAAGTTCTTTAAATGTGGTTCTTTAAAATACATTAGTAGATACCTTGTGGAGTATTCACAATAACTAATCCTCTCTAGGATATGAAATCCGTTCATCTTTAAGCAGATACTATTTCCTTATTTATCTTTTGTTCATGATAACAATGGTATAACAACCACACGTTTTACCCATAGCTAGTTTCTATGTCAAGATTATTATGTGTGACATAATAATCAGATGTCTTGTTTGCTAAACAAGAATAATAAACTTTATTCTTTTCAGTATTCCAGACCATCATTTAAACAAGCAGCCTCTTATCTAAACACTAAGCATTAAGGTTTCTACACCACCCCCTGGGAAACTCTTGCACAATTATGCTGTAAAATCATTGCATCATTCCTTCAGAGTCTGAACGATCTGAGACAAGCATGTCTCAAGATCTTGTCATAATGAGCACAGTCAGTGATGCAGCTGTATTCAGTGGCAGGGTCCCCCAAAAAGCTAGGACCGGCCCTGGTCAGTGGGTTTCAAGGAAACTCTCCCAGGCATTGGGATGAGGGAAGGAATCACTTGGCAGACACACGTTGTCCTCTGTACAGCAGAAATCCCCCCAAAACCGCAGTACCTCTTCACACCACTGTTGCCTTGACAACGAGGCACAAGCAAAATGTCAATACCTCCTCAGAGATGCGTTCTTTGCACACTTCTTCTGTTTGCAGTGAGCAACTCTTCACCAACACACTGATTCAGAGAACCCAAAAGGTGGTGCACAACTATCCAATGCTGCTGTAATCACAGCCATTCAGCTACTGAGAAAAACTCAATTTAAATCTCTCTCTCAACGGGTTACAAAATAAAACGGCTGAGGTCAGGAATGCTGAAACATGTGAATGTTAAAACAAACTAATGATAGTAGTCTGCCTATTCTTTATTACTTCAGTTCTAAGTTAATAGGCAAAACAAGGAAACTCTCCCTAAACACAGATTAATCTTTTATCTACTTGGTTATTCTATTCATTTTCAAAGTGTTTATCTAAGTTGTGTTACAAGCATGGTGAGGTTGTAACAGAATACACAAATAACTGTATTCAATCCGCGCAGTGAGTGTAGAAGATATATGCACGGCGGCGTCTTGGTCTACGCCAGGGCCCTTCATAAAGTTTTATCTCTTGGACATGTCTTGCTCCTTCTCGTCATCTGTGCTTGCCGGGCAGGCCTGGTTCTACAGGGGTGCATAAGGGTGCATTGCACCCTCAGTTGAGTCGTTATGCACCCTCATTTGAAAAACGAAAAGTGAAAAAAAAAAAATTCAAAGTGAAAACAAAAAAAATATTTTAAGTGAAAAATATTACATATATCATAACAATAATAATAATTGTAGTAATAAGAATAATAATAATGAGAATATAGTCAATGATGGACATCAGAAAATGGTTAAAACAACCAGCCATTATCGCCAGCAGTAACACTGCATCTACTGCAGGTAATAACAGTTCAGATCATGGGGACAACGTTACCCGCGGCCACTGTCGTGGACACTAACGTCCTCCCGCCCGACTCGGCGGCTTTGCCCCGCCTCGCCCACGGAGGCGGAGCAGCCGCAGCCGTCTTCGTTGCCCCAAACACCGCCACCCCTCGGCGGCCCGCAAGTGCCAGAGGACCTCGGCAAAACAGAGCCTGCCCATGTATATTTAAACAAGTACCCAACTCGCCTGTACAGTGGGGTGAGGCGCTCATTTTGCAGCTCATGGTTTCAAAACAGAGATTGGCTGGAATATTCATGTAAAAAAGATGCTATCTTCTGCTATGCATGTAGACATTTCGGTTCAAGTAAGTCAGATGCCTTCACCACAACTGTACCAGAGTACCAACCGCTGTCTCCTGGTCCTCATCTGAGTAACTCACTCATGACAGTAAAACAAGAAGTGTTTAAAAGTTTTTTAAAGGGGAGTGATTTGTAAAATATCCATAAAGAAAAAGTAAATCTGTTTACAGTTGTGTTTCATATGGGTGTTGAGATGTATCCATAGATCTCCTCATGTTGCTCTCAAAGTGCACCAGATTGATGCTTTCAACTTCAATATTTAAAAAAAAATCTTCCTGGGGGAGCATGCCCCCGGACCCCCCTAGAGGAGGTGAGGACCCCCCTAGAAGAGGTGAGGACCCCCCTAGAGGGTGTTAAGGTCCACTTCCCACTTATAAAAATAGCACTTTACCCCTGCACCCTCTCTAATCTCAGATGCACCCTGAGTCATTTTGTTCTGGAACCGGGCCTGTTGCCGGGGCAACACATGACTGGTGAGAGGTGGGGGCTGTGGGTCAGTAGGTATCCAACCCCCCCCCCCTGGACATAATGCGCTTGTGTTTTTTCCCGTGCTCCTTAGGGACCTGGGGAACATGGTGCGCGGTAGGCTCCATACGAAGTCTCCGCACTGTTTTTTCCATGCACACTCTACACGAGGTAAGCGTATCCAAGCTGCGGCCCGACTTCTCCACGGTTACAACCGGATGGGAGGAAGTGGGGATGCGGTTGATATTAGCCAAAAGCTGGTCAGCGACAGTGTGATGGGTCGATGTTGTTGGACGACAGGGCGTTTATACATCGGGGCTCCGCCCACTGTGCCTATAGAGTCCAGTAGAGGGCGGAGCCTGTGTGAGATATAACGGGGGGTTGTGTATTGTAACCCTAGTTATATAAGCACAGGCGGCGCCCACTACCTGGGGGCCCCGTCTTTCCTATGCCGCTCGCTGAAGAGGGTGTAGGATGACGGTGTGAGGGCGTAGCCGCCTTATATACTGTGGGCCTGCACGCTCATTCAGGTAGGCTCACCCCGATTGGCCTGCTACGTTTACGTAACTCAGTACGTGAAAGCATGCACAGCATGATAGAGAGTAGTACCCATAGAGTCCAGTAGAGGGCTCCGCCTGTGCTTATATAACTAGGGTTACAATACGTAACCCCCCATTATTTGCGCCGTCACCTTCTTTATCTTTCTCAGTCATGGCGAACAGACATTATGGTGGCTCCAGGGCAGCTGTTTCAGTGTGACTACTGCACACATATTAGAGAGAACCAGCCACAGTGGCCACAAGGCCTGCAGATTAGGCTTTACCTACCACAGCAAGGCCTTTGATGGGCTTGTAAATGTGGTTCTGTATTCAATAGGTTGACTAATGCCCCTTTCACACCAACGCTTTTTCAGCTCCGGCTCGGAGCTGGAGCCTGAAAAGAGCCGGTTTTTCCTGTTCACACCGCAGCGCCGCCGACTCTTAGCTCCGGAATCCGGTTCACTTCCAGCTCCAAAAAATTGTCGGTCTAAAGGCAAGAGCTTCGGAGCTAAGAGGTGGCGTCGCTTACGTCTCTCTTACGTCTAGGCGGGCAGGAAACTAAACCCACCTCCCCTGAACATGGGTCGACTGTCATGCCTGCCTACAAGCAGTAGTGCTTATAAACACACTTTATAAGCAGTAGTGCTTATAAACACACTTTATAAAGTCAGGCAACACTAACCAGGCTTCGTGTGATTCTGTTTATTTGTACCTTACTTTGACCATCCGTTCACTGTTATTGATCATTGTGGAGAGAGGCAGACGTTTTGTTTTGTATTATAGCAGCTATCGGATGGAATCAATACATGGGCTGCACAGGTTGTCGTGTCCGACTATTTATTAACTAGAATCATAATAAAAATACGCCGGTAAAATGTGCCTGTAGAAAACGGTTTATGCCACAATAGGATAGCAATAGCAAGTAGTCAGTTTAGCTTCGGTTGCTATGCTAACATCACCCATTTTATACCAGAGAAACTTTCATAACAGCGTTGTGATGCCAAACAGCGTCAATTCAGACTGACACACATTCACTTAAGGGGAACTGGGGATATTTATCAGCTGTTTGTGTGAGTCGGACAGTGAATACTTTACAGCGGCCGCTGCAGTGTGAGCTAACCGGGAGAATAAACTCCCGTGGAAGAGCAGCCAACACTGCAGCGGTCGGTAAATGCCGCAGAAACACATTAATAAACAATGAACCACGGCACTCTGGAGAAAAGCATAAGGTTGGAGAAGTCGTTATTTAATTTAATCTGGCTTCGTGTGATTAAAAGCAACACGATCATCGACCCGACGCAGTTCCCCGTTGTTGTTGTTGTGAGCACCGTAACGCCGTTGGGCAGCAAATCAGCGATGTAAACGGTGACGTCATGACGCAGCAGCGGCAGCTCTGGGCGGTGTGAACAGAGCGGAGGCAGACAAGGGAAACCGGAGCTGAACCAGAAAAGCTCTAGCTCGGAGCTAGAAAGGGAAAAGCGCTGGTGTGAAAGCCGCATAAGAGTTTTACAAATACGTTTTTCTAAAAGGCGTTTAAAGTATATTCAGTTTTACATTATAATATTTCAATATGATCCATCCAAATTCACACATTCAATTTGATTAACAAATCCCATTAAGTATCTCCCTTAAAAACAAAAGCCTTGATATAATTGCATAATGCACACTGCATTACCTATGATAATCCAATATGCTGAGCGTCTGAAAACTGTGACGAAGCCCTGAGGTAGCAATTTGATCAGTGTGCTTTAATTGGTGTAATTGGTGAGACAAATCTCTACCTCTATTTTCTCATAGGAGAAAAACTTGTCTCATCTTTCCTTTTAGTGTTAGACTATGTTAAAGCTGTCAGCAACAGAGGCATTCTAAGAGCTTAGTTATTATACAGTTGCAAAAAAAAGTATGTGAACCCTTTGGATTCTCCACACATAGCGTTGTGTGTTCCTTCCAAACAACTCAACTTTGGTTTCATCTGTCCACAGAATATGTTGCCAGTAGTGCTGTGGAACATCCAGGTGCTCTTTTGCAAACTTCAAACGTGCAGCAATGTTTGTTCTGGACAGCAGTGGCTTCCTCCGTGGTGTCCTCCCATGAACTCCATTCTTGTTCAGTGTTTTACGTATCGTAGATTCGTCAACAGAGATGTTAGCATGTGCCAGAGATTTCTTTAAGTCTCTAGCTGACACTCTAGGATTCTTCTTCACCTCATTGAGCATTCTGCGCTGTGCTCTTGCAGTCATCTTTACAGGACGGCCACTCCTAGGGAGAGTAGCAACAGTGCTGAACTTTCTCCATTTATAGACAATTTGTCTTACCGTGGACTGATGAACATCAAGGCTTTTAGAGATACTTTTGTAAACCTTTCCAGCTTTATGCAAGTCAACAATTCTTAATCGTAGGTCTTCTGAGAGCTCTTTTGTGCGAGGCATGGTTCACATCTGGCAATGCTTCTTAAGAATAGCTAATTCAAAACTGGTGTGTATTTGTTATAGGGCAGGGCAGCTTTAACCAACACCTCCAATCTCGTCTCATTGATTGGACTCCAGGTTGGCTGACTCCTGACTCCAATTAGCTCTTGAAGAAGTCTTTAGCCTAGGGGTTCACATACTTTGTCCACCCTGCACTGTGAATGTTTACATGGTGTGTTCAATAAAAACATGAAAACATATAATTGTTTGTGTGGTATTAGTTTAAGCAGACTGTGTTTGTCTATTGTTGTGACTTAGATGAAGATCAGAACACATTTTATGACCAACTTATGCAGAAATCCAGGTAATTCCAAAGGGTTCACATACTTTTTCTTGCAACTGTATATTGATGTTGGTCCATTTCCTAAAAAAACAACACAGCAACTGAGAGTAATGCTCTCTCTTTTCACTTGTGCAACCAAACATATCCTGCCCTGCTGGGGATTGAACCGTCTACTATCTACTCAGCAATCGTGTGCGATACCCTTTGGTTGCTAACAGCTAGCGGTACTGAAATTATTAACTGACGAGCAATTATAATTCACAGAAGTGATGAATGAAAGAATCACCATCATTCATCTCTTTCCTACGGAGCCCCTAAAGGTTCATGGAGGGGAAAAAAAGTATCTTGTGCACACAATATACTTTCTCGTTCGCACGAGAAAGTTACCGGTGCGCCAAGTAGGAAGTGGACAACCGTTTCATTGCAGACTGTTATGTTTATGTGGGGAAATGGCAGTGCACACATTATTTGAGATATATTTCAAACTCAGACTTCATTTTAGGGACATTTCGGTCAGAGGTGTAGAGCTATTTGTTTAAGCACCGGATTCGCAAAACAGGAGAGTCTGTAAACCAGTCTGCCTTGATCTATGAATTAATGTCCATGACTCTCTCAGTATCTACCATCTGCGCACAGAGAGCTGTGTCTTTTACGCACCACCTTCACTGTGTTTACCTTCATTAGAACAGCTGAATAGAGATCGAGGTTGCTACGTTTTAACCACACACACACATCGAACTGCCCGATTATTCCCCCTATTACTCGTTTTATGAAGGAGATGTCCTCCGGTCACCAGGGCCCTGTGTGTGTGGTGTGGTGTGGTTGTGTGTGTGTGTGTGTGTGTGTGTTGTGTGGTGTGTGTGTGTGTGTGTGTGTGTGTGTGTGTGTGTGTGTGTGTGTGTGTGTGTGTGTGTGTGTGTGTGTGTGTGTGTGTGTGTGTGTGTGTGTGTGTGTGTGTGTGTGTGTGTGTGTGTGTGTGTGTGTGTGTGTGGCATTTGTTTTCAAATTACCATGAACAGTAATTTACACACATCTGGCTAACTCCATAGGTATATGTGTATTCCCAAGTGAAAGAAGTTCCATAAGAAAGTATATCGTGCGCAAAAAAAAAAGGTTCACACAAGACTTTTTTATTTTCCATTAACCTTTAGGGGCTCCGTAGTTTCCTTTGCACATTTTGCCTGACTTAATATACCATAGAAAAATGAAATTAGGTAAATCTAACATCAAACTAGTTTTATGTTTTGGTTCTTTCATTAAAGATGGCTTACAGATCAGCAATGTTTAACTTGATCGTGAATAAAATCATGATCGTGATCATCCTCACTCCTCAGAGATCATCCTCACTCCTCAGAGATCATCCTCACTCCTCAGAGCATAAATAGGAAGATTTGAACAGCCTGCTGCAACAATATGAGGGTCAAGCGCTGATAAAAGAGAGAATTGGTGTGTGCCTAGAAGCGGAGGTTGCCAGTTCCCTTTACACGTGTCTGCAGTTAAGAGACAGTTCATGGTGGTAACCTTTTGAACCTTGTGATTTGTTGCATCCTGAAGAAATGATGACTTTTGGAGTGTGTGAGACCTGGGGAAGAGTGTCGTGAGGACACAGGGTTATGGCTGACTTTTCTGCTGCATTCACTGTATGTCATTCAACAGAATAGCGTCAGCTGAATGTCAACAATGTAAAATGTAAATGTAACCTCAAATAACATTTTCTTTTACTTTATGTCACTGTGCCCCTCTTCATGTCCTTTGTCATCACCCAGCATGTCAGCCTCCACCTTACCTTCTTCTTTACACCCGTCCCCCCGCCTACTCCTTCCCTCCTCATTCTGGGAGAACAACAGAAAGCAATTGGAAGGCAGTGACAGGTGACGCTTTGGATAAAAGTCCCTGACTCCGGCACTGTCACTGTGCTCAGCAGAGAAATGAAAGAACCAAAGGAAGAAAGGTTTGAGTTGGAGGGATGAGGAAGGAGCGGAGGTGCAGATGAGAACTGAAGTCAGGGAGTGTCGCCCGGGGCTCCCAGCCTCTAATTGACTGCAGTGGGTTGACGTAGGCTCTTTGTGACTGTCACTGCCGACACACACACAGACCCACACACTTACATACACACATATACATGTACATACACTAACACATACACAGTTTTATTCTATTGTTTTGAGGGCCTTGTGTCACTTTCACTCCTGCCAACCATAACATCTACCCTGCACCTGACCTCTGCTACACACCAGCTGACAGCAGAGTATCAGAGAGGCTTCAGCTCAGCACGGGCAGTGTTTTCAGGGGCAAAACATTACATTAGACGCTTTTATCCAAAGCGACTTACATACATTCAGGAGCAATTTGGGGTGAAGTGTCTTGCCCAGGGACACAACGACATGCTGACTGCAGTGGGACTCAAACTTGCTATCCCCTGATTTGAAGTCCAGCACACTATCCACTGATCCACAGCCGCCCAAAACAGATCAACATTGGTGTTCGATGCAAAAATCCCACTGTTCACCAATTGGAAATGCTTTTCACATAATTTTTTCTGACATGTGGGAATCAGTTACATCAGCTTTTTTAGGCCACTTGCTGGCAGCTCAACAAACTCTGAATGGAACTCTGAAATAAGTTATCACCTTATAAAGTTGATATGAAGAACATGTTAGCTGTTAGCTAACTTTTTACATGGCTACAGACTACTACTCATGACTTTTCTTTCAGGTTCTGATTTTTAAACTGAGAACTAGCAGCCATGAGGAAATGATGTACATTTTTCCTTTATGTTTTTTATTCTTCAATATGGATTAGAATAAATACAAAAATTCCAAATAAATATTCAAATAGAAATCAATCAAAAGGTATCCCAGACGGTCTGAGTCCATTTTAATCTTTAGTAATTGAGTGAAAAGGGTGCAGTGCAGCCATTGGTTGGGACCTGATGAAGCCAGTTACTTCCTGCCTGTTTATTCATCACTTACACAGATACACATGTTTTTCACAAAAATTAATTACCAGAGAACCGTAATATGCAACTTGGTTTAGGTGGAGAATACATGTATGTGAGTGTATTATTAAGTAATGTTACTTGTACATGTTACAGTAGAATTGACTTAGGACGATTTACTTTTGATTGAAATTAAGTTTGAGAGAAACATATTTTTCACAGAAAATTCTATTTTTGACGAATACTTGAATATACATAGTCCTCAGAAGTCCATATATGGAGGTCAGGGAGGTCAAACAAACACAGGACTTGCACTCAGTGTACCACGGAGCCAGAGCACTGAGTATAGGAGAGGAATGTTGACTCTAATGCCAGAGCTTTTCACAGTATGAAGGTTTTAACCTGGACAGATCAACATGGCATTTTATGATGAAGAACTAACCTGCTCTGGACCAGGGTTCAGAGGATTGAAATCATAAAAAGGATCCTTCATTAAATAGTTACACTAAATCTAGCATGATTGTAGTCAATCTGTGAGTGATACAGATGTTCAGTTAAGGAGAATGTGAGCCTCTCCGCTCACACAGGGTTCAAATAGGGACGGAAAGAGCAGGTTGGTTGATCATAGGCGTTTATTAGCTCCAAACAAAGTATACACGGGTCTCAAACGTTGCCCGTGTGGGAACCTTCACAGGTCCTTTGGCGACCATCCAGGATCCTGCCTACTGCAAAACAGACCAGAACCAGGTTACGACATGCTTTTATTCCAGCACTGATTACCTGATTCCGATCAGCTGTCTGGCCTCCGGCCGAGCCACTCCCTTCACTCCAGCAGCCGGCGCCCTAACTACACCCCGCTGCCACATACCCCCACCGCCCGACTCAGGCCGGGATCCCAGCCGGCCGCAAGCTGACTCTCTCTCTCCCCTGAAATGGCGGTTGTTTTCTCTACCTGTGGCCGCACCTGCCCGCCGCCCAAGTGATACCCCAGATACCGTACCTCCCTCCGTCCAACCGCACACTTCTTCGGGTTGGCCGTGAGCCCCGCCTGCCTCAGGGACTCGAGTACTGCCCCCACCTGCTGCATATGCTGCTCCCATGTCTCACTGTGAATGATGACATCATCCAAGTAAGCAGCAGCATATGCAGAGTGGGGACGCAGCACCCGGTCCATGAGCCGCTGGAAGGGGGCTGGAGCTCCGAACAACCCGAAAGGAAGTGTGATGAATTGGTATAAACCATACGGAGTGGAGAAGGCCGTTTTTTCCTTAGACTCTGGAGAAAGGGGAATCTGCCAATAGCCCTTGGTTAAATCCAGCGTCGTGTAAAAGCGAGCAGTGCCTAGTCGATCCAGGAGTTCGTCGACCCGGGGCATTGGATAAGCATCGAATTTGGACACCTCGTTCACCCTGCGGTAGTCCACACAGAACCGGATTGACCCGTCAGACTTACGTACCAGCACGACGGGGCAACACCAGTCACTGGTGGACTCTTCTATCACTCCCATCTCTAGCATAGCCTGAAGCTCCGCCTGAACAATTTTCCTCTTGTGTTCAGGCAGCCGATAGGGCCGTGAACGAATGGCCACGCCCGGGGGCGTTTCTATGCGGTGGTGTATGACAGAGGTGCGCCCTGGCAGCGGAGAGAACACGTTGGCAAACTGCCTTTGCAACGAAGCAACGTCTGCTCTCTGGCCCGGTGAGAGATTGTCGCCACAACCAGGCATGAGAATCACTCACCTTTCGGCGATATTCGCCGTTTGGAAACCAAAATAGGTGACCTACGTGAATCGTGTAGATTCGATGAGAAAATATTTAAGGGGGGGGGGGGGGGGGGGGGGGTAGGTATGTTCAGAGGCCGCAACGGCACGCACCGTTGGGTGACGAGTGGAAGACGAGACCCAATCACCGCAGCCGAGAGACTCTCTCAGCGGCAGTGATTGGGTCCCGTCCTCCACGGTGCGCACCGCTACGGCCTCGGAACCAGCCCCAGAGATTAAGTGAACTGCGAACAGGTGCGCGTGCCAAAAAGGGACCTGACCTTCGCTCGTGCTGACCAGAGCGGGATCCAAACCACCATCAGAAGCTGAAAGCACGCCTGGCCTCGGCGATTTACCTGACTGAATTTGGTGAGTGATGGTTTCAATCATTTTAATATTTTCTGGTATATCTAAGTTACCCAGTAGCTCTGTTGACATAGGCTTAGCTAACGTTAGCTACAGCTTGATGAATTGAGTCATTGAACACAGCAGGAGAGAACGCAACGTTAGACAGCTAGCAATAAAGCTCCGGTGGAAAATGATTAGCTAACGCTACCGTTAACGTTAGCCTAACATTAGCTAGATATCGTTCGTAAAGTTACTAGATGCTAGCTTGTATAGCTTACGGTAAATCACAAAAAAGAAAAACTGGTTAATGTTAGTGCTATTTTCTAAAATCTCTACAACTCGTTTTTCCAGGACGTGTTGTTGATTTTGAGGTGAGGGGACTGACAAGGCTGAAGGGTAAAGTGGTCCACCGTTCTATCAATAAGGCTAAACTAGAAGTTAGTGCTAACACTAATACAAACATTATTTTTTGCAGAATGAGTGTGTTAGGGGAGAAGGATTCAGCCATTGTTAAACAGCTGGATGCTGGATTGAAATGCAGCTGGAACTGGTCGTGGCTAAAACTGGAAGGCAAGGTCTCAGTAAAAGAGCAAGAGGTGTCCTTTCATCTAGGAGATGTATTCATCAAAATCAACAGGCAGGGATTCGCCAGATGCATACTCTTTCACAAAGAGATCAATTATGCTAACAAAGGCAGCCATGCTCTGCAGGCTCACTGCCAGACGGAAGTTCACAAGAAGAAGGTGCAGATGATAGCTTCCACTCATAGTGTTGCCAGCAGCTTCCTTCCAGCATCAGCCAGGGTGAATCCAGCAAGCCAGAGTCAAGCCAACCAGGGGTCAGAAACAATCAGGCAGCAGTGCCAGGGAAAGATGCCCGTACCAGTTATAAACCGCATAGCAAATGCAGAGGTAAGGCAAGGCAAGGCAAGTTTATTTATATAGCACTTTTCAACACAAGGCAATTCAAAGTGCTTTACAAAAAATGAAAGACATTAAGAAAATGGCATTTAAAATCAGTCATTAAAAAGAAAAGCTAATAAAATAAACATTAAAAGAAAAAATACATGGATAAAAGTTACAGTGCAGTCAATTAAACATTAAAAAAAAAAAGTACATGGATCAAAGTTACAGTGCAGTCTAAGATATGAATAGGTCTAAGAAGTAGGTGGTGTAGGCCTGTTAGTCAGCAGAGGCAGCATAGACAGAGTACACTAGCACTTTGAGATTGTTATTTTTATTATAACAATAATAATAATAATCATTTATTATTATTATTATTATTCACAATCAGCTCCGGTCACTGACAGCATCATCACCTAAACATGGAATACACTAGCTTTACATTAATGACATAATTTGTGTTCTAGGCAATGGTCCTTGGAACCTTGGCGGAGCATTCCATCCCGTTTTCTATGGCTCCTGTAATTGTTGAGCTTGCCCAGACCCTTTCCTTGGATAAACCAGCTTTGCAGGGAATGAAGCTGTCGCGGACGACAGCTTCATACAAGATGATCCATGGTCTAGGTATTTACATTTTCTTTCTTACCTTCCATTTTAGTGAACGCGCACATAAAACATGTTCCTTAAACTACCATGTTGCTATATATACTGCTATGTTGCCAGAATTACCTGTTGTATGATTTATATTGTACCGAATTAGATTATGCATGTGATGTGACAAATCTGTCCGACTTTGTGTAGGGCGGACCTACTCTGAGAGGACCTTTTCCTACATGAAGATATTTCCCTTTTCGTTAAATTTAGACGAGAGTACCTCCAACAACAACAAAAAGGTTGGTCTCATATTAAGCTATTGCCATCAAAGTCCTTCTGTTTTTGATTCAATGTATGCCCTGTAAAATGTTGCATGGCTAATAAACCTTTTTATGTTGAAGATCCTCTCCATGCTCGTTTGCTACTATCATGCAGACTTGAGGAAGGTGATAGTGGAGCATTTGGGGTCCTTGGAGATCATGAAGTTGAATGCTGCTTCTTTAGAGAAGGTGCTCTGTGAGTTCTTTGAGAAAAACAACATCCCGTGGAATAACCTTGTGAGTATGCTGATGGACTTGTGTGCTGTGATGAGGGGCAGCAAGACCGGCCTCGAGATCAGGATGCACCAATACTGTCCCAACCTGCTCGATGTTGATGGGGACTCCTGTCATCATATACACAATGCGGCAAAGAAGTTCTCAGAGCCCTTTGACAGCTACTTGGAGAAGCTGTTCAGTGATCTCCAGGTTGACCATCAGTGGAGTCCAGACCAGGTAAACAAAATGCAGCTCTAGTCTAGACCACGGCTGCTGGCCCTACTGTACTGTACTGTGGTAAAACTATGGAATGTGTAGAATGTCTATGTATGCGTCTCTTTCAAAATCTTTTTCTGTCTTTTGTCAGGTGATGTACCACAAGGAGATAGCTATGATTCTAAATCTTCCCGCCTCCAGCCCACAGAGGGGCTTTGTTCGTCATCGCTGGCTCTCTGCATACGATGCCAGCATGGCAACCCATGCCATGATGCCCGCGTACAGAGTCCTCTATTATGGCTTCCTCTCCACTGCAGATAAGGAGCTGTATAGGGAGCCTTTGGAACTGATGTACACCAAGTACCACGTCAACCAGGCGGGAAGAGCCCGTATCAAGGTGGTTCAGGAGGAACTCAACAGGAAAGGTGATGAGACTTGATGTTCCAATCCCTTATAATAATTAGCACTTATACTTGTTTTGAAGTTACTAATGAGGAGGAATATGTATTGTGTTTCACAGGCATGACTCCACAAGGCCGTGAGAGAAAAAAGAGGGTATGTCAGAAGCTGTGGCATGAGGAGACGACAACAGTCTTACGGCTCAGCATCTTCATGGGTTTGCTGGCTATTCTCAAGGAGTATGTCATGGTTTTCCAGGTGGGTGTTAGTTGTGCTTGGAATTACTGCAACTTGACTGCACGTGCATGCACATCCAATGTTGGCAATCAATCAATTTCATAAGAATTTGTTTTACATACACAGGGTAGCCAGACATTGGTTCACAAACTTCATGATCGGCAGCTTGAGCTGTTCCTGGCCTTCATGGCTTGCTTCGTGAAGGCCGAATACATTACTCAGGTAATTAACTCCTCCTCACACCCACTCTGCCTACATTAGTAGATTGATTTTATCCCTATTTTTACTTTTCTGTTGTCTGTGCTATCAGTTGAGTGTTTCCTTTTTTTTTAAGCAACCTGGGGTCTTTTGAAAGGCACTTAAGGTATTACTCCCATTAATTACTTCCCTTACACAGCTGTCTCCCAGGGCTCTGAGGGAGATGGTCCTGGAGGATCATATGCTGCTGCCCTCCAAGGAGGTCTATGTGGGACAGGAGGCTGACACGTTCAGGAGCCAGAATCCCAATCATGCTGTAAGTACCCTGCATCACCTGCATGACCTTTTTTCTCAATTGTTTTTGAGACTTAAAATAATGGTCAGTTTTTGGTGTTTTGTGTCAGCTGTTGGTGCCATTCCTAGCAGACGTCAGGAAAGCCTACATCACCACTGCAGTGTACCTCCAGAAGAAGCTCCCCTTGGCCAGTCTGACTCTTACAGCCCTGTCTGCTCTGGACCCTCTTCTGAGAGGCCACTCACAGGCAACCATCCAGCTTAAGAGGTAAGAATAACATTCAAAGTTTTTTTTGCCATATTACCAGGTACTTTGGGATTTAACGATTTTTGTTACCTCATGTCCTTAAACTGATTTCAAATTCTCATGCATTTCTTGGCAGGCTGAGTGGTATGCTGCGGCACCTCTTGCCAGCAGACCAGGACATCCAGAGAGAACTTGTGCGGTTCAATGTTGACCTGACCATCCCCAGTTTCAAGGAGGGAGAGAGCATGGTTGAGTGGTGGGGTCATGTCTTTGACAAGCCAGATAAGTACCCCTCCCTGAGTGCGATGGTTAAATGTTGCCTCTCCATCTTTCACGGACCAAGGGTTGAGTCTTCTTTTAGTTTGATGAATGAAATAATTGACCAAAGGAGTGGCAACATGAATGTACCAACATTTAATGCAATCCAGACGGTCAAGTACACCCTGCAGTCCAGGGGGAAGACAGCCGTGCAGCTCTTCAGAATGGAGGATGTGAAGTTCGGGGAGGTGGACAGAACACTATGCAAGAACATCAACTCTGCAGCAGCCACATACAAACGCCAGCAGAAGATGAATCAGAAAGAAAAGCAGCAGCAACAGAGCAAGTATGGCTCCCAAGCATCTGGCAGTGCTCAGCAGGCCAAGAAACAGACT
Source organism: Pogonophryne albipinna (assembly GCA_028583405.1). NCBI lineage: Eukaryota > Metazoa > Chordata > Actinopteri > Perciformes > Artedidraconidae > Pogonophryne > Pogonophryne albipinna. Next base: position 50,301 of record CM053244.1, on the reverse strand, counting down.
GCTGAAGAAGAGAAAAGGGCAAGGCTGAGACATGTGGCAAAACAGCGAAAGCGGGCCATGGAGACACTGGTGGTCCAGGCAAAGAAGAAAAAATGAGATCTGGTTCTGAGAGTATTACGAACTGTGTCCTTAAGTCTCAGGAGGGAGTGTTTCAGCTTTAACTACAGTATCACAAGGACATCCCTTTCCTCTCCCTTTCATTCAGTATTTTGTACAAAACAAGATTGATTGTGTTCCTTTTCTATGTTGACCTTAACAGATTTAAAATAATATATCACTATCCCTTGAAAAGTGTTTAATGTTTTGATAATGCTGGAAACCACTGTCTTGTGTGTTTTAGGCTATCTTTGCCAATAAAATGTATTAAAATCTGAATTACATAACATTGTATTGGCTGTCAGTCATGATGGAAGAGTAGACAAGTTAAGTTACAGCATGTCCACCATCTGCATATGCATTAAGCCATTTGCATTAAGCCCTTACCACATTGTGCCTCATATACTCAAAATGCATCCTATTGATGCTTTAAAATATGGAATATTCAAAAATGTGCTTCCGGGGGAGCATGCCCCCGGACCCCCCTAGAGGGATAATATCCTTCTCACCTTTTTCACCCCTGACCCGTTTTCATGCCTGCACAACAGACCGGGGCTAATTTGTTGCTTTTAATGACCTCCGGTCCCAACTCATCTCTCTCAATCACTGTGGTGGCCAGAGAAACAGACGCCACCTCCCTCCATGCTTTCAGGAGGTTAAGGTGGTAAATCTTTGTTGCTCCCCCCCTGTCAGAACCATAGACTGTATATATAAATGGACGTAGTGTCCGTGACGTCACCCATAGGATTCTGCAGAGTTGCCGTGAAGCCCTTAGTAGGCGGAGTTGGCCACTAACGACTCGACTGTGACGTCAGAGTCTAATCCCGCCTGCTCCAAATAAGGGCAAAGAGGCGGAGCCGAGGCGGGACCTGCTGCCTCCGAACTGGAAGTAAACAGAGCTAGCTCAGGCTAAGAAGCTAAGCTAACATGAAATACATGCATACCAAGTTACTGCTAACAGTGTAGTTCCCCTATATAAACGTTACATTCATAATCAAATGAGACAATCTGCAAGAGAATTAGCTATATTTTGTTATTCTTAATGCTTGTCATTCACACGTTGAGAAAAGACGGACTCCACCGCTCGGACCTAACGGAGCCGCAGTGGGCTAGCTCCGGGACGCCGGCTGGAGCTAGCCCCCTGCGGCTCCGTTAGCTCCGGCGGCCACCACTGGGATAATTGGGTCCCCTATTAACATTTGCTCCCATTTAGCATTATGGGCGTCATAGCCATAGACTATAAAAGTCTTACCCAAGGCTGAATCATAAACTAAAATGTATATGTGTGCATAAAGGGTTACGTCCTTAGCTGGCTAATAAGTAACAAGCTAAGCTACCAAGCACACAAACACCTGCGAACGGGGTTAACATGTATAATATTATCATTTTAGACTTCTTGGAAGTTCTGTTAGTACATTCAAGCGCACAGCACGACATTTTAATTGTCTGGTATTTGTAACAATATTCCCTAAAAGGCACAATCACCACGAACACGGCTAAAGCTAAAGGGTCAAGTACAGTACTATGACTAACTAACGTTGTAGCCTCTATGGTGTAGCCTAGCAGAGTGGACAAGTTGCTGTTAGCTGACAGTGAGGCATGTACGTGTCCATCAAAGTGACCACGCCCTAATTTATGCAAAAACTTTAAGACCTAATATAAATAAAAGGGTCGTGTTAGAAAACAATTCACTCACATATTCATAATCATGAAGGTGGAATCTAACTATATCGATAATAATATTTATTGCATCCTAAAGCAAACAGATATTGTTCTAAACTGTATTAAAGTAAACAGGTATTATCTTGAACTGTATTGAAGTGAACATGTATTATTTGGGACTGTTTTAAAGTAATCCTATATATATAACCCTTCTCACATACACTCACTGACCCAGATATCAGCACACACACACACACACACACACACACACACACACACACACACACACACACACACATACACTTCCCCCCACCAGCACATGCACATGTTCTTATTCAAGGTTCTTCCTGGGGCCAGTATAATCTCAAGCACCAATATATCTGTGTACAATGTTTGATTGTTTTGGGAAAGAATAGTTTGTGTGAAATCTTCCTTGAGAAATTAAAGGAGTGAAGTTAGGTGGAAGATAAAAAGTGATTCTGACCTTGACTAGTTCCGAGGCTCTCACGCTTCACTTAGGAGTAAAATGGGACGGAAGAGCCGACCCACATCTCCGCCCCAAATATGTCCATATATACTGTTGTTTATTCATGCAAAATGCCCCCTGTTTCTGACTGGCTGGTCCCGATACCTGTATCGCACGGCAGTGGAGCGGGGAGCCCGGAGTGCTCTGTTACAGGGCACTCTGTATTTCGTATTGTGTTTTTTACCATTAAAATCAGATTATTGTTATAACTTTTATGCCGGTGTTTTGAACTCCTTCTCTTATTAATCTGACCAGGCTCATCTAACGGACGGCGCGGAGCAGAGGTGGGCTTTAAGCCACCACTACTGTGTTTGTTTCAACAAGCTACATGCACACACATGATGAATGGGTCTTGTATTTATTCCAACAAATTTTACTTTTTCCTTCTCACCACTATGGTGGCCCTGAAGTGCAAGTCAAAACAGCATGTCAGGAAACACTACAGCATGTCAGGAAACACTACAGCATTTTAAAAAAACGCTACAGCATTTCAGAAAACACTACAGCATTTCAGGAAACGCTACAATATTTCAGAAAAAATGCTGTGGTGTTTCCTGAAATGCTGTTGTGTTTTCTGAAATGCTGTGGTGTTTCCTGAAATGCAGTTTTGACTTGCACTTCAGAGCCACTGTACACCACTCTCCGGACACACACGCACACACAGTTACTGTAACTCTAGGAAACTGGTGACAGATGGACCCAGAGGGCTTTTTGGAAACCTTTTATCATGCCAAAGTTCCACTGGGGCTCATTCAGAGGGCCTGCTAGATGAAAACATGTTGATAATGGCCGCGGCACATATAGCTAGAAGAGGGACGGGAGGCTAATCGGATGACTGGATGAATAGATGGCCTGATGCATGAACGTCTGAGTGGTGAGGGAGGGCAGAGGGGGCGCTGCTGAGATCCCAGGAGGTCTGTCGAGAGGTCAAGACCAGATGGCATTAGATACACACACACACACACACACACACACACTGAGTTTTTATAGGAATATATAAAAAGGTTACACAACTAGGTCAGAATACTGTGTGCGACTTTTCGGGCATTTTAAGCATTTATTACATATCTGTCAGTGAGGAGGTGATAGGATATGAGGGGAGAGAAAGGTGGGCAGTCAAACAAACTCACCCCTTCATGCGGGTTCAATTAGTCAGCTGTATAGTAAAATGTTCTGAAATATCAAAATAGAACCGAAGGTAAAATGGAATATAATTAATAATTCCAACCATCCACTGCATGGCATTGTCATCACAAGCCTTAGGGAAGGATTCCAGAATCCGGATTTGTTAGAAAAGTTTTGTTGACGTAATTTATTCAGACCCTGCCTAGCTGGAGCTCTTTTGCTCTGCAGACGACTCTAAAAGGTGTCTTTTTGATCATGATGGCCAGGGGAGGGGGGTCAAACAAGAAACAACCATGCTGTAATTCATGTTCCATGTTATTAAAAAATAATGGTCACTTGCCTTATGAAGCCTTTTTTATCTAGCACAGATATAGATGCACATCAAGATACAATTGATTCTAGGGTACCTTCAGCAGCCATCAGCAGTATGACGGCATCATGCATTTCTGTGTAGCACGTTATTATAGGCAAAGCTCACATATAAGTTACTATTATATGTCACATTGCAATATTACATGTAACACTAAGGGTTCTTTCAGTTGAAGTAAATGCCCATTTACTAGGGATAATGAAAAGAAAATTCATTTTTTTCTGTTTCTCAGATTATGTCAGTGTCTGACTGCTTGTTTTATAGTATATAGCAAATAGGCATTGTTGTGGCCCTTGATATGGCAATCTCTGAATTAGGGATGTTCCGATGGATCGGCCGATCAGGAGAGCCGATCACATGACGTAAAATACATGACACTTTTCTCTGTGTGGGGTAAAACACTGGCAGTATTTTAAGGTGTCTGAAAAAGACAGTAAAATAGCGGTATGCAACGTGTGTGAAGCAGAAATCCTGCAGCTCCGCCCGCTGTGACGGACCGGTGAGCGGAGCAAAACGCACACTTCGAGTTCGACCTAAAACACTTAGCTATTTTATCTACCTTTAACAACAAGCTAAACTAGTTGTTTATTAGTTTACCTTAGTTTAGTTTATATGTTTATTCTTCACTGTCGGGTCACTCATTACTGGATCAGAGGGCTGCATGAGACGGATACTGTCAGGAGAGAGAGAGGAAAAGAGAGCGCTTCTGCTCATTTCTCCCGTTTTATTATCCAAAATTAATGTAAACTTGAATAATGTACTTCATTTGAATGTAATAATTATGTTGGTTGTTGTTTGTGGAAGCGCATCATGTATTGAAAAATGAATCTGAACTTTTCACACCGCTACAATTATAAACTGAAGCAATATAAAAATGAGCCCCATTAACTGAGTTTTAAACATCACTTTAAATGGAAGATCCCCATAGCCCCCACCCTATGATCGGATCGGCGATCGGTATCGGCCGATACTGATTCCGGTGATCGGCCCCAAAAAACCCTGATCGGAGCATCCCTACTATGAATATAATATGATGGCAAGTCTATATTCCGAAACCCCAATAGTCTGAGAGCCAGTTATCGCGAAAACCAACTCCCATTGATCAACAAATACACAAATAGTCTCCCTGCCGAAGCACAGAGCCCTAACCATCCCAATCTGCCACTGATTGGCTTGGTTTGTCTGATGGGGATGGTTATGTTTATAATAACAATATAGAGAAGAGGGTCTCCTGTTAGCCGTACTTCACTGTCTAAATGCGGGGGGGGGGAAGAAAGAATGAAAAGCCCTCCGTGAAGGTGTCACATGATATGTTACTAACATTAGATTATATTAGATATACTTCATTATAAAATCTAAATTAAATCAAATAAATAGTCTATTTGTCTAATCTTACCTGTGGGAATAGACAACAAGTCTGCTCCTCTGCTCCACACTGACTAATATATATGAAATATTCTTGATAAGTAAATCAGTGTTCACACGCTGCTACAAGCACATGGTCACACACACACACACACACACACACACACACACACACACACACACACACACACACACACACACACACACACACACACACACACACACACACACACACACACACACACACACACACACACACACACACACACACACACACACACACACGTGCAAACATGCAAAAAATACTTTCAACTTCCTGATTCTGCGACCCTCTGGACTGATTTCACTCTCATGCATAATGCATGAGCTAAATGCTTAAGTTGAATTATTAGAATGTTTTATTCTCTTCTCCCCGTTAAGGATGGCTGGTTCTGGGGTGGAGGCGCCAAAGCACTCGGGCACTGTGGAACATGATTTGGATTAATTAGTAATGGTGAGTGTAAGGTGCAGGAGATGTAGCATTAATGCAGACCGGCTGAGGGCACGGTGCTCACAGCTGCTTCCTCCTATCTGCCACAGCAGAGAGCAGGCAGGTTCACGGTGTAATCCTCAGGTCAGCGAGCCCCCGGACCACAGCCTCGTCTCTCAAGAGACCCCATATAAGCCACATTTCATTAGACACAGACAAATGCATGGACTGTACTTCAGAGACTCTCATCAATGATTTTAATAAGTACATTTTTAAATGACCTTTCTTATCATCTGTCCTTGGTGTCAGGGAAGCTTTAAAATGATTTAGGCCCAATTCCAGACCGCTCCTACCCATTCCCCCTTCCTGAGGGAGTGAACTCCGTCTGCAGTCACACTCACAGCTAAATGAGGCTCCTCCCTTCCAGATGGAGGATGTAAATACAGTGGCAAGCTTTGGGAGGAATCCCTTCTCTCCGGCTGAAACAGGAAATCTGATGTTTTTAGGCTGCTTGGACTATGAAACAGGCGCTTTAAATATACAAAACGTTATATTCAAATGCAAACCTTTACCGTACTAGACTAGACACGGGTATATGATCCTAAGTAAAAAAAAGAAGTACGAGGTAACAGGAAGTTGTTAACTTGTGTATGAAGATATTTAATGTCTCTTGTTTTGCGCAGTTTACCAGTAGGCTAAATGTTTGCAGTGAACTGTTTGTAAAAAAGCATGTTTCATGACGGACAACAAAGCGTTGGGTCAGGGCTTGATGAACCCACTCCCCCCTTAGAAATTAATAATGATCAATATGCTGTCAGTCCACCAAATACATTCATGGCTGTGGTGTGATGGCTCAGCTGTGTGTGTGTGTGTGTGTGTGTGTGTGTGTGTGTGTGTGTGTGTGTGTGTGTGTGTGTGTGTGTGTGTGTGTGTGTGTGTGTGTGTGTGTGTGTGTGTGTGTGTGTGTGTGTGTGTGTGTGTGTGTGTGTGTGTGTGTGTCTCTGACTGAAACCCCTTAGGGGCGTGTATGTCAGGCACTCTCATTGCACAGTGTGGTACAATTAGCTAATTTGCACACAATCTGTTGCATCTAAGTACCTGGGAATGCTCTGTGTGTGTGGCCTAGCATTACTATCCTTGTGGGGACCTACATCTGTTTACAGTCACGTGTGGGGACTGGCTTCCCTTATGGGGACAAAATGGAGGTCCCCATATGGGGAATCATTCATTTTAGGGTTAGGGTAAGGGTTAGGCATGTGTTGGTTATGGTTAGGATAAGTCTCCAAGAAATGCATGTAAGTCAATGTAATGTCCCCTGAAGTAATGTATACATGGTATGTGTGTGTGTGTTCAACAGATGGTCAGATCAGTGTTGCATATGTTCTGCCCTCGCTCCTCCAATAGGGACAATTGAAACACACGACTCCATTTACAGCTTCATTTACACCACAGTGCCTCTGCCTGCCTGGGGGCATCCCATTTCCTCTTCAGCATATGCAGCACAGGCCTAGTTTACGCCTCTTTTAAATCATACTAATAATAATCTCTTCTACAGGGTATTGTTGCAAGACACTGCATATTAAAGTCAGATTACACCCAGGAAACTGTTTTATTGATCAGGCCTGGTGCTCTGTGTCCCTGCTGGCTCCAGGGAGGATCAACACAACACGGCACACATGGTTACACGTCACAGGTACACTTTTGGATCCAGGGAAATCAATTTCAATAAGAAACGTTTATTCGACATTCATCTAAATGAAGGTACACAGTGCTTTGTACTCAATCCGTGTCTCTCCTGGAGAGAACAGGAGAGAAAAAGACTCTGTCCAACAGAGCTACACCACTGTGGGGACCCCTCCCCTCAGGTTAGAACAACATTACATCACGCTTCTTTTGCCCTCATAAAGTAAAAATGAGTAAATGATTGCTACATGGGAAACATGAAGGAAATTGCCGATTATTAATACATTCATTTAGTTTTTGCAATCTGATTTTATTAAAGATGAGGATGAGGAAGAGGAGGAGGACGATTTTTGAGCATGCAAGCAGCAAGGTTTTATTTGGTTGGTCAGTTTATCACTTTGGACCAGATTGAAATATCTCAACAACAACTCATTACCAAACAATTTGATTCATAATGTCATACCTTCAGAGATGAAAACTGTTTCTGTCAGCGTGAACCATCACCAGCCGAACAAATAGATATACTGCCGTCACATATTCTGAAGCAGCTAACTCCTGATTAAACCTCTGACTGTAATGTGTATTTCTGTTTTTTAACAAATCAAAAACATTACAATCAAACAATAAAATCAATACATTTAAATAAAAAATGTGTGATGATCTTGTTTGTTTTTGGTGAATATGAGTGTGTTTAGCAATAATGTGTGTGTTTTACTGTGTGTATACTTTACGTTTGAACATGGTCCACACACACACACACACGGTGCTGAAGCTTTGCCATCAGGAGCTTCGTGTGGGTCGGTGTCCTCCTGAAGAGTCCAACCCTCTGAGATGCCTCCCACAGATATTTTAGTGGCAAACATTTTAAATCGCTCCAAATCTGTCCTCATAGAGGTCTGCCGTCAGTGTGCTGTGTCTGTGTGAGGCCTCAGGCTGATAGGTGGACTGCTACTGGGGAGGGGGGGTAATGTTTGGGCCCCTTTAGGATCATTTTTGCCCTGTTCCGGTTAAAAATCATTCCTATAAACATGTTGATTGAGAACATTTTCTTTTCTCTTTCGTGCTATACCTCCATATTCTGGCCTGTACTCTACTTCACTCGTTACCGTCACCCCCCCCCCCCCGGATAAACAGAGTCTCTTTCAAGTGGGGTGAAATGGCGTGCCATTCCAGGGTTTGACAGATTCTAGTCGTCACCACTGCTGTGATTCCAGCCTGGCCTTTTTGAAGTCAATCAGAGATAAACACATTTTGGCTGCGGGAGGGAGAGAAGGAGGGGGAGGTAAAACGAGAGAAAAGGCAAAATAAAACAGAACGAGCGTAGGAGGGAGAGAGGGACAGGGGGGGAGGGATGGTCGAGGAAATGAGAGTTGAGTTGTGAAGTTTATTCCTCTGATCTGCTGCCTGATCCGAGAGAGACGCTTCCTCAGCCGTCCCACACAGCTGGACTGTGAGTAAAGACTGACTCGGTCTGTGGGTCATACGTGTGCGTGTGTGTATGTGTTGGAGAAGAATGCTTTATTTGAAAAATATATTGTAGGGCCATACCTATATAAATAACAGTACCCCCCAGTCTGTTTACCAGTAACTAACCATCAGTTCTTCAATCGCAGTCACTGAGGAACTCCTCATTAACTATCGAGTCGTTCCTTATTCACTACTCAGTAACTAAGCACATTTTGTGTACCTTATTGTAAAGTGTTACCACATCGTTAAACTGTTCCAATACAATCAGTTCACAAAGACCGTCAAACTGGCAACACCGCTGAAAATGAGAAGCCAAATCACGGATAAACTCCCCATTTGTCTGCTTATCCCCCTTGACCCAACTTCTGAACTTTTGACGATACGCTTCAGGAACCAGTTTGTATGATTTTAACACCGCAGATTTGACTCTAGCTTAGTCCAAAGCATTTTCACCACAAACAGCTGAATAAGCTTCCTGTGCTCGCCCAGTGAGTACACACTGAAGTAACAGCACTCTGTCGGAAACTGACCAGTTTCTTGCCTCTGCTATGCGTTCAAATAGGGTGAAAAAAAATGTCAGGGTCACGCTCATTAAACAACCGCAAGTTAGAAATAACATTGCCACTACCTGATGCCAAACCATCAGAAGAAAGCTTGCCCTTTCCTATCAGCCGTAATCTAGCATGTTCCACCTCACATTTAATCTTTTCCACCTCCAGACCCTTCTCCACCTCTAAACACTTCTCTACCTCCTGCTGCCAAAACCTCAACTCCACCTGCTAAAACTGCATGGCCAAAAGCTCTTTTTGCTGCTCGAACGTCAAACCAGCTGTCTGAACCACAACCGGCACGAACCCTACCGCACCAGACTCACTCTTCTGCAACACCCCCTGCTCAAACAAAGATGACAGCTTTAATCTCATCTTTCCGTTTGCTCCCTTTAACAGCAATTTTATAATGCTCTGCTATTTCGACCAACTGCGCCTTCTTGCAATCATCTAAGAAAGACACTGAGGGAGCATCCACAAACGCCGACAAAGAAGCCATATTAAGGAAATCCCTTTACAACAGCGTTTCAAACAGCAACATCTTACCTTCTGATTGGCACACAAAACCTGACGCCCTGTCAAACACTAAAGCTTCTTGAAACACAAAAGACATGATGTGTCCCCAATAGGGAACCGCAGTGACGCGTCGTAAAACCCGGAAGTAAACTTCTTCCGGTTCCTTCGTGAAAAACCAATGCAAATTCTCCATAGGATTTTGGAAAATAGCTCGAAATAAGGTCTGTGGTTGACACACATTTAAGAGAGGGATCACGTTTTGTTCAGCCGGATAATCTCCACATGTCTACCCTACTTTTATAATTGTTGAATCATAAATCTAGTCGCCAAAAGCGAAATGCTAATGTTATGCTATAAACGAACTACAAGCCAGTACAGCAGCAGGGTTGCACGACTTCAACGTCACGCCAACTTAAAGAGCCTGTGACACGAGTTTCCCCCATCATCCAAACCCATCAATTTGAGTAAATATTGTCCCCTTGAAAACCGTTACTGAACTGATTTTGGATATTTGTACTTTGATAACCATTAATCTGCCCTTCAATGTTGACCATTTACTGGATCTTTTCGGGGATTCTTCAAGTCCCGCCAAATGATGTGTGACGTCATTGCGGGCACAGCGCTCCAGCTGCACCGTTCAGGATCCCAGCATCTGCATGTAAACCCATGATGGCGCACACAGCAGCAAGCTCAGACAGCGATGACAGTTTAATTTTGAACGTGTCTGAGAGCTCATATGAGGCTGAAGGATCGGTTTATGTTGTATCTGTTAGAAGTTTAGGAATTAGGTGCGTCAATATGGGCGATCATACGGTCATGTAGCCAGTGGTGGACTGGGACTAAAAATCATCCCGGGACTCTCGACCGGCCCACTTCGGTACCGCTAGTACATTGTCAACGGGGGGAGTGGGGGATGTCAGGGGCGGCGGGTGCTGTAGGCTAGGGAAGGCTAAGCCTTCCCAAATATTTGTGTCACTGCATCCTGGTAAAATACAAATATAATGTATAATGTCTGTGTCTTTGACATTAGCGCTGCTAGCCACCTGTGCCCTGTACTACGAAGCCAGTTCAACATACCCTGGATATGTTTGAGTAACAAACTAACTAACAACAACAAACTAACAAACGAGATCTCGCTAAGCGGTCCTACGACGCTGGTTATCAACTCGGTAAATCAAGCCAGGGTTTCTCTCACCAGCTGAGAGCGCGTTCACGTCTAAGACACGAGTGGATCTGACTTTAATTACATTTGACTTGAGTGTTTCGTCAACATAATGTGTTGCTTAAAATAATACTTCTACATACAGTATGTGACACTGTAAGCGTTGCACGGCCAGATACGGCTGGAGAAGCTGACTCAGATAAGGAAATATATGATATATTATGATATTATATGATCGATGATCTGATTGATGATGTAATATGAATGATAAGTGTGACACGTCGGCGTCTTCTCTGCATACGGCAGTTTAAACTGTATTTCCTTTATCCTGTAATATAACTTGAGAGATTTAAACTCCGCACACTGAGTTGATCTCTTTTCTATAGACGCCGGAGGCGGGCAGCGTCAGGTAAAAAAAGTTATTTAGCCTTCACAAACCTGAGCCTCACGCGCCGCCTATGGGGATGTACTAGTGACTTATCCGACCGGCCCACTGCGGTACCGGCCCATCGGGATTCGTCCCGATGGCCAGTCCGCCACTGCACCCAGCCCACGTAAACTGTCAACGGGGGGAGCCTCGCTGCGGGGAAACGGTGGACCTAGTGTCCCGATCGGAGTGGGAATAATAATAATAATAATCCGTGCATTTTATCCATTAATTTCCCCAACATTGTGGTAAAAAAACCACACGTTTAATCCACGTTGGTGTACTACAACTACAAAAAGCATTGGTTTGTTTTCTCATCAGGAAATGCAGACCGGCTCAAACAAACGATTTTTAATCATCATCCTCACGATCATTTAATGTGTATCATATGTTCGCCGAATTGACATGAAAGCACTAATAAATGTAGTTTCCTCCACTTGAGTTTACAACTACAAAAATAATCGATTTGTTTTTATATCACATCCTACGGGAGGAAATTCAGCAGCTCTCACTACCGATTTGTAATCCTAATTTAATCATCATCTTCACCACGATCATTTATGTTTATGTTCGCCGAATTGACATGAAAGCACTGACAAATATGAATATACTGTAGTCAACTTCATTAAAACGTTATTAACGTGCCTAAACTCAGTAATTCACCATTTCTACGCATAACACACTTTGTCTGTGTTTGGCTCTCTCACCGCACAGTGAAGCATTCCCGCATTGACGTCACTTCCGGCTTCCCCCAAAACTTCAAAATGAGTCGAAGGAATTTCCCCGCGATGTTCTAAATTATTGATATTTATCGGAACGGTATCGCATCTTCTTTTTTAAACTGACGGTTCGAGATGACTAGTAGCCCAATATTTCATTGCACAACAGTTGTTGGGATGCTGTCACAGGCTCTTTAACCTCTTAAGCCCAAGGGTCCCCCCAGGGGACCCCTCCCACCGTTTTTTTATGAGACTATGTCTCAGGGCTTCTTAACATTTATGAAACTATTAATGTTCCATACCCTTTTAACGCTAAGAAACTCAGCTAACTGACAATGTGAACCATTTTTAGCTAAAAGAAACACAAGAGTAATACCAAGCCTTTGAATTAGCATGGAGCGAAAAAATGCTAAGTAATGCTAACGGAATTTGCACAGCACTCACGGTAGAAATGCCCTTATTACTTATCGTAACTGCACAAACAAGATATACGATTTATAGCCGAGACTCCACAGATTCCACACATGTAATATCATCACTGTAGGACCCCGAATTGCGGAGCTATCAGCCAGAAAAGAGAAAGTAAACAACATCCGGTTTCAAAAATATTTTGATTTGTGATCAAAAGTTGTGTTCACCGGAATAAAAACGCCGCTCAAGGTTAATCCAATGTCTTTGTATCACGTATACATTTTGACTGATAATCCTTCATCATATTTATGGCAATATACTGGGTATAAAGTTTCGCCGTCCAGGCGTGCACTTTTAGATATGCTTTGTCCGTTTCTCTATTACGTCCGCTATGGTAATGTTTACGTTGATTTGGGAACTGCCCATCGATTCTATTGGTTCTGATGGTTAAGAAAAAGGTGTAAATCACACGAATCGACCAATGGGTTCCAGAGATATGGTCCTGCGTAAAGTATAAAGAATGCCAGCCAGTTTACGTACATTACGCAGCTGACTTCATTTATTGTTTACTACCTAACAACAGGCATTACAACAGGACACAGAGCGCACGGAGGACAGAGCGGACAGCAGATAACGGAATTGCAGTTTTATTGCTTATAGATTATCAGAACATTTCAAAGGGGACACAGCCCCATTGGATATTAACCTATGGATTAACTACATCATCGTTTTAATGCCATTGAAGACCAGTTTAGACCAGGCAAAGACGAAGGTAAGCCATTAGCCTAGCGCATGCTAGTACCTAACTCCACTTGTTTTGATGTACGTTTTTGTTGATAACGTCGCAAGTTTGTATCTTTCAGTGTTGAAGTGGGCACCGTTAGATTCTGTGTCTTTACGATCAAAAACGATGTGTTGGATGTGCAGCTAGGATAAGTAATAAGGGAGCTAGGATAAGTAATAAGGGAGCTAGGAGTGATTTTCGGTGCAGTAATAGGTTAGCATTTTTCGCTCGGGGCTAATTCAGATGCTCACTGTTAGCATTGTGTTTTTTTTGAAAAAATAAATGAAAAAGATCAGTTAAATGAGTTTTTTCCCGTTATATGGATATAAAATATTCATAGTTTATTAAATAGTAAGGTTCCTTAGACGTTGTTTCCTGCAAATGACGCGATTTCGGTCCGTGGGGCCTATAAGTGCTATATAAATAAACTTGCCTTGCCTAAGAGGATAACAGAGTATGTTCTTATATTTTATTTTTATTTTTTATTTTTTTCACAACAGTTGTATTTGGATGGAATGAATACCTATAGTGATAATTCAAAGTAATAAAATGATTTTTACAGTGAAAAAGTTCAAATGGAACTGATGGTTCCCAAATTACCCAGAGGTGAGTCCGCCTGGACTTTATTTTTCTAAACCTCTCTAAAAAGGTCAAATTTAACTTGTTTTGCATCAATCTTGATACAGGGTACTTATTATATGTTATAGTTTGGATTCCTAAAGCTTTTAGTCTACTAACCCATCATTCAAGGGTGGTTTTTACTATAAGTAATGGGTATTTTTTAGGCGGACATTAGAATTTACATGTTTTTACTATGTTCCATCTGAATTTACTTTAAAATAAAAACATCTATATTGATTCTGACACTTCTACATCCAACTCACAGATGTAACCTTGCTTTGAGAGAAAAGATTATTAATTTACCCCTTTTAGAAGTGAAGATATAGTCTTTGTTGTGTTAGTGGCATTTTCGAGCCTGAAACCTGAAAAACAGGCTCAGGGCTTAAGAGGTTAAGATCGTTTCAACTGACTTGCACTGAGACTGCACTTTGAACACTTTAAATATATTATTAACATTTTAAACTGTATACCCCGGTTATCTAGGCCCTTTTTGTTTTGTTTAATGTATACCACGTTTATCTAGGCCCTTTTTGTTTTGTTTTATGTATACATGTCACACTGTGGGAAACGATATTTCGATATTTCTGGATGTATAACACATGTAGAATTTTTGACAATAAAGCTGACTTTGACTTTCGCGTGCTTGCATATTTTAACAAAACTTTTCATTTGAGCCACACTGAATTTCACTAGAAGTCATGGCTGTGTCAATTACCAGTCTGATATCGTTTTACAAAGATGACAAGAAGAGTGTAGATAGAGGAGAGAACCACAACAAGTCAGGACACGTACAACAGTGCAGCCTAGATGAAGGTGTGCTTACCGGTGTTGTCAGGGCTAGCATGAGACAAGGTTTATAGTGTCGGTGAGTAGTGATAGCAAGAGTACCGTTAACCTAGAGTTCATTTATTCACATTAATTCCCATCAACAAATCCATTTTATGTGTCACATGAAATCTTTATTAGGCAAGGCAAGGCAAGTTTATTTATATAGCACTTTTCAACACAAGGCAATTCAAAGTGCTTTACAAAAAATGAAAGACATTAAGAAAATGGCATTTAAAATCAGTCATTAAAAAGAAAAGCTAATAAAATAAACATTAAAAGAAAAAATACATGGATAAAAGTTACAGTGCAGTTTAAAATATGAATAGTTCAATTAAAAGCAGCGACAAAAAGAAAAGTCTTCAGCCTGGATTTAAAAGTAGTCAGAGTTGCAGCGGACCTGCAGGTTTCTGGGAGTTTGTTCCAGATATTTGGAGCATAATAACTGAACACTGCTTCTCCATGTTTAGTTCTGACTCTGGGGACAGAAAGCTGACCAGTCCCTGAAGACCTGAGAGATCTGGATGGTTCATCATTTAGCAGTAGATCAGAAATGTATTTTGGGCCTAAACCATTCAGTGCTTTATAAACCAGCAGCAGTATTTTGAAATCTATTCTTTGACACACAGGAAGCCAGTGTAAAGACTTCAGAACAGGACTGATGTGATCCACTTTCTTAGTGTTAGTGAGGACTCGAGCAGCAGCGTTCTGAATCAGCTGCAGCTTTCTAATAGATTTTTTAGTGAGACCTGTGAAGACACCATTACAGTAGTCCAGTCTACTGAAGATAAAAGCATGGACAAGTTTTTCCAAATCCTGCTGTGACATTAGTCTTTTAATCCTAGATATATTCTTTAGGTGATAGTAGGCTGATTTAGTAACTGTTTTAATGTGACTGTTGAAACTCAGGTCAGAGTCCATGACTACACCTAGATTTCTGGCTTTATCTGTTGTTTTGAACATTGCAGACTGAAGCTCAGCGCTAACTTTTATACGTTCTGCCTTGGCTCCAAAAACCATTACCTCAGTTTTATCTTTGTTTAATTGGAGAAAGTTCTGACACATCCAGTCATTGATTTGTTCAATGCACTTACTCAGTGTTTGAATTGGAGCATAGTCTCCTGGTGAAATGGTTACGTGTGTGTCATCTGCATAGCTATGGTAACTTATTTTGTTGTAGCATGTAGACGTTAAAGAGAAGAGGCCCCAAGATTACAAATATTACACACCAGAAAACACAGAAATAAACATACAGTATAGGCTATAAACAATGAAAGGGATAATTGGGAAGGCATTACAAATGTAAATATATTTTAAATAATAAAACAATCCCACCACCACAGGTATCTACAGGAGAAGAGGGAATTCTCTCCACAAAATATGAATGCCCACGTGGAGAATGGAAATGCAGTCATGCGGCTGCATTAGCCATCTTTGCCATCCACAGTTTCAGCTGCACTGACACCCCCTGTCAGTGGAAGAAGCCAAAGGCAGCTAAACGTACCCATTCAGTGGAGGAGCTATTTCCTCCAACCAATAACTCATTCAACCCGCTGACAAGAGAGCCCACCTCCGAAGATCGTGACTGGCTGAGGGACAGACTCGGGGGCAGGTTCTCAGGAATTGCTTGGCTTCTCTCCCCCGAGCCAGAAGAGGAACACTACAGCTTGGAAACACTTACTGTTCCTGAAATTCTCAAATCTGTTGGGCATCAGGGACCTGAGGCAATTGTGGCAAGCATGGCATTGTCTGAGGAGCAACAGAGGGCAATTCAGGTGGCTACCACTGGTCAGCGAACCAACCCAAACTGGCATTTGTTCAGGAAAGGAAGGTTGACTGCCAGCAACTTTGGAGCTGTCCTGAGGTCAAAGCGTGTGACTGCTTCCCTTAGTGCCAGGGTGCTAGGGCCACAACAGGCCCTTGATGGTGTTTTGTCTGTACAGTGGGGGGCTATGAATGAATGTGAGGGCGTCAGGGCATTCACCACTGCAACCCAGATGCAGGTCCATGAGTCAGGTTTGTGGCTCTCCCAATCAAGAATGAGGAACATCCTTATTGGCACCAAGTACAAGGTCAGCTTCACCTCACTGCAAGAAAGAAGAAGAAATAAAAAAATTGTGAATCGTTTTTAATTTACATTTACTCGCTATGCAATGTTGTGGTTGTTAGAGTGTTAGGTTTCCTGTCAGGTCGTCTGTTGGGAAGATATAAAATATTAGTTTCATGGAAGTCACACCGTCACATATAAGAGCATTAAGACATACAGTACATAGGCTAAAACAAAACATCTAAAGATATAACCTTGCACTTTGTCTTGAGAACATTTTCACTATTTTGACATTTTTATAGATGAAAATTGAACTAAAGAAATAAATGGTAGATTAATCCATATTGAAAATAGGTGTCAGCTGCTACACTAATTATAATAGTTAAATTTCTTAATTAATTAAGATAAGATATTACTGTATTGATCCCAATTTGGGAAATGTTTGTGTTGCAGCAGCATAACAAGAAAAACAAAATATAAGTTATTATATATACAAAAGTATGTGAGTGATGGAATATTAAATTGAATATAAATGTAAAATGTACATGTGATTTTACGTCCAAGAGAAGCTATGGAGCAGAGAGTTCTCTGCCAGCCAGAGGTGATTTGTTATTAGTTCAATATGTCAAAGTGATTTCCCTGACTACAATCTTTAGTTACATGGTGAAACGTTATGCTGCTTGTACTAATTAGACTTATCATATAAGCGACACAGGTTTTTAATAGGATGTATTCATTATCTTTACTTATGTTGCGGTCTTTTCAGCAGCGCCATCTCTAAAACGGCGATAGAGTCACTACCCATCATTTACATTTCACCGTGACATGGACAAAAATGTAACGTCAGCTTACCTCATGGCACGAATCCAGACTCTCCTTTGGAAAACATTGGCCGGGAAACGATAGAACGAGCACGTTTCATGCAAAGACCTGTGGCTGCAACCCTGAGCAAAGCAACAAACCATTGCGTAGCTAACTAGTAGCGCTAGCTTTAGCTAACGTTAGCTAACGAAACGAACTGCCGAGTAAAATTGGAAAACACTGGTAATTAATTATTCTATAATTTGTAAAACTACGGTGTTAAAAATTTCAAAAATACAGATTATAATGGTCAGATATAGATACAGATACTAAAGATAGGCAGGTACTTGCTTTCAAGCAGAACACAGGGGAAAACAAACTTAGCGGGAGTGTTTACGTGTTAGGCGTAATGACGTACAACGGCCTCGACAATTTCTGTAGTCCTATTCAGCCACTCGGTAACAGCCATCGTTTTTCAGACACGTAAACTCTTCAGAAATCACCAGTGGGGTCACTGCTGATGTATTTAATGTCGTAGAACAAAACGTGATTTATCTCTTAAATTTGTGTCAACCACAGACCTTATTTCGAGCTATTTTCCAAAACCCTATGGAGAAAATGCATTGCTTTTTGACGAAGGAATCGGAAGTGCTAAAAATGCTAACTTACTTCCGGGTTTTACGACGCGTCACTGCGGTTCTCTATAGCAGCGCCACAGCTGGACCACATCAACTAATCAGCTGCTCAATAACACCATGTGCTCTGAGCACTCCACAAACTTTTAATCAAACTTTCTACAAATAACCCGTAGGACGAGCCCCCATTTGTTATGACCTGGCTCAAAAGGCCACAACAAAGAGGAGACACTCTAGCCTCATCCAAATACCCCTCCTCGACTCCTCCTTTCCCTCACTCGCTTCCCTTCCTAGCGTCTTAGCTCCGCCTCCGTAAGATGCGAGCGAGAGACGCGAGGACAGAGGAGTCCTCAGGTATTAATTGGGATGTCCTCGTTCACTCAAACGTCACTCTTAAATGACGTCTGTTAATGATGACATGTGCACAGCTGTATCCCCTCTCATCGGGCTTAACTGAATAACCCTTTAGAACCGGCCCATTTGTTGTTAAATATTTATTTAAAGGAATTAATCTTTCTCTTGTTAGTCAAGGTATTCAATGTATGATGGTTGGTCCTGCTTTTGTGTTCCGTTTTGGTGTAAAATGTAGCCTACATTTAAATACAAATATAATTATAGTAATGTGAAAGCCTTCTAGAAATGAATTGCACATAATACGGAGCTGTGAGCACTTATACATGTATGTGACGCTTTTCCACTCATCTTCCAGTTCTCCTCTGTTGAAATGGACCAGCTGTGAAGGTGGGGGCGGGGCTTTTATATGCGAGTAGTGAAAGCACTTCCGCGTAGTCTGTGTATCCTCCCTTTCGTCTCCTCCCGCACCCCTCCTCCCGCACCCCTCCTCCCTCACCCCTCCTCGACTCCTCCGTGTGCATTTCAGCTATTGGGACGTCTTTCAAAATGGCATGTCTTGATCGATTTCCGGGTCAAGTCCCGGAGGAGGGGAAGAGAGGAGTCGAGGAGGGGTATTGGGATGAGGCTACCATATCAACGGTTTAACAAAAGATGTTTATTAAAACAAGTGGTTCAAATTAGCCAAATTAATCAAGTGCAAAGCAAGTAAAGCATGAGGTGTGAACGTCAGTGGTATCAGTAATGTAACTGCAGGGTGAGGATTGTATGAACATGTATGTGTGAGGGTGTTGAGGTGCACAAAGTAAAACAACTGAAATAACTAATAACATACTCAACCGAACAGGGTGCCTGTATGAGAAAGCAGAGGGGAAAACAGAGAGGAGCAGAGAGGCTTTCAATAGCTGCAGGGCACCAGACCCAGGTGCCCTGAGTTATTGCAATCAAGGCGGCTGGATGCAGCACAGCCACACCCTCTCCAGGTGACCCCACAGGGGCATCAAAGCTTATCTGGCTTATTTTGTAACAAAACATTTCTTGATCCTGGTACATATAGATCAAAATAAAATGTCCCAGTTAATGATAACATCACATCTAAATATCCCATCTTATTTCAAGACATCTTACCAAGCAAATGTTCACTTGTTCTATCGGCAGGTCTTTTTACATATTACAAGAGAAAAACCTGGTTTTCATTTTTTTTTTTATTGTTTTTGGAGCAGCATTTTTTCGAGTGTGGATGGAACCTACGGAGCCCCCTAGGGGACATGGAAAAGAAAAAAAAGTTTTGCAAGATATCGTAAAACCCCTTTGCGAGATCTCGCAATACTTTTGCGAGATCACTTTTCATTTAGCTCAATGTACTTCCTGGTCAGTTCGGCTGCTACGGCAACACAGAAACCACAACAATGGAGCGGTTCATCCATTTTACTTTGGCCTTAAATATAAAGATATAACATCAGTGCTTGGCAATAGGCACGGGTTTCACATAAGTGAAAGACACCTCAAGAGAACACTCAGAGCGAGGGGACGTCCCTCTGAGCTGAGTTATTGACAGATTCGAATTTCGCGGATCAATAACTCATGAACATAACGTTGTAAAAATACAAACAACATGACTTTACAATCATAGCAAGTTAGACAATGAGCTACAGAGTCGTTTTTATCAGAACAGTTCAATACGCGCCGTCATCCGAGCTAAACATCAATAATTGGTCACAATCTGCAGCTGGAGGAGGGAGAGGAGTGCTTAGGGACCGTCTACAAACTGCAACAGGATCTGAACAACAGGATTTGAGATCTCGCAAAACTTTTTTTTCTTTTTTTTTTTACATCATTTTTATTTTCTTCTCCATGTCCCTTAGGGGGCTCCGTAGGAACCTACACTACCTACTAAAAATAAAGAAATAATTGAATATCATGTGTCTGAATAAATGAAGCATAATGGAAATTCATTCTGATTATCAGTGTAAAACAATGATGTCATGTCTTATATTATTTCACATTTACCAAAGTCATTGGATCTTTTATGTTAATATAATATCACTGCAGCTCTACATAAGGTCATACATCTGAGCAAGTTGTGTTGGCAGTGTTTAACTCATGTTTTATCTTTGTAATAAGTTGGTTAACAATAAATAATGTCCTTAAAAAAAAGATGTTCCAATGATTGACACTATTGTTTCAACTCATATTATACATTTCATACAATATTTCAGTATCTGAATAAGAAATCCTCCATTATTGAGAGGAATAGAAGGTGTGTGAGAAGATAAAGTGATGCTGTTGGGTTTGGCTGTGTGTGGAAAGTTTAGTTTCAACAGTTTATTAGTGTTTCTGTTTCTGCCCTACATACATAATATAGCCCTTCGAAGATTAGTGTGGTTTTGATTGAGCACATCAGTGTGTAGTTGATTGGACAGATTGGAAGAGTCGTGTACTATAAATGGAGCGTGTGTGTCCAAAAGTTTGGTTTTGGTTAGGGTTTATCTGTAGCGGGCAGTGTTGTAGTCAAGTCACCAATTCACGAGTCCAAGTCACTCTCGAGTCACCACTCTCCGAGTCCAAGTCCGAGTCACCAAGGGAGTCGTAGTCGAGTCCGAGTCCAAGTCCGAGTCACCCAAGGAGTGTCCGAGTCGAGTCCGAGTCATCATTACCTGTGTTCGAGTCCAAGTCCAAGTCACACAACTCTCTCATCCTCCCTCTACCTCTTCCTCTGGCTGCTGTCCATATATCCATTGTTGTTGTAAAAAGTTCTTACATGAAGCCTTTTGCTAGTGCTTACATCCTGATTGCTGAGTCAACAATAAAGCAGTTTGGTGTTTATGGTCATTTGGAATGTGTATTTGTTGATTATGTTTAGCATTTGTACCGTTTTTTTCAATTGCTAAAACACATTTTTGACTACAGGGCTAATTTTCTCAAAACACTTAACACAATTCTCAAAACCACACACCCAAAGTGCAAAACATCTCATATATCTTGCATGAATCACTGCACCCAAAACTATATAAACACTTACCAAAAGCTAACTTTTGCACCAAATGTCACACACTTCACTTATAGTACAAGACACTTTGTCCAACCAACTACACACTGTGGTGCTTTATACAAAGCACACTCAGCTTTTCCCTCTATGTAGAGAATTCTGCTTATAAAGATTGTTCAAGTCTACAAACACATGTGCAGAGACAAAAACATGTGAATGTGAGAGTATTTCAGTAGTGTGTGTGCAAGGCCAGATGTTTTCAGTAGTGTGTGTGTGAGGTTAGTTTTCAGTTGCGTGTGTGTGAGGTTAATTTTCAGTAATATGTGTGAGGCTTAATTTTCAGTAGTGTGTGTGTGAGGTGTTCAGTAGTGAATGTGAGAGTATTTCAGTAGTGTGTGTGCAAGGCCAGATGTTTTCAGTAGTGTGTGTGTGAGGTGAGTTTGAATTGTGGCCCCTCATAGCACGCTCCTCTTCTCAGAGGCTGAGTTAACCCTCCCGCTGCCTCCTGGTGCTGCAGAGAGTTCATGAAGTGAAGGAGGTTTTCCTTCTATCAAACAGCTGTGGGCAGCAGATACTGTGAGGGTCACAGTAAAAACACGTTCAGTTTCCTTTTGCTTTTTGTGTCTCCTGTTCACCAAAACATACCCATCTGTGATGGAAAAAGAACGTAACTGTATTCAGATTACTTTCAGAGACATGTATTCAGTAATCAGTAACTGATTACATTTACAAAGTAACCCTCCCAAACCTGATTGTCCTATTGTGTTTTCATATTTGCAGTGTTCGGAGAAGTACTCAAATCCTCTACTTAAAGTACCAACATCACATTGTGTAAATACTCCTCTACCACTTCATAATTATATATATATACATATACTGTAATAGGAGTGCAAAGGGACAGGTGCTCGAGCTGGAGACTTGTCAATGAGGTCATTTGTACTCTTTCATAATGTTTTTGGAGTGTGTGTTGAGAAATAGTCTGTATTTAGTTATATGAAGTATTTCCCTGTCTCATCAGTTCTCTTTCTCCTCTTACACTTTAAACCAAACAAATGTAGACGTTTTGGAAAGTGTGTCCTGAGCTGCCCTCCTGCAGGCTATCAGCCTCCTCCATCACACACCGTGGAAAACTGAAGCACACATCTTGTGCTCCGTGGATAAGAAGGAAAACATAGAGAGAGCTGGAATGGACTGAGGCAACAGTGCGTCTGAGAGCTCTGATATCGCAAAGATTTTCCACATCCCCTTTGAAAGACATTAGAGAAAAAGTGAGCTGAAACTTTGTGAAGCCTCACCTCCTCCCCGGGGGCCGACGTTTCCCTGCTGTCAAGTGAAAACACCATGCGTCCTAAACCTATTTTTTGCGCTGGAGGCCATTGCATTTGTAATATTATCCAGTTCATTTGAAAATGGTTACATGATGAGCGGAATGGGAAATGCTTTTAACTCCTGGACCTGCCAATGAAAGGTGTTTGAGTATTCAGGCTTTATCCTAATACACACAAACTCATACAGACCACAGTTGTGTATTATTTACAAGGTGACACTGAGCAAATGTAGATAACCAAAAGTGAATCTCCCTCTTAATAATGGCTCATGGAGTCTATTGTTAACTGGAATGTTGAGTACACCAACGTTTTATGATATAAATGTATAGTAGGATCTCCAGCACATATAAACTGCCGGATGCTAACTTGAATACGTTAGACAACTTGCTCAATTAGCATAAGTTGTATTCATTTGCATTAATAAGCCTATATGCAGACAAAAGCTAAAACATGTCTTGGCTGATTTGGACAATTTTGGAGTGGTTTCCGAGTTAATTTTGGATATTGAATCAATGCATTTTCAATGCATCCTGCATTTTCAGGAACCAAATGTGTAGTTTTAACCAGGAAGTGGCCCTATTTTTACTCCCGGTAGACTGATTTTATTTTTAAGTTTTATGGGGCTCAAAACTGCAATTTTTTATCCTAAAAATGTCAGAAATGAATTCAACATCATCAATATCCCTCAAAAAACACACCAAAATTGTCCAAATCGGCCAAACCATTTGTGGCTATTGTCTGCAAATGCTAATTAATTAAACTTATGCTAATTAATTAAACTTGCAAATTGCACAACATTTGGGAGTTAGCATCCGGGAGTTTCTATGTGCTGTGGAAACATACTATACATTTGTACAATAAAAATTTGGGGTAGGCCTACTCAACATTTCCGGGCTTACAATGCTGTAAAGTAGACCACCAAGAGAAAGCGCCTCTGAATGATGAATATGTGCTTGATTGTTGCATCTGTGCTCTGCATGCAAACTGTATCTCCAAGTTGGATCTGTTAGCCAGAGATTTCAGTTTTCCCCTCCACTCTGCTCCCATGATGCAGCTGATGATAAAGTTGGAGGTTACCAGAGTCAGTGCCAGCCCCCCCGCCCCCCGCCCCCCAGTGATCTATTGGGCCCACTGCACAATATGATATAGTACTGTCCGTCCCTATGCTGTGTGTGTGTGTGTGTGTGTGTGTGTGTGTGTGTGTGTGTGTGTGTGTGTGTGTGTGTGTGTGTGTGTGTGTGTGTGTGTGTGTGTGTGTGTGTGTGTGTGTGTGTGTGTGTGTGTGTGTGTGTGTGTGTGTGTGTGTGTGTGTGTGTGTGTGTGTGTGTGTGTGTAAACAGATGGTGGTTATCCCTCGCTGCACATGCCGGTGATTTGTTTGCATGTATTCCATGTCAGGTTTGATGCATGTTGTTATAGCGGGGGGTCTGCAGCCGACAGGGCTATTGTGAAAAATAAATCACACACACACATCGGGGAGATAAGCACGATCCACAGTCACACACAGACACACACTCCATCCCTCCTGGCAATTCAAAAGTTGACACAGCGGACAACTAATATAAACTAATGTGTTTGCTGTTGTGGCTGCTCTGACCTGTGTGACCCCCCCCCACACACACACACTATTCCTCAGTGTCTCTGATTTGGTTCTGTAGCTCTCCACTACTCTGGCTTGTCTGAGGTATGGAGAGGTAGCTCTAGCTTTTACATTTGCTCCACACTTCTGGATGGGAGTCAATGAATGCAGGACCAGCTACACCACAACTGTATTTATTTGCAGTTTGGAGGAGAATCAGAGCTTTTACTAGTTCTGTTGTCTCATACACAACGTATTAATACTTACAGACAGCACATTAAAGAGGTCCACTGACCTGTTCCACATTCCCTAGGGGAGAGTGGGGTAAGATGAGACAATGTTTACTTGTGTTGTCCAGTCTAGGCAAGGAGAATTGAGATAGAAGTCAAATGACAACAACAACCTTTACTTCAGGATGTCTTCTGTCAATCAAAATGAAATAATAATGTCTGATAAAATCTATAAAGAGGGGCCATGAAAATATCACTATAAAAAAAAGTGTTCTTGCCCCATCCAAGGGGTAAGTTGAGCCATCTGGGGGTAAATTCAACCATTTACTTTTCCAAGTTTAACCTGAGTTGTGTGGTACAGGAATGTTGTTTCTGTCTGTAATTCAGAGCCAGTTCACAGCATTTCTTTGGAGTAAGGCCATGGAACTGGTCAGCAGTGTTTTGATCTGGTCTGAAGCCCCTTCTCTCTCCTGTGTGAAGACCCTCTTTCCTCTGCTGTTCCTCTGTACCTCCTGTTTTCACTTCCTGTCCTCCTTCCTGTTTATGTCTCTACGCAGGGTTGAGCTGTCAATATTTCTGTCTTTTGCCACTGCTCTGATGGATTCTCCAGCCTCTCCATCAGTGGCTCTCTCCATCTCCTCAGTCTTCCTCTTGGACTTTCTTTGCATGATGGCTTTTCCACAATGTTTAAAACATCAAAACACATCAGTTGTGTAAAACTACATTGAAATAGTATTTTATACTACAGAGACTGAACTTCAGTGCCTCATGGGGGGGTTAAGTTGAACCACTGGCTCACTTTGCCCCACAGACACTTTTTTGAATAAAAACTGTCTAGTTTAGTCATTCATGCTGATCTTTAGCTAAATGATTCACATGGTTTCACACCTTGCTAAATAACAAACATGTATGATACATATTTTCAGACCTGGATACATTTGCTTTGACAACATGTCAAATTATACCTGACATGTTGAAAATGTACTTTGACAAGCAGAACATGGTTTATTGTGAGTAAAACACATGTATCACTTTACCATGTCCTTCTCTCCATCACAGACAAATAGAAATGATGGGTGCTTCCTGAATCTATGGTCACATGACAACAAATGTGCACAGTTCCCTAGATAAAGGGGGTGGGTCAACTTACCAACTCTCCTCTATATATGTAACAGGTCCAAGTCCACCAGTTTGTTGCGCGATTATTTTTGTGCCTTACTTAACTTTCCAGTGTTTATAATTTCTCTTAGCCTGCCTTTACCCATCGTCCCTCTGTGATTTGAATCCATCTCAGCCTGTATTTCCCGGTTCCTCTTCTACTTTGTCTGCCTGCCTGGATCCAAATATTTGTATTTAGCACCTGCCTTTTTAAGTTGTGCTATTGGTTCCTTTGCTGTGAGTTGTGACAGTACACCACTTCCCACCCAAAAATGTGTATTTATAATTAAATATTTTACGGGAAAATGATGCGTCCCTGTAAAGAATCTCTGACCTTACTTTCGAAAAGGGGAAATTGTTGAGTTGGTGAATGGAAGCCAGACTGTTTAATAATGCCTCACACATTTAGTGTGTCACCTCATATCCAATGTTGTTTGTGTTGGTTAGTCCTCAACGGATCTCACACATTTCTCTTTCAAGCTGGCCCTTCTGGAGGTTGCCCTCTGTGGAGAGTGAAGGTTGTGTTTGTTTCCACTCACACCCTAACCCTAACGCAACAACGCTAGAGAAACCCCGTCTAAAACACAGCTCAGTGCTGCTGCTGTTCACTGAAACAACTGAAACGTGACAATAATTACATGTATTATGTCACAGATTTCACATAATATTATTGCTTTCAAAGGTTATTTGAAAGCAATAATATTAAGTTAAAATGAAACTTCAACTTCTTGCAGTGCTAAACACAGCACATGTAGTGGCATGTGTAGAGGGCACATTTCAACCCAATCAATTTTTTATGTTGACAAAACTATAATTAGTGATAATTTCAATAGTGGTAAAGCATAACCAAGACGTGCTGGTGCCACACACACACACACACACACACACACACACACACACACACACACACACACACACACACACACACACACACACACACACACACACACACACACACACACACACACACACACACACACACACACA
The DNA here is from genome assembly GCA_028583405.1 of Pogonophryne albipinna. NCBI lineage: Eukaryota > Metazoa > Chordata > Actinopteri > Perciformes > Artedidraconidae > Pogonophryne > Pogonophryne albipinna. Next base: position 23,420 of record CM053244.1, on the reverse strand, counting down.
CACACACACTCTCACACACACACACACCTGTGCGGACAGTCAGCACTCGCTAGTGCTCATAGTGCTTAATTTAGCAAAACAAACTGGAAATAGAGTGATAGCTCTCACACAGTTGTTACAGTTGTTACACTAATTATTGGTCCACATCCTAATGCAGGCCAATATCACCATAATAAAGCTGCCGAATATATAAAAGAAAATTCAGAAAAGTCTGTCTTGACACGAATTTCCATTTTCAAATGTGGTTTCTTTAAGGTGCCAAAGGAATCAGAGTGCTCTCTGATCAGTGTTTTGTCTGTTTGAATGTGAGACTTTCTTTTACTTTCTGAGTGTTTGTACATTGCCTGTGATTGTGCATAATATCCCCATCAGTGGCGGATGTTGGTGTGCTGCAGCGAGCTGTGGGGGGCTCAGCAGGGGTCTTCAGCCCGCCTGAGGGGGGAGGATCCCCCAGATCCAGCTCTTCCTCTGCCGATCAGTCCCAAAGCTCTCACTCAGAGGACCAAATATCCTCCTGGCTCCCACTCAGAAAACACACACTGACTGCTGTCACATTCAGTGGCTCATTTTACGGGGGGGGGGGGGGTGAAGCGGCCAGTAACTTAATTAAAGGGGCACATTTAAGGCGAGATCGTTACAGAGAATGTTTAGTTCAGTATGAAGTCAAAGCGCATAAAAAAAACATAAAATAGCAGTATTGGTGATTGTGTCACTGACGTTTTGTAACCTTTTTTTAGTTACTTTGGCCCAAGATACAGAACATTAAAAGGAGTTTGAGGTAATAAATACTTTATTAGTACAGCAAAATGTTTTGTTGAATTTTTTTATATTTGTTGGTATTTGTGTAATTCACAAATTGTGTTTCAGTAGCTTAGTTTTAATGTATTAAATGACATTACTGGGGTTCAAGCTTTGGTATATTTTGTGCAAACAGAGACACAGAAAGAAGAATATGTAGCACAACACAACAAAGAAATAGTACTTTTATAAAAGCTATTTTATTTTTTTATTTTAACAAATTACACAGTGAACCAGGAGGATTATGGGGGCTTCATTAGGGTACTTGGGACTGAAGCAACATCAGGGAGTTTTAGCAACATAATGCTCATAGAAAGTTAAATACTGATCATTTCCAAATTGTCAAATGATTTCTTCAACATACAGAATTTATGGATTACTCTAGCTTTGAGAAAAGACAACATTATGTTCATTTACTGTATAGTTGCAGGCGTACCATACTTCTTCAATGCTTCATCTGTATTTGTAACAGACTTGCAAACTTTTTAAGCCAGGCATCATCATAAAGTGTGGAATCAGTTGCCTGAAGCTGACACACTCTTGAGACTTTCCCACTCAACATCCATCTTTGGATTGCTCTTCAATGCCAGAAAGTGAATGTCAGAAAAAGAGATGGTGGGATGAAGACTCTGAACTCTCTCGACTTTCATGCTTTTATGTAGATGAGACATTCTGGAGATTTATTGTCCTCTAAGCAGGATATCTTTCTTTAGCCTGGGGTGAGCAAAGACACAATGATAGATTATCCTTTCCTGCTTCTGCCTCATCAAATCTCCCAATGCCTTGTGGGAATTGGTGTCCAAACAAAACTTATCACTGTCATGTGTAAGACACACTGTAAGGATGACTGATGGGTTGGAGACTTATTTGTGTGTGATCTCATCCATAAGGCATGACTGCAGAGTGTTGAGGTCATTTGTTAGAATAACAGATGGAGGTAATGTGCATGGAGAGCATTATAGAGGCCTTCATTTTTTACAAAAAGCAGATTAATGACACTGTGTTGGAATGCCTAATGAACAGTGGGTGGAGAGGCGTTCAAATCCTAAAACAATACGATTCTGCCCGAGGAGCTAGAATACATTTACAAATGGAAGGGAAATATGTCAAAGACTGAACCCTCACTGATTTCCCTGAAACACTTCACTGGAGGTTCTCCTCTCTCAGCAATGACTCACAAACAATTACAACCCCAGGATCGGAGCAGAGCCTTCAGCTAAGCTTACATTTCTAACTTTCAATCCATCCCATTTACTGTGCTGACTGGGATTTTGTTAACCAAGTTCTCAGTTGTTTTTTTTGGGGGGGGGGTGGCAACTGCAGTCATTGGTCAAATATTGAAATCATCTGATCACATTTAAACCTGATCAGATGATCTTGGCTGGAGTGCATTAGTCACTGGGGGAATCCAATCAAGCAAAAACAGCCATGTGAGTTTCTTATTGGAGTTATATTGGCTCCGAGCCGCTTGTTGAACAAGCCGAGCTCACACAGGGAAGAGATACAAACTGAGAAACATCATAACACTGCAAATTCCCCTCGCAATATGTTGAGAGCAGAGCAGCCTTAATCCCTCCTGCTCACTCAGATAATTGTCTCCCATTTCCGCCTGCAGTTGCCATGGTTACGCAAATGTACTTTTATGAGAAGAGAAATGAGACGATGAATCTGATGATTTGATGACTTTCTCCTCTATACAGCTTATTTATTTCCTCTTAAGAATGTATTTACCCACCAGACACCATGTTAATTGGTTTCTACATATAATAATTGTGCTTTGGTGTGTAATGGTAAAATATGTATGACTGTTGTCAAAACTTTTTTTCTTTTCTTGTATAAACAATAATAAATAGGGACATAGTAATAGTAGAGTAATGTGCAAGGTTCCACAGTCGGGTTATGAGGAAGAGTTTCATGAGTGCAGATATGATGTTCACAAAGATGGCGGTACTGTAGCGTTGAACAATTGGGCATAAAGGGACTTCCAGGCATGCATACGTTTAAAATCTATTCCTTTACTTTGGTGGTTCACTCTGAAACACACAAGCAGAGGCTGCACACACTCGGCACGGTCTGTAAGTCATGTCCTTACCCTAGAATCTATTCACATTCTCAAACTTACATTCAACTTAACATTCTAAAAGTCTGATTACATTAATCCGCCAAACACATGAACTGAAACTATTCTGCACACACACACACAACTCACTATTTAGCTAAAGCGGCTAACAACCCAGGTATTAGTCCAGTTAAGCTAGCAGGTGAAGCAACAGACATCACATGCTGCACATCTCACTTATAAAAACTACAATAAACACAATATGAGTATCTTATCTGCTTTACCGCTAGTTTGTTACAATCACACATATGCAATGTGAACTGATAAAACTGAAACGTTGACTTTATTTAAATGTATCATGTCTACACATTCCACAAAACTGTATTAGGTTAGTTGAAAGCAATAAAATAAAGTTGAAATAGCTTCTCCTCAATAGTATAACTTTTCAACAAACTTTACATTTAATTCAAGTCAACGTTTCTGTTTTTTCAGTGTACATTTGGTCAAGACTTTATTCAACCCCTCATGACATCACCTAAAGGACCCTGAGTTGCCCTCTGTGCCTGTTTCAGCTCCTCAGTATGACATTTGGCATTGCACATGAAGATTACAAGATAATAAAATCAATGAAATACAACAACATCTACAGTGCTTTTGCAATTCAGTACAGTTTCATGTCCACTACCAGGCTGTATATTATATAGTGGTGTCCCACAGTAAGTCATACCTTAGTGTAACGTGTGGTGTTCATCAGTCTGGGGGGGGTCCTGGTCAGCCCGCTGCCGCTCAGAGCAGAGGGGAGTCAGCAGTCAGTGGTTAAGTTGTGTTCAATGTATGCTTTTGTAAACTGAAGTGCAAGCCCTCTGTGCTGACTTCTGAGAGTGAAAGGTGCGCGATGAAGTCGATTCATTTATTTATTCTAAATATAGAATAACCAAGATGCTCCGTATAAACACAAGATATGGACAGCAGAGCCTCGAACACATTTAAATGATTCACTTTATTGCAATCATCATCATCATATCATATTTGATGTGATTGATTGTGGAAACATTGATTGATTATTATAGGCTATATCATGATCATAGAGATGGTCAGGTCATAACAATATAATCCTAAGGCGTCTTTTAAAGGAGTGATCTGAAACAAACTATCCGTTTTTAAGAGTGCGCTTAAGACCTTCCTTTTTGATAAAGCTTATAGTTAGGGCTGATTAGATTCAGCCCCTAGTTTTGCTGATATAGGCTTAGTTTGTCGGGGGACATCTTACTTCTTCCTTCTCTCTGTCTATACCTGTGTACTCTCATGTTCCGATTAACCCAGCTTCCCCAAATTATATACGCCGGGATCCGGAGTCATGGATGATCCTGCGGTCCTGTGTCCTGCATCGCGAGCCCTGGCTCTTGAGTCGTGGCTGTGGTCATGGATCATAGGTCCTGGATGGATATCCTCGTGGATTCATCTTCCTATTATACACACATGCATTTCCAAACATTTGGACTACCTATGTTGCAAATGTATTATCTTTTCAATTTACACACGGCATCTATTGCACGTCTGTCCGTCCTGGGAGAGGGATCCCTCCTCTGTTGCTCTCCCTGAGGTTTCTCCCATGTTTCCCTTTAAACCAGTGGTCACCAACCTTTTTAAGCCCAAGATCACCGACCTCGGCCTAGGTGAAAGGCGAGATCTACCTATTGCAGAATTGAGTGAAAAAGACGGCCCAGACAGTGCTTCCAATTTGAGGCCTTTTATAGGCTAATTGCATCTGAATGACTGTTACAATGAAGGCTCCATAATCAGCTCACGGCATATAGGCAAGGGTAAAGTGCTATTTTTTATGAGTGGGGGGCGGACCTCACCTCCTCTAGGGGGGTCCTCACTTCCTCTAGGTCCTCACCTCCTCAAGGGGGGTCCGGGGGCATGCTCCCCCGGGAAGATTATTTTTAAAATATTGAAGTTGAAAGCATCAATCTGGTGCACTTTGAGAGCAACATGAAGAGATCTATGGATACATCTCTCAACACCCATATGAAACACAACTGTAAACAGATTTTCTCTTAATTTATGGATATTTTACAAATCACTCCCCTTTTAAACTGTATTCTTGTTTTACTGCCATATAGTATTTCATACCTGTTTTTCATTTATTCTCTTATTGTTTGTATAACTATAATGATCATATGAAGGTGTGCCGCGGAAATAATCTTTTCAATAATTTGTGACAAAACCGTTCTAAACACTCAGAGAGTCCTTTAGCTCACCTGAGCCCCTCAGTCTGACAGGGGAGGACTCTCCTCCAGCTTGTTGTGGAAACAGCTCCTTATGTCCATTAGTGCAGCTAGCTAACCAGATGCTAACATCACGGTCCCCACTAGCACCGGTCCCTCTCTCTCCCTCTCTCCCTCTCTCTCCCTCTCTCTATCACACTAAATGCGCTATTGCCACACACACACAGAGCCGAGCTTGAATGACACAAGCACACGTGTATTTCCCTGCAACTCTCTGATTGGTCTGGTGACTTGCCTCTGTTGCATTCACTGAACACGGGAAATTGCAGTACTCTCTTGTGTCATGATGAGGTTCACGTAAAGCACGGTTAATGTATTATATTATTGAGGTGTCTCAAATATACGTCAATCAAGTGGCACCTGCTAACGGGGTGGTGGATGACAGGTTTACATCTAAAAACGTATTTTTCAAACATTATTATTTTTCTTTTCTTTTTCTTTTGTTCCTTTTTTTTTTAACGGTCCGCGATCTACCCGCACCACACTCGCGATCGACTGGTTGGCGATCACTGCTTTAAACTGTGGGTTTTCTCTGGAAGTGTTTCCTTGTACGATGTGAGGGTCTAAGGACAGAGGGTGTCGTATTGTCATACCGATATTCTGTACAAACTGTGAAGTCCACTAAGACAAATGTAACATTTGTGATATTGGGCTATATAAATAAACATTGATTGATTGATTGATTGATTGATTGATTGATCTTTCGTCCTTAATATACAGTGTGAGACAGCTGAAGGAGACGCGCCACCTGTTACTGATTTATACTTTTGATATGCTCTCTATGAAAGCTCTTACAATGCACTATTCTACAGAACTGTGTGAGCATTAAAGCAAGATGGGTTGGAAGTGACTGATACACACTGAGAACATCCTTAGTTCAATGAAACCATTAAACAGTGTTCTATCATTTTTATTAAAAGTTAATTTATGCCCTGTCACTAATTCACCAGAACTTAGTATGATCTTGCTTGAAGTGAATATATCTGCACTTTCCTTGATGTTTGGAGTTTGAATCTCTATGGTTTCTGCACTTGTTGTAACTAAGTCTCTTTGATAAAAGCGTCAGCCAAATGAAATGTCATTTCATATTGTGGGCTAATATTCAGCTAATGAGTTGGAGGCAATAGTAAGGTTCATGAATGACCCAGTGTATAACAAACACAAAATTGTCGAGAAAAAACAAAGTGAAATGACTTCTCACACTAGTACATTAAATTATGTAATTAGAACGATAAAACAATAATAGCTTTATTCGTCACAGAGAGCCCCTGAGTCAACTGGACATTTATCTCAACTGAAAAATAAATCATTTCCAAAACTAGTAATACAGATCCGACCATATCCCTTCCCATTGTAAAACGGGAGAAATATTTATTCATATCACTGTGTTTGTTGGGCAAAAATCACAATCACACCTCCCTACCTCATTATAGAACTAGCAGGAAAAAAACAAGCATTGGGGACTAGATAAGGGCCATTGCTGCCTCACGAGGCAAAGCCACAATTAAAAACATAGACAAAAACAAATACAAACCAAAAGAAGAAGAATTTGCCTGTAAGAAAAAGACATGCCATTTAGTGTGCTGTTGTTGGATATGTGTGCGTTCATCGAGCAGTAATGATGTTTCTCTGCAGCTGTGGGGGGGTCACTTTAAATTAATCAGCCATCCTCACTACCTCACTCCTGTTGCTTGCTCAACCTGAGTCACACTGTGTGTGTGTGTGTGTGTGTGTGTGTGTGTGTGTGTGTGTGTGTGTGTGTGTGTGTGTGTGTGTGTGTGTGTGTGTGTGTGTGTGTGTGTGTGTGTGTGTGTGTGTGTGTGTGTGTGTGTGTGTGTGTGTGTGTGTGTGGTGTGTGTGTGTGTGTGTGTGTGTGTGTGTCAGTCAACCTATCTGACAGTAGGAGCCTGAGGCCAATCAGCCTCCTTGCCTACACAGAAACAAACCTCAGAACGCCACCCATTCATCCATATCTGCTCAGAAGAGGCTAACAATACACACACACACACACACACACACACACACACACACAGACTTGTCACATCCATTTGGGCCATGAGTAACCCTGGGGGCAGACCTTTCTTACCTGAGGGGGTCTGCTGCTGCCTGTTAATGGGGACGACCCTAGAACCTCAAGGTCCACCACACACACTCACATACACATTTACACACTTGCCCCATTACTCACAGTTTGCCAGAGGAATCAGCCCCCCCCCCCCCCCCCACTGAGTTGACTCACAGCCCCAGTATATCGAACTCAGACATACAGACACACACGCTTTCATCAACTACTTTTAAGAGTTGACCTTTGACCTTGCCCTCAGGCATTCCTCGACAATAAATACCTCTCTCTCTGCGCTGCAACAGTCTTTCTAGCTTAGTTAGGTTCCTAACTGAATGAAATGAGCCGGAAGTAGTAGATGGGGCTGGTGGGACTCTCTAGGGCAGTGGTTGGCAACCCTAGCACGCGGTACCGTAACCAGTGGCACACTAGGAATAAGTGGAATAAGTGTGCAAAATATTTAAATTGTATTTTCGGATCCTGAACGAGACCGCCGCCAGAGCGCATCTCCCCATTACCTGCAGAAGGAAGCCATGCACGCAACGCAGCACAGAAGGAAACAAAACATTTAAGAAATCTAGACCGCAACAGAATTAAACAAGCGACTGCCTGTTTTTCCCGGCCAAGGACAGGTTCCTTGAACACAACATGAGCGTAACGTGTCATCACTTGGTGTAGTGCTGCCGGTGTCAGTACCATATGTGTTCGCCCTATACCATATGTGGCCTGCTCCATCGAAATCAGTCGCATTGACCCGAAGACACATTTTGAGTTGTATACACTGTTTGAAAGAGGAGATTCCTAGCTTTCCAATGATATCAGGATTGTTGTTGTACTCAAAATATTAAGCGAAATATGTCAAATTATATAATGACTGTTACAGAGTCATGATCTTCAGAAAAAGGCCTTCAAAGTGTCCTCTTCTCTGGAATCCATCGATCGGATTGATTATTGGTCTGGGGGAAGCTCGCGAGTGTATGTGTGTGTGTGTTTGTGTATGTTTGTGTGTATTGTGTTTGTTTCCCGAGGAAAACATTCACGAGAAACATCGGCTGTTGTTATGCCTGCTGTGACGTTACGTTACTCCGTTCTCCGCTTGTAATTATGCCGTTACAAGCTTCAAAGTTGTATTTATCATCTGCATTTTCCGAAACAAGTTTAATATTCTGAAAGCCAAGACTTTGTTTAATTGAAATCAGATGAAAACAAACTGTAACGGACCCTGCCGTGTTATCTATGATCACTATACGCTTTACATTCATAATTTCAGCCGGAGGGAGGGGGGGGCGGCGCTAAGGAAGAGCAGCAGAGTGAGAGCTGTCATCTTCCCTTTACACTCTTCAAACATGTATTTATCGTGTGATTTTGGAAATAAAAGTTTCATATTCTGAAAGCCAAGACTTTGTTTATTTAAAATCAAACAAAACACCCGAACCCCGAAAAACTATTTTTTTACGCAAATCCACGTATATTTTGAAATGAGCCGTTGCGACTTCCGACTGATTTCGATAGAGCGGGTCACATATGTGTTCGGGGTCCGTCGCTTACCAATGACGTCACGCATTGTGATTGGCTGTACGGTAATCGCATGGTAATTGGTGTAACTAGGGGCGCTGACTAGGGCATACCGGGGGTCTGATCAAAGGATGAAGCTGTTAACGTGCTGCTACCATAAACTGGCTGTAGCCAACAAACTGAAGCAGAATGATCAAGTTATTAGGGCTGTCCCGAATACCATTTTTCGGTCTCCGGATATTCGGTAGTAATCAGCAGCGAATAATCGAATATTCGGCCCGCGCAGGGGGGGGCGTAGTAATCAGCAGCGAACCGCTTCAACACGTGTATTTCGGTTTATTCACGGCATTCAATTTGTTATTCTATATTGGAGATTTCAATCAATTCAATTTGAAGAAAAAACAAACAAAACGAATATCCGAATAACGAAATTGAAACCCAAATAGTACTCCAACGAACAAATATTCGGATATTATAATATAATAAAGTTATAGTAAATAATAACAAACTCCAGTGTTATAATTCCATATTCATAAATAAAATAACATGCTCTTGGCTGTGGACTTGTACTCTACATAATTATGTTGAGCTCATGGTAATCTAATTCAATAAACAATAACTGCAATGAACAGATAGCATTTTCTGACTCTTAAAATGATTGGATATGGTGTAATTTGGTAAATGATTCTGTGTTGAAAAATGTATATCTTTGTATCTATTTATATCTTGCGTTGGTGTATTAGGGCGGGCCATACTATTTTTTTTTTATAAATCGATCGAGAGGGGTGTTCAAATAACGTATTTTGGTGTGTAGAACACAAATCTATTTGGATGCTTTTATTTTGAAGTTGTTGCTATGGAAACAACACGACGGAGAAAAAAGTAATATCTTCTAGATATAATAACGGACAAAGTAAAGAATGAAGTGTATGTTTAAATGTTAGCACCCCCCGAAGAGGCTCAAGCTCTTACGTTGAGTCTGGAGTTTCGATACATTCGGAATTTGGCCGTGTAAAATGTCCTCTTGGGTTGCCGTACAGCCAATGCGTGACGTCATTGGTAAGCATAACGAACACATCTGGTAGGCCGAACACATAATGGTACCCACACCGGAACGCCGATCCAGCACTTTAAACATTGCAGAACACATAAGGAGCCGTACACATGCCGCAGTTTTTGCGTGGCTTTGTCTTTAGTTGTAAGCCCATTGGCGATCTGTTTATCTGTCATACTGATCATACAGTCAATAACGCCATCGAAAATAATATGCTACATTACAGTACAACTACTTCTGGGTCTTTGTGTGTCACTCAAGCTCGGCTGTGTGTGTGTGTGTGTGTGTGTGTGTGTGTGTGTGTGTGTGTGTGTGTTTGTGTTTGTGTGCATGTGGCACGAGCGTATTTTGTGTGAGCAAGCGAGCGAGAGAGAGAGAGAGCGGTACCGGCACCGGGGAGCTAGCTATGCTAACGAATATAAGGAGCTTTTTCTACAACCAGGTGGAGGACAGCCCTCTCCTGACAGAATGAGAAGTTCTGTCTCAAAAAATAAGAGAATAAATGAAAAACAGGTACAAAATACTATATGGCAGTAAAAAAAAGTTGTTATTAATAAACAAGAATACAGTTTGAAAGGGGAGTGATTCGTAAAATATCCATGAAGAAAATAAAATCTGCTTACAGTTCTGTTTCATATGGGTGTTGAGAGATGTATCCATAGATCTCTGAATGTTGCTCTCAAAGTGCACCAACCAGATTGATGCTTTTAACTTCAATATTTAGAGCATGCCCCCCGGACCCCCCTTGAGGAGGTTAGGTCCCCCCCCCCACACTTAAATCATGTCCACATGGATAGGAAACTAAATACATTTGCACACATCTTGTGTCCATATCTTTCTGTGTGGGTGGTCATGCCACAACCGTGCACGTGCATGCATGCGCGAGTCATAGTGATCTTAATGTGGATTTGGCACACTGATCACATTTTTTTTTTTAAATGGCACTTCATATCAAAAAGTTTGCCGACCCCTGCACTAGGGGAAGGTCTTCAGCGCTTCCTTTCTCATCTCTTTTAACACCAGACTGTCCTTTACCAAATACATTATGGACACAATGAGGACCTCTTTCTTAGGTGTGATTCTGTCGTCTGTTTATTCACCTTTTAGTACAATAAACATTTTGTTAACTTTTATTTTGATTTGTGGTTTTTAACTCTGCTCACCCACAACAAATATTTTATCTTCATCCTCATTTTAAACCTGGTTTGGCCGTTGAACGTTTGGTGTTTTCCATTGGAGTGTACTGTTCTGTGCTTTTAACAGTCGTTTAAAAATAATTATGAAGCACTGCAGCATCCCCATGTGGCCGCCCAGAGAACTGCATCTGAACAGGACTCCTGGGAGGAGAATGGAGAAATGGTGTGTGTTTGGATAATAAGTCAAAGTACAAGGTCTGGAAGGTCTGGAGGGGCTGCACTAACTGAGGAGAAGGGAGCAAGCGAAGAGGAAGAGGAGATGAAAAGAAGAGGAGGAGATGAAGAGGAAAGGAGGATGAGGAGATGAAATGAGGGGATGAAAAGTAGAGGGAAAGTAGAGAAGATGCAAATGGAAGGTCAGAAGAGGAAAGGAAGAGGAGAGGATGAACAGGAAAAGAGAGGAAGGGGAGACTGTGGACTGTGTAGCACACAGAGTTAGATGCCACACAATTACTTTAGGGGTTCTTGTAGCTTTATCTTTACTGTTGAAAAAGCTAAACTTACAGAACAAAAACAACATGTTGAACCACTCAAAATAATCTGTTAATGTTTGACACTGTCATTCAAACAAGTTTCACAAAATCCACATGAAGCTTCTTAATCAGAATCAGAAACAGGTTTATTACCAGGTAGGTTTACACATACGAGGAATTTGACTTGACGTCATGGTGCGTACATAAAAGAAAAAGAAAACATGAATTAAAACACAGGTAGGGAACTATACAAAATATAATGAAGATATAGTAAAATATAACAGTATTTACATTGAAATGGAATGGAATGAAAAAAGGAATAAAATATGAATACAAATCGGCAGCAATAAAAAGGACAAGAAAACAGATATAGTGTACATTGTGTGTGCATTAATGTAATGCATAGAGTCTGCATTGTGGCTGAGGTAAGTGGGGGGGGGGCGGGCCTTGTTTAAGAGGCTGGTAGCAGAGGGGAAGAAACTGTTCAGGTGGCGAGAGGTTTTGGTCCTGATGGAGCGCAGCCTCCTGCCAGAGGGGAGGGGGGTGAACAGTTTGTGTCATCGGTGGGAGGGGTCGGCCACTATCTTCCCTGCCTGCCTCAGGGTTCTGGAAGTGTGCAGGTCGTGGAGGGATGGCAGATTGCAGCCGATCACCTTTTCTGCAGAGCGGATGACACGCTGCAGCCTGCCCTTATCCTTGGCTGTGGCTGCAACGTACCAGATGGTGATGGAGGAGGTGAGGATGGACTCCATGATGGAGGTGTAGAAGTTCACCATCATCGTCTTTGGCAGGTTGAATTTCTTCAGCTGCCTCAGGAAGAACATCCTCTGCTGGGCTTTTTTGATGAGGGAGCAGATGTTCTGCTCCCATTTGAGGTCCTGGGCGATGATGGTGCCCAGGAAGCGGAAAGACTCCACAGCAGTTACTGGGGAGTCACACAGAGTGATGGGGACGGGGGTGGGTGGGGCTGCGTTCTTCCTGAAGTCCATAACCATCTCCACTGCCTTTAGAGCATTAAGCTCCAGGTGGTTGTCCCTGCACCAGGTCACCAGATGGTCCATCTCCCACCTGTAGGCAGACTCGTCCCCACCAGAGATGAGGGTGGTGTCGTCTGAACTTCAGGAGCTTGACAGACTGGTGACTGGAGGTGCAGCTGTTGGTGTACAGGGAGAAGAGCAGAGGGGAAAGAACGCAGCCTTGAGGGGAACCAGTGCTGATGGTCCGGGGATCAGAGAGGTGTTTCCCCAGCCTCACGTGCTGCTTCCTGTCAGACAGGAAGTCTGTGATACACCTGCAGGTGGAGTCGGGCACGTGCAGCTGGGAGAGCTTGTCCTGCAGCAGTGCCGGGATGATGGTGTTGAAGGCAGAGCTGAAGTCCACAAACAGGATCCTGGCGTAGGTTCCTGCTGTGTCCAGGTGCTGGAGGAGGAAGTGAAAGGCCATGTTGACAGCGTCGTCCACATACCTGTTGGCTCTGTAGGCGAACTGCAGGGGGTCCTGATTCAACTGATATCGTCTCCGTGTGGACGGGGCCTTAGACCACGCCATACAGAAGCAGAGTCGTTAGCTGAGAACTGGAGTATTGTCGTTTAGCATCTCTCACCGCCTTGCTAAAGACGTACTTCGACTCTGTTCCCTTTATTGTTTACTTCCTGTCTGTATTCTTCTTCTGTTCCTGTTAGTGTTTACTTCCTGTCTGTATTCTTCTTCTGTTCCCTTTTTGTTTACTTCCTGTCTGTATTCTTCTTCTGTTCCTGTTAGTGTTTACTTCCTGGTTGCGGTCGGATAATCCAAAAATCAGCTCCTAAATTCTAACCCTATCGTCTATTCCTTGACCTCTGAGTGAAACGCCATGGGGTTAAGGTATAGTGGATAGGAGAATTCAAAAGGATTTAGGAGAAGAGACTGCGGTACTTTAGAGAATCCGACTGCACTTTCACTATCTGACGTGTTTATGATGCGCCAGCGGACGTCATAAATGTGCGTCTGCTGCTGTGGGGAAACTATGGAAACTACAGTTTTCTATACAGCGGACTACAACATGGATGTAGAATAAGAATGAGGGACTACTGTAAACTCATCTAGAGACTCTGCACCGTGCTCTGATGCTGTTGTTTTATGCTTTATGAACGTGGACAACAGAGAAACATATTCGGCAGCAATAAAAAGGACAAGAAAACAGATATAGTGTACATTGTGTGTGCATTAATGTAATGCATAGAGTCTGCATTGTGGCTGAGGTAAGTGGGGGGGGGGCGGGCCTTGTTTAAGAGGCTGGTAGCAGAGGGGAAGAAACTGTTCAGGTGGCGAGAGGTTTTGGTCCTGATGGAGCGCAGCCTCCTGCCAGAGGGGAGGGGGGTGAACAGTTTGTGTCATCGGTGGGAGGGGTCGGCCACTATCTTCCCTGCCTGCCTCAGGGTTCTGGAAGTGTGCAGGTCGTGGAGGGATGGCAGATTGCAGCCGATCACCTTTTCTGCAGAGCGGATGACACGCTGCAGCCTGCCCTTATCCTTGGCTGTGGCTGCAACGTACCAGATGGTGATGGAGGAGGTGAGGATGGACTCCATGATGGAGGTGTAGAAGTTCACCATCATCGTCTTTGGCAGGTTGAATTTCTTCAGCTGCCTCAGGAAGAACATCCTCTGCTGGGCTTTTTTGATGAGGGAGCAGATGTTCTGCTCCCATTTGAGGTCCTGGGCGATGATGGTGCCCAGGAAGCGGAAAGACTCCACAGCAGTTACTGGGGAGTCACACAGAGTGATGGGGACGGGGGTGGGTGGGGCTGCGTTCTTCCTGAAGTCCATAACCATCTCCACTGCCTTTAGAGCATTAAGCTCCAGGTGGTTGTCCCTGCACCAGGTCACCAGATGGTCCATCTCCCACCTGTAGGCAGACTCGTCCCCACCAGAGATGAGGGTGGTGTCGTCTGAACTTCAGGAGCTTGACAGACTGGTGACTGGAGGTGCAGCTGTTGGTGTACAGGGAGAAGAGCAGAGGGGAAAGAACGCAGCCTTGAGGGGAACCAGTGCTGATGGTCCGGGGATCAGAGAGGTGTTTCCCCAGCCTCACGTGCTGCTTCCTGTCAGACAGGAAGTCTGTGATACACCTGCAGGTGGAGTCGGGCACGTGCAGCTGGGAGAGCTTGTCCTGCAGCAGTGCCGGGATGATGGTGTTGAAGGCAGAGCTGAAGTCCACAAACAGGATCCTGGCGTAGGTTCCTGCTGTGTCCAGGTGCTGGAGGAGGAAGTGAAAGGCCATGTTGACAGCGTCGTCCACATACCTGTTGGCTCTGTAGGCGAACTGCAGGGGGTCCTGATTCAACTGATATCGTCTCCGTGTGGACGGGGCCTTAGACCACGCCATACAGAAGCAGAGTCGTTAGCTGAGAACTGGAGTATTGTCGTTTAGCATCTCTCACCGCCTTGCTAAAGACGTACTTCGACTCTGTTCCCTTTATTGTTTACTTCCTGTCTGTATTCTTCTTCTGTTCCTGTTAGTGTTTACTTCCTGTCTGTATTCTTCTTCTGTTCCCTTTTTGTTTACTTCCTGTCTGTATTCTTCTTCTGTTCCTGTTAGTGTTTACTTCCTGGTTGCGGTCGGATAATCCAAAAATCAGCTCCTAAATTCTAACCCTATCGTCTATTCCTTGACCTCTGAGTGAAACGCCATGGGGTTAAGGTATAGTGGATAGGAGAATTCAAAAGGATTTAGGAGAAGAGACTGCGGTACTTTAGAGAATCCGACTGCACTTTCACTATCTGACGTGTTTATGATGCGCCAGCGGACGTCATAAATGTGCGTCTGCTGCTGTGGGGAAACTATGGAAACTACAGTTTTCTATACAGCGGACTACAACATGGATGTAGAATAAGAATGAGGGACTACTGTAAACTCATCTAGAGACTCTGCACCGTGCTCTGATGCTGTTGTTTTATGCTTTATGAACGTGGACAACAGAGAAACATATTCTTCATGACCAAAGTTGGAATTGAAATAAAAAAGGAAAGTGAAACTTATGCTCGTCGTCACCCTCTCCCTCCGGTCCACATTAATACAAATGATCCCAGTACGTATGATTGTATGAACTATGAAAAGATCTTAAAATCAATACAAATGTATTTATTATAAACGTTAGTCCTTAACATCTATCACTGTGTATATCACCATTCAAACATCTTTTAAAAGTTGAACAAACTCCACACAGCTCAGTAAAGACTGTGAAATGTTGACTTTATTTGATCATTTCAGTAAAAACTAACGTTCATATTTCTCTTTTTGATTATAATACTGATGAACGTTCAAAACAAAGCACTTTGGCAACTTACCACATACATTTTAAAATGCTTAATAAGCACCGTAACTTTCATGATATCATTTCTCGGTCATAATCGGTTGTTTCCGTGAACGGCCGACTGTTGTTTGACGGCAAATGCTGCGGCTCCTAAGCTAAATGGACTATTCGACTGCAGCCCCTGTTTGTATTCTTCCTCTGTCCCTTTAGTGTTTACTTCCTGTCTGTCTTCTTCTTCTGTTCACTTTATTGGTTACTTCGGCTGCGGTTGAATTGTCAGTTTAGCTTAGGAACCTTCCTAACGGAGTGAAATTACCCGGAAGTACTTCAGTGGCAGCCATGATAAGAGCTGTTCGAATTCTCTAGATCAGGTGTCTCAGACTCCAGTTTCTCAGACTCCAGTTTGTCATGGCCCCGTTGTTGATATCATGTAATCAGTGGCGGTTCTAGACCAATTTGACTGAGGGGGCCACTGGGGGGCCAGTTATTTTCTGAGGGGGGCACAATAAATGCAGGACGAAAAAGAGAACTAGACAGTATGAAGTAATTGCGCATAAGAAAACAATGCAATACAGTTATTGGTATTTGTTTCAGTACACTTATTTATTTCAGATAAATCTTATAGTTATTACTGTTAGCTTCATCTTAAGTTATAGTGCAATGTTTGCACTAACACCATATTTATATAAAAATAAAGGCAATGAACAGTTACATCTCTACTTTACATAAGGGTGTCTGCACAATCTCACATTACAGCAACAAAATCCTGCGGTTTTTGGCAAACCGAGTACCAGAAAATATACATTTAAAAAAATAAAAAAAAACTTTTCATTGTTAGGGGGGGCACAGGGGGGTCAGAGGTCAGTGTTAGGGGGGCACTGCCCCCCCCCCCCCCCTAGAACCGCCCCTGCATGTAATAGTGTTAATCTGGCCCGCGCGTTTGCGCTTTTAGATTTAAAAAAATGTTTGTTGATTGATTCCGCTGCTGGCAGCCTCCCCCCTCCGATGTAACACAGCAGAATCAATCACAATGATCCAAGAGTAACACAGAGTGGAAGGAAAATATATCGCCCAGTCCTGTCTTCATCAAAACTTTCAGGGAAAAGAAAAGTCGATGATGACCACAGAAAATGTCAGGAGAAGTGGGAGACTGAACATTTTTTGTCGAGTACAGGGGAAACGCAATGTGCCTTATATGCACAGAGAAAATCGCTGTATACATTACATTACATTGCATTTAGCTGACACTTTTATCCAAAGCGACTTACAATAAGTACATTCGACCAGGAAGACACAACCTTGAAGAAAACAGAATCATATAAGTACATCAGGTTTCATAGAGCCAAACATTTCAAGTGCTACTCAACTGGCTATAGATAAGCCAGTCCTTTATTACATAGGATTATTATTTGACGTATACCAGGAGTATAACGTCAAACGTCACTACTCAACTAAACATGCAGAGTATGCAAAATACCTGGGAGACGAGAGAGAGAAAAGAGTCACAGAGCTAAAAAATATTCTATGGAAGCAACAACATCTCTTCAAGAAAGGAAGCAATGAGGCTGATTTAGCAGTCGAAGCTAGCTATGTGGTGAGTGGGATGATTGCTAAGGCGGGAAAGACGTTTACGGAAGGCGAGTTTGTATAAAAGTGCATGTTGCAGGCTGCAAGTATAGTCTGTCCGGAAAAGAAGGGTCAGTTTAGCAACATCAGCCTGTCTGCGACAAAGCCAAACTTTTCCGTGCATACTCTGTGGCTCTTGATGAGAGCACGGACATCACTGAAACCGCTCAGATGTCATATGTCCATGGTGTTTATGACAAGTTTGAAGTGACAGAGGAGTTGCTTACAGTGAAACCAATGCATGGATTTTTTTTGTAGTGCACATATTGCACATAGTCGGTATTTAACAGCAAGGGGTGCTATAGTCTGTTGTGGAGTCTATTTTTATATAACATTACCAGAAGGATTCTTATTATTACATGATATGCTTATTGTGCTCATGAGATTGCTATGACTATAAAATAAATAGACAAGATCACCAATCCCAAGGTTTGATGGATTGGATAGGAAAATAAAGGGAAAAGTCTCATAAGAAAGTTTTAGCCTGCTATAACAGAGTAGCAAGGTCAGGTGCAGACACTGACAGAATACAAAGAGTTATTCATAAACAGGACATCGCTCCGGCCTTGAGCTCCCACACACAGCTAGGAAGCAGCATTATGAAGATTTCACTATATATCTGCAGAAAGCTTCAGAAAAAACAAATTACGTATGATGGTGCCACCTCTCTGAAGAACCAGCACCTTACCGTGGTAGAGAGGTTTGTGTGCCCTGATGAACTTGGGGGCTGTGTTGTCTGGAACCTTGTGTTCCTGGTAGGGTCTCCCATGGCAAATTGGTCTCAGGCAAGGGGCCAGACTAAGATTGGTTCAAAAAGACCTCATGAAAGAAAAAACAAGAAGTGAGGATACCCGGCCCGGAGGAAGCCCGGGGCCCCCTTCTGGAGCCAGGCCCAGAAGGAGGACTCGTCAGCGAGCGTCTGGTGGCCGGGCTTGCCACGGAGCCCGGCCGGGCACAGCCCGAAAAGGCAACGTGGGCAACACCTCCGCTTCTCCGTCCCGCGGGCCCACCACCTACGGGAAACAGCGATGGGGTCGGGTGCGCTGCCAGAAGGGTGGCAGTGAAAGCAGAGGGTCTCGACGGACCAGACCCGGGCGACAGAAGCTGACTTTGGGGACGTGGAACGTCACCTCTCTGGGGGGGAAGGAGCCGGAGCTTGTGCGGGAGGTGGAGCGTTACTAGTTGGATCTGGTTGGGCTCACCTCTACGCACAGCGTCGGCTCTGGAACCTTACTTCTGGATAGGGGTTGGACTCTATTCTTCTCCGGAGTTGCTCAAGGTGTGAGGCGCCGGGCGGGTGTGGGGATACTCACAAATCCCCGGTTGGGTGCTTCGTTGTTGGAGTTTACCCTAGGGCCTAGTGGACGAGAGGGTTGCCTCCCTACGCCTGCGGGTTATAGGGGGGAAAACTCTGACTGATGTGTGTGCTTATGCACCAAACAGCAGTTCGGAGTATACGGCCTTCTTGGAGACCCTGGAAAGAGTCCTGTATGGGGCTCCTGAAGGGGACTCTTTAATCTTGCTGGGAGACTTCAACGCACATGTGGGCAATGATGGAGACACTTGGAGGGGCGTGATTGGGAGGAACGGCCCCCCTGATCTGAACCGGAGTGGTGGTTTGTTACTGGACTTCTGTGCTAGTCATGGATTGGCCATAACAAACACCATGTTCGAACATAAGGATGCTCATAAGTGTACGTGGTACCAGAGCACCCTAGGCAGAAGGTCCATGATCGATTTTGTTATCGTATCATCGGACCTGAGGCCGTATGTTTTGGACACTCGGGTAAAGAGAGGGGCGGAGTTGTCAACTGATCACCATCTGGTGGTGAGTTAGGTCGAGTGGCGGGGGAAGCCTCTGGATAAACCTGGTAAGCCCAAACGTGTAGTTCGGGTGAACTGGGAACGTCTGGAGGAGGCCCAAGTTCAGGAGGCCTTCAACTCACACCTCCGGCGGAGCTTTTCGGGCATTCCTGTGGAGGTTGGGGACATTGAACCAGAGTGGTCGGTGTTCAAAGCCTCTATTGCCAAAGCCGCGGCGGGGAGCTGTGGTCTCAAGGTCTTAGGTGCCTCAAGGGGCGGTAACCCTCGAACCTCCTGGTGGACACCGGTGGTCAGGGAAGCCGTCCGACTGAAGAACAATGTCGGACACCGTAATCTTCTCTGGTCCCCTCCCCAATCTGATCAATGATGACATGTATAGCCGCATGTCATCATTTCAGCGCTGGTTGTCTTGGTGGTGCCCAGCAAACAATGTGGGCTTCGTAAATAATTGGACAGCCTTCTGGGGAAAACCTGGTCTGATTAAGAGAGACGGCATTCATCCTACTTTGGAAGGTGCAGATCTCATTTCGGCAAACATTTCAGGGCTTTGTGGACTTAATCCATGACAAACTGGAGTTGAGACCAGGAGGCGGAGTCGCAGTCTTACACGCTTCTCTGCGCTCTCTCCTAGGCAGTCATCCATAGGAATCCCGAACCCAATAAAATACCCAATATTAGCGGTGTGTGTGTCTACCCAAGGACAATTAAAGGTAAAACCTAATAGAGGTGTCATACATAATAACCTAATAAAAGTAAATGTAACAACTACTACAGTGCAACAAAACAGGAATATTAAATGTGGTCTCTTAAACATAAGATCTCTAGCATCTAAAGCAATATTGGTAAATGATTTAATATCAGATTATAATATTGATATATGCTGTCTCACTGAAACTTGGTTGAGACATGAAGAATATGTCAGCATAAATGAGGCCACTCCACCCAGCCATATCAATACTCATATTGCCCGAGGCACAGGCCGAGGAGGTGGAGTTGCAGCAATCTTTGACTCAAGTTTACTTATCAATACTAAACCAAAATTAAATTATACCTCCTTTGAAAGTCTCGTTTTTAGTCTTACGCATCCGACCTGGAAAACTTTGCAGCCAATCTTATTTATTACAGTGTACCGTGCACCAGGTCCTTATTCAGAATTCTTATCAGAATTATCTGAGTTTTTATCAACGCTGGTTCTTAAAACAGATAAAGTAATTATCGTCGGTGACTTTAATATTCATGTTGACGATGATAAAAATAGCCTTACTGTTGCATTTAACTCTATATTAGATTCTGTTGGTTTTTGTCAGAGTGTAAATAAACCAACCCACTGCTATAATCACACTCTCGACCTTGTTCTGACTTATGGTATTGAAATTGAGCAACTATTAGTCGAACCGCATAATCCTGCTTTATCCGACCATTTCTTAGTAACTTTTGAAGTACTGTTACTAGACTACAAAGCATTAGTCAAAAGCTCCTGCAGCAGAAACCTATCTGTTAGTGCTATAGCCAAATTTAAGGAAGAGATTCCACCAATATTTAACTCGATAGCATGTCTGCATGTAAGGGAGGAAACTTATACAAAATGTACACCACCCCAAATTGATCATGTTGTTGATAGTGCTACAGATGTGCTGCGAATAAAATTAGACTCTGTTGCTCCTTTGAAAAAGAAGAAAATAAAACAACATAGATTAGCTCCATGGCATAATGCCGAAACCCGCAAAATAAAGCAAAAGTCGAGACAACTTGAAAGGATATGGCGTTCCACTAAACTTGAAGAATCTTGTTTAATTTGGCATATTACTCTCAATGAATATAAGAAAGCACTGCGTAAAGCGAGAGCAGCCTACTACTCTTCATTAATAGATGAGAATAAGAATAATGCAAGATTTCTTTTCAGCACTGTAGCCAGGCTGACAGAGAGCCACAGCTCGATTGAGCCTTCTATTCCCATAGCACTCAGTAGTAATGATTTTATGTGCTTTTTTAACGATAAAATTGTTACTCTTAGAAACAAAATTAATGACCTCTTGCCTTTGACCAGTATAGTGTTATCAACAGCTCCCGGTAACGTAAGTTCTAATATTACACTAGATAGTAAACTAGAATGCTTTTCAGCCATTAACCTTGAACAATTAAATTAAATGATTCTCTCTTCTAAACCATCAACGTGCATGTTAGACCCAATTCCAACTAAGCTGTTGAAGGAAGTTTTTCCATTAATTAGCACTTCTTTATTAAATATTATGAATATGTCTTTATTATCAGGCTATGTTCCACAATCATTCAAAGTAGCAGTGATAAAACCGCTTCTTAAAAAGCACAACCTCGATCCAGAGGTTTTAGCCAATTATAGACCTATTTCTAATCTTCCGTTCCTCTCAAAAATTCTTGAGAAAGCAGTCGCAAAACAGTTGTGTGATTACTTAAAAAACAATGATTTATTTGAAGATATTCAGTCTGGCTTTAGAACACATCATAGCACAGAGACAGCTCGGGTTAAAGTCACAAATGACATTCTAATAGCCTCTGACAAGGGACTTGTCTCTATTCTTGTTTTGCTCGATCTCAGTGCTGCATTTGATACTATCGATCATGATATCTTATTGCAAAGACTAGAGCACTTAGTTGGCATACAGGGAACTGCTTTAGGCTGGTTTAGGTCCTATCTATCTGAACGCTCTCAGTTTGTACGTGTCAATGATGAATCTTCCACTTACTTCAAGGCTGGATTATTGTAACTCTTTATTATCAGGGTGTACCAAGAAGTCAGTCAAGTCGCTTCAGCTGATTCAAAATGCTGCAGCTCGTGTACTAACCAGAGTTAGGAAAAGGGACCACATTACTCCTGTTCTGGCTGCCTTACACTGGCTCCCTATAGAACACAGGATAGAATTTAAAATTCTTCTTCTCGCCTACAAAGCCCTTAATGGGCAGGCGCCATCTTACCTTAAAGAACTCATTATACCCTACTGTCCTACTAGGGCATTGCGTTCCAAGAATGCAGGGTTGTTGGTTGTTCCTAGAGTCTCTAAAAGTACAATGGGAGCCAGAGCCTTTTCTTATCAAGCTCCACATTTGTGGAATCAGCTTCCAGTTTGTGTTCGGGCGGCAGACACCCTATCCGTTTTTAAGAGTGCGCTTAAGACCTTCCTTTTTGATAAAGCTTATAGTTAGGGCTGATTAGATTCAGCCCCTAGTTTTGCTGATATAGGCTTAGTTTGTCGGGGGACATCTTACTTCTTCCTTCTCTCTGTCTATACCTGTGTACTCTCATGTTCCGATTAACCCAGCTTCCCCAAATTTCTTTCTTTTTGGTGTCTATATACGCTGGGATCCGGAGTCATGGATGATCCTGCGGTCCTGTGTCCTGCATCGCGAGCCCTGGATCTTGAGTCGTGGCTGTGGTCATGGATCATAGGTCCTGGATGGATATCCTCGTGGATTCATCTTCCTATTATACACACATGCATTTCCAAACATTTGGACTACCTATGTTGCAAATGTATTATCTTTTCAATTTACACACGGCATCTATTGTACGTCTGTTCGTCCTTGCTCTCCCTGAGGTTTCTCCCATTTTTCCCTTTAAAACTGTGGGTTTTCTTCGGAAGTTTTTCCTTGTACGATGTGAGGGTCTAAGGACAGAGGGTGTCGTATTGTCATACTGATATTTTGTACAAACTGTGAAGTCCACTGAGACAAATGTAACATTTGTGATATTGGGCTATATAAATAAACATTGATTGATTGATTGAGAAGGAGGTCTTCAGGGATTTGTTATCCCGGGGGACTCCCGAGGCAGTTGCAAGGTACCGACAGGCCCGAAAGGCAGCAGCCTCAGCCGTGGCCGAGGCAAAGCAGCGGGTGTGGGAGAAGTTCGGAGAAGACATGGAAAAGGACTTTCGGGCGGCACCAAAGTTATTCTGGAAAACTGTCCGACACCTCAGGAGGGGGAAGCAGGGAACCATCCAAGCTGTGTACAGTAAGGATGGGACGTTGTTGACCTCAACTGATGGAGTGTTAGGGCGTTGGAAGGAACACTTTGATGAACTCATGAACACGACAACTCCGCCCTCTATGTTAGAGGCAGAGCTGGAGTATGACGGGGGATCAACACCAATCTCCCGGGGGGAGGTCACTGAGGTCGTCAAACAACTCCACAGTGGCAAAGCCCCGGGAGTGGATGAGATCCACCCAGAAATGCTGAAGGCTCTGGGTGTTGAGG